>VZTF01002700.1:1847494-1972890 GCA_013397755.1 Cnemophilus loriae | reverse complement strand
ACTGCTCGGCGGAGGGGCAGCGCGGCGGGCGGGCGGGAGCTCTCAGCGAGGCCGGGGTTGGCGCCTCTCCCGCCGCAGCCTCCGCAGGGGCGGCAGCCGCGCTCCGGCCCTTCGCTGCCCGCCGCAGGGCGGAACCCCCCGAGCGAGGCACTCTGTGTTTACCCAAGTGTTTATTTATTAAAGCGCGAAAATGTCGGCTCTCGTGAAAGGTAAGCTGACGCGCTTTGTTTTTCTGGGCTCCTCCGCCGTGCGTACGCGGGGCTGCGCTGCGTTTTGGGTCCGCGCTCCCGGTGGCTCGGGGGCAGCAGCCGGGCTGCGATGTGCTCGGGCTGCCCCGGAGCCCTGCCCGTGATCCGGTGGCGGGGCCAGCCCGGCTCGGCTCGGCTCGGATCTGCGGGTGCACGGCGGGACCGGGCGGCGGGGCTGCGCCCAGGACTGTGCACGGCCAGGGACTGGGGGATCCTGCGTGACCTCGCCAGCACAAATCTCCCCTCTCCGCAAAGCCGTCTGGTAAAGTTGCGGGAGGATGGATGCCGAGGTCGAATGTCTTCGCTTTTCTCTCTTTTTTCTTTCTTTTCCTTTTATTTTTCTTCTCCTTCTTTTTTTTTTTTTTGGTTGGTTGGTTTTTTTGGGGTTTTAGTGTGTTTTGGCGTTGTCTGCTCCGGGTGAGCTCCAGCGCTCTTCTTTACTCTCCGCGTGTGTGAGCGTTTGTGTGTACGTGGTCTGAGTTTAAGATTCTCTGTGAAACAGGGAACCAGACCTCAAGAGGTCATTTTGGGAAGAAAAATTACTTTGGTGCATTGCCGTTGCAGTTTTCTTTCCCTGTTTTCTGAGTCCTAATGGTGCGGGTGTGCTTTTTGTGATGAAATATGTGCCTATAGGGTTCCTTTGTAAAAATCCACGCAGGCCTATCAACAAATGTAATGCTGCCTGCAGAAGGAACACGAGTAGGTTGTTTGCTATACAAACTTGGGTGTTGCAGGCCACTGAGGGCCTTGGCAGGCTCTGGGAAATCACTGTCCCTCACACAGTGGATGTCCAGGACTGGACAATGCTGGCTGTGTAAAGGCATCACCCGTCTACAAATGTCCTGTGACACCTGGGCAGAAAGCAAGCAGCTGGAGGAGGAAAGTGTTTCCAGCATGTTGCTCAACCGGCCACTCTGAAAATTACCAAGATAAGCCCTTGTGAAGTTTATTAGGGAAATATATTGCTAATTGTTCTTTTTAAATGGAATTGGCTTATCTCAGACTACTGCTAAAGGTAGCCATCTTGCAGAGAAGTGCTGTTATTTCTGAAACAGAAAGCTGTAGAAACCTCTGTAAAGATCATAATTGTTTTTTAAAATATTACCAGAGATTTGACAATCCTGAAAGCCTTAAAAAAACTGCCAAAACCATCCACTGTTTAGATAATTTTTTGCCAGGCCAATAGTACTAAAACATATTATCGTGTCAAGTCATATTTTCAGCATGAGGATCATCTGTTAAACTGGGAAATTCAGCTGTGTCTGACTGTAACACCTAAACTCTTAGTGTGTGCAGCTGGCAAGAACAGCTTCCTAGGTTGCAAATTTCTGAGTTAGCTCGGGCTAACGTGCTCATCCGTCAAGAGTCAGAGCACAAAGGTTTCACTTCACGTATGCTTCAGTCCAACATGTGTTGGTGAATTTTGCCTCTAGCAGTAGGAAAATGTTTGTAGAGGCAGAGTGGGTATGTTCAGTGCTGAAATTCAAAGTAGTATTCGTTAGCATTGCGTGTTATAGTGTAGGTATTTAAAGAGACTTTTATCCCTGCCAGAGATAAAAATTGCCTTGAACTTTAAGCGGAATCATTGGAAGTTAAGGCATTCACTCTGTACTCTGAGCACAGAGTTCAAGGGTAGAGCAATTAAAGTTTAGCTGCGTGTTGTAACTTACTGGCCACCCTTCTTGGTTTTTATGCATTAGTCTGGCTCCAGGGAGACCTAAATAATTTTCTGCTGTTGGTCTTTCTGTATCCTTACTTGGATTGCAAAAGTAATCACAATTCTTAACTCTCAGCCCAAGAGATTCCCTTCTTTTTCATGAGAGAAGTTCTTCGCTTGACACAAGTCCCTCCTGTGCTGCCTCCTTGTACACTGAGTATCAAGGCGGTGAAGTTCTCTTCTGAGCGGATTAATGAACAAAATTAATCAATCTTAACGTTTTATCTGCTTTTAATGTAGAATAAGAGGAAGGACAGCAGAACGGAAATATGTGCAAGCCTCTAAGTAAGAGGTCACTACTGTTCTATTCTTGTGTGGTTTTGCTGAGGAGATCTGCCCCTTATAATGTTTCTGGTAGTGTACAAAGTCCTCCTTTCTATTAGCTTGCTCTGATATATCATGTTTTGTTTTTTCATATGTCAGTTATAAAATTAGGCATCATAAACCTGCCAATACTCTTCCGTGTGCTGTAGCTCGTGCTGTGAGGGCAGGGGCCAGGTTAGTAGTCAGAGCAGAGCACAAAAGCTTGCTAGAAATAACAGTGGGTGGGGGCAGGAGGGTTGGAGTGAAATTTTCCATGCGTCAAACACCACCATGAACTTGACTGAAGTGCCATCCTGTCTCTGCTGCTTGGGGGAACGCTTTCTATTAAAGACATTAAAGTAAGATATCCCGTGTGGTCATTTTTGCAAAGCCCAGTGTTCTTCTAAGTCTCAGCTATTTACTCATGCTCTTCTGGTCTGTGCTCGTTTCCTGTGTGGGCAGGTCCCCCAAGAGTGTTCCACCAGCTTATCCCACCCTTTTCTTACGTCTGATGAGTGTTCAAGAACACTAGTTTCATAAAAGTGGGCTCAGGCTGAAATATGAGGCATTGGTTGCGAAATAGCTTGGAAGAGGCATTTCTTTTTTAAAGATAATTTGTGATTTTATGGCCGTGTGTATCCTTGGAAATCTCTTCCTGCAATTATCCAGCACCCCAGCCTCCCGTCTGATTTTTAGAGGCACAGTAAATGCTTTTCATTATGGCATTAGGAAATTTTAGTTGCCTGCAGGAAAGAACTGCCTTCAGATATGCAGTTGCAGTGGCCGTTCAACTTCCTTGTTTCTGCAAGGGTGAAAAGGGAAATCAAATCTTCACCTAGGCTGTTAAATTCAGCTGTAGTTTGTGTTAAAGGGCTGCAGTTGTCTTTCTGCCAGCCGTAGGTTGAGATGCTTGAATACCAGCTCCTTCCCAAAAACTCTGAGGGGCAGCAGGAACAGCTGGAGCCAAGTTGGCTGGTATCATGCACTGATACTGCCTTGGGGAGCCTTTAGAGAGCGCAGCCCAAGTCTTGATGATCATCTTTCAAGATAAATGCTCAAAGCCTCTGCCTCACAGTGGCATGTTAAGAGCAGAAGAGCTTTCGCTTGCTGTTTCTCTTGGCTCGTAGTTACAGTGTTCACATTCTTACCTATGCGGAATAGATACTTTTCTTGCACCACGCAAGCACGTGTTTTTATGGACTCCAGCCATGTCCTCCCCCTCTCTTTCCCTGTAATAATAATAGTTGGATTAACAGCACTAGCAGCCCTCTCCCCAAGGAATTGTGTCCTGATGCATTGGGTCTGAATGAGGCTGAGGGGTTGCAGATAAATGTTAAATGTAAAGCCTGAATATCCCCCATTGCTGATGAAGGGTACGGCACTGGCAGCTTTGGCAGGCTGGGGTTCAGTAAGAGCTGTCCCATCCAGCTGCTGCTCTGCGTGCCTGATGCCTGGTATTGGAAAAAGCAACAGGTCTGCTTTGCTGTCCTGTGAGGATGTTGGTGATCAAGTGTGTTTAGCTCGTTCAGTTTGTGAAGAACTTAGAGTATTACAGAAAAAAAAAGACCCCAAAACTAGGATATTGTCATGTATTTACTTTTATGATGCCTTTTTATCTTGATTTGTTCATGATGCTACTTAGTCTGTAAGTGCTTTTTTTCTGGTAGATACGAGTCTTTTGGCTAATATGAGCAGAACGAGCTTTTCCTACTTACATGGCAGCCCGGGGAGGCTGGCTGTCCCTCCCTCAGCCCCAGTGTGTTCCGCGGCACGACTGAAGGTCTCTGCTGAGACTCGGGGTTTGCAGAGTTCCTTACGAGAGTTGCATCACACTGGGAGGTTCAGATGTTTTACAGGCCGGTGAGCGGTGAGAAATGGCCACTGTTGTTGCTGTAACAGAAGTGGTGTATTATAACATGTTGCAGGGACGATTAGAAACATGTAAAAGCATCTCCTGGCAGTTGTTTCCATGTGCATCACCCCAAAGGGTGGGAATGAAAGGAGTACTTGTAGCAGTTTGGTAGTAAGCATGAAGCTGGTACAGACCTCCTTGTTTTTCTGTAGGAAAAAGTGCTTCCTGGTGGAGAGCTGTCTGTGTTTTTAGACATTTGACCCGGAAAGATACGCCTAACAGGCTTTTAGCTCTTACCTGCTTTTACTACTAAATGAAGCATTTGATTAAAAAAAGGACCTATTGTTCAGTGCACTGTTCATCTTGAGCTGGCGTTTTCCCGTGTTGCACCACACATACTATGTGCACTGCAGCACTTGTCTGTCTTTTTTTTTTTTTTTTTTTCTCCCTCCCCTACCTGCAAAACAGTGCAGTCAGGAAAATGGCTTCTGTGGGCTTCAAAGCAAGGATTAGATACTGTCAGTGAGGCTGAGGCTGTGGAATACTTTGCTTAGAAAAATAAAATAAAATCAAAATTGCATTAGAATGAACTGTCTTTGGCTTTCTTAGACATTCTCAATAGAAGAGCCTTTTAATGGGTGTTCTCAATAAGTAGAATTTAAATGCTGGTTCCTCTTCTAACAATGTTTTCTGTCAGCATCACTCGGTTCACTTGTAAAGTTCCCTCCTGTCCCTTTTTTGCACTAGTATTCAGGGTGTTTCTAAAATCCAGCTATATTTGGCAATACATCACTCTCTGTGTTACAGGGAAGTGATCACTCCAGGGATTTGGCAGAAATTAAATTAACTGAGGTCTTTAGAGAACATACTCAGAATGTCTTTTGAGAATACACTCGCTTCCAATGCTTTCTGTTGGAAAATAAAGTCATGTTCTCTCCTGGTTCTTTCCGCAGGGCGGACTTTATAGAATATTTGTGTATTTACCCTTTTTCACGTTTGTGGAGTTTATCACTTTCAAAAACAAAACAAATGCTGAAGTGATAGACAGCCCAATTTTCTAGGTTGCTTAGTAACTGAAATGCATGCTGTAGTGTGAAAATACTCATGACAAAGTAAGGGAGTGTTTACTGGAACAAACAGAAGATCCTGTGAAAGTGCACCGTATAAATAATTAAAGCGTATGTTTTTATTTGCCTGCGGAACAGAAAGATACCTTCAATCACAGTGTTCTACATAACTTTTCACTAAGAAAATTCTTCTTTTTCACACTTGCTAAAGTGTGTTGATGCAGTAGGATGTGACTTCTCTAGCAAAAAAGTGCAGTGCTGCAGATTTTTGGATACTTCTTGAGATGGACCATTGGTCCTCTGGGGTTCTTTTGAGTTTTGAAAGAAGTGTCATTGTTCTTTGGGCCCAGTTTAAGATCTGTTCCCCAAATAACTAGGAACAAAAACTTTAGATTCCTGGAATGCTAGCACAGTGATAAAACAAGCCTAGATTTTATGAGTTTATCAGCCTTTTTAAAGAAAATTGAAGGCTAATTGTAGTCTAAATAAGATGGGTTGTTTTTTTTAATAATTTCTTTTTATTTTTATTCAAGATTTCAGCAAAGCAATGTCTCAAGCTGGCTCCTCACAGTTTCAGGAAGTCATTCGGCAAGAGCTGGAGTATTCAATGAAGGTAGAACTTGATAAGATACTTGCAACTGCACACTCAAATGAGATAGAGGTAAGGAGCACGGAGTGGATGCTACTCAGAGCATGAGAAATGGGATGCAGGACATTGAGGCAGATCTCAGACAAGGAGATAAATCATGGCTTTCCAGATCCTTATTTTTAGGATGTGCTCTGATCGTGTGTGGAAGAGCCTGGATACAGTGTCAGTAGGAGACTTTCAATTCCCTCTAGACTGGGTGACAGAGTTAAGTGTTTAATCATCTTTAGTTATTAAAGGTTCTGTGTAATCTTCAGTGGATTTCAGAAAGGGAGGGTAAAGCTGTCATCTTAAATGTTGGGCCAAATTATAATGGTTATGATTTTGACAAAAGACTTGTGTAGATATCCAGGTTGGTTTTGTACTCTGAGTTTTAGTGAAAATGAGCTTTTGGTAACTTCTGGAATTTTACCTAAAGTTTAGTATGTCTACTTCAGTGCTAACGAAATTATTCTTGTGAATAGACTGTACATCAATTTGTAGAAATGCTTCTGTGGTTGAGTAGGTGTGCATGAAATACCAGCATTAACAAATGCATTTCTTCTTTGTAGCACACTAAAAAGGACCTGGAAGGATTTAAGAAGCTATTTCATAGATTCCTACAAGAAAAGGGACCATCTGTGGACTGGGGGAAGATTCAGAGACCTCCAGAAGATTCTGTAAGTTGTGATTAAGTGACAGTTTGCAAGGAAGATAAAACTGATAATTGCTACTTAAGGCAAATGAGTGTATTCACCCATCGAATGGGTCTATCTGCCATGGTTCTATAAAACCATGTAGGACAACACTTTGGGTTCTGACTGAAAAATAATTTTTTGTTGACATATGTTGTATGTGTTCCTGAACATCAGGTTCTGCTTACCATATGTGTCAAGTTCTTTGGTATTATTTTGTTAGCTGCTCTAGAAGCAGGGTAGCAAAATGGGACAGACGCCACCACACCATTTGGTGCCTTCTCTGGAGTAAACCTATGTTAGAGGGGAAGTAGGGAGGACCCTTGTTGTTCCCATTTCCCTCCTGCCTGTAGAAGAAGGTTGCACATCTCAGATGAGACTGTTTCCAGTGATCCTTTATGTTTAATAATTTAGAAAGGACATATGGCAAGTGGGCTGGGTAATAGAGCTCATTCAGCAACTTCTGTAACCTGCAGCAGCTCCGCGAAAGTGAAGGATCTGAAACAAGGAGTTGACTGTGGGGGGTTTTGGAGCCTGATTTTCTAATGTTGTCTGTGTTGTTGTAACTTATAACCTGTAATTTGAGCTGCTGCCGAAAAAGCACTATGTATTTTTTCAGCACTGTTTAGTACTGAAATAAATACTTCCTATTAAACCTAACCTCATTTTATTGATTCATCAGTGGCCTTAGGCTGTCCTTTGACTCTTGTGTAACTAATGGTGTAGTTGTGCTACAAATTCTTGCTTTTCCCAGCGTAGTGATCTTGGCATATTGCAGGAGTTCTGTGTGCTCCCAGGCCTGTGGTTTCTCTGAGGCTCTCTGTGTGCCTCAATCGAGGCTCTGTTTCCCATGAAAGGCAGGCTGTCCAGTTACTTCCAGAACAGATGCGGGGCTGCTCTATAAAGCGTTGAAGAATGATGCTGTTTTAGAGCAAGTCTAGGGTTTTTCCAAGGTTGAGTGTTTTCTTTTAGCTTCAAAAACATGTGATGTCTCTCTTTTCTGTACTGTAACACTGAATGAAGTGTTGCTTTGGGGAGAGAAGTCTGCCCTCAGTGAAGAGGCCAGGGGGAGAAATTGGAGTTCTAGATAAGGTGACTTCCAAGGAAGGCTGAAGAAAAGGGGATTTCTTTCAGTGTAGGGGGGGGCTGAGACTCTAGGGGGTGGTAGGCCTTTTAAATATGTAAGAAGGTAGTTAGGACAATCAAAGGAATAAACTGTTCCCTGTGCCAAGGGAAGGCTTGGGATTAAATTACAGAAATTTGATGCGAGAGAATGGCTGCTTTGTGGAGAGGAAGAGCTGTTGTCTATTTTTCAAGTTTTGCACACCTTCAGTGGAAAAACTTACGAGTTCTGTAAAGGCCTGAAAGTAACCGGGTAGGACATCTGGAGCTGATGTCAAACTGGAGGTTGTGGTAAGGCTCTGAAATAGACTGGGGGCATAGTCCCAGGCATGGGATAGTCCCAGGCATGGGATAGTCCCAGGCATGGCAAGCTGCTAAAAAAGAACTAAGAGAAAGGTCTAACTTAAGGTCACAGAGGGCTGAATGGAGAAGGGCAGAATTAGAAGGAGTATCTCTCTTTTTCCTTACGGCCTGTACTGCTCATTCTCAAATGTGTCCCTGTGCTATGTAGCAACTTTTGATGAGAGAAAGGTAAGAATTCTGCAAAATCAGGTCGCTTCTGGTCTGACGAGGTGCATGCATGATCTGAAATGAAATTTTGCTTCCTAGCGATCATGCTCAATAAGTGCCACAGAAGAGAGCTAGGGCAAAATATCTGCAAACAAACTTACTTTCATGCCTTCTTCACTTCGTAGTAAATACCCCTTTCTTTAGGGATACTTGGACTTCTTGATCTGACAGGAGGTGGGTTTGAGCGCTTACGAAAACTCAGAGCAAAGTTAAATTTCTTGATAATTTTTTTCTTTTCTCGCTTTTGCTGGCCATAAGAGTTCCATCTCTCTGCCCTGCTGTATCCACTGTCTCCTTTTTAATACGTCAGTCATGTCAGGGACATACTGTGGAAAATGAAAAGGGTTTCTCATAAGACACATTTCAAGGGGCCTTCTCTCAAATTGCTGAGGAGTATGACTTGTGGAATTATTAAATGAAAGTTGATTTCCTAAAGACCAGGAATTCAGAATTGCTAGTCTAGCTAGTATGGGTAAGAACAGTATGAGCTTTTTAGAAGGGGTAAGGAGGGATAACTTTTGAAGTGCTGCAGTACTGAGTTCTTTGGGACAGGTATCCATCTGTGAACACATTTTATTTGGGTGCTTCTGTTCAGTTCCAATTGAGTTTCCTTTTCCTAGCTATAAAACTTCATGGCATATTCTCCTCCTGCTGTTGTTAGAACAGCACTGGGTCTGGTGTATGGAAGATGTGTTTGCTGGTAATCTTGCAAGTGATTTATAATTGCCTGTAGGGATGACCTTGTTTTATGAGGTGGTGGGATGCTTGGCTGCTTGGAGAATCTCACACTACAAGGATCATGGCCTAGAAAGCACCAAATTCTCTGCAGTGTGAATTTATTTGCTTGTGATTGTTTTGGAGAATTGCTTTGCTGCTGGGAATTCTGGCAAGTATAATCTTCAGCTGATCCCTAGTAGAGCAAAAAGCATATGTTGAGGTATCTATGTGCCTGTGTGTGTATAAACACACAGACATACGTGTGTATCTGTAAACAGAAGCACACAAAAAATCTGCCAAAGTGTGGGTTTGTTGTGTTTTTATTTATTTAGCAGCTTAAAAAAGCTCATGAATAGTTTATTGGATTTATGGGCTTTGTCTTTTAGGTGGGGAAGAGTGTTTCAGGCTTTTGCCCAGTGCCAAGGGACTGTGCTAAGCAGAAGCAGAACTTCTGATCAGACTTCTGTGGGTCATCTAGTGTGTTATCTGTTGTATTTGTTCTCCAAATGTAGCTTCTGCTTCTTCCTGAAGACAAGTAAAGGCTCCTGTTAGTAAATTGAAACATAAATTATTGCTTTGTAGTATTCCTCTGTTTTTCTCTGCAATGGGAAATTTCATCCCTGACCTCCACGTTTTCAGTGTAACAACTTATACTGATGACACTAACAGAAGACTGAACCCATTTCACACTATATTGGTAAACCTCTGACTTGTTTTTTCCTTCCAGATGCTTTGCTTTCATATGTCCAAAGGCTTACAGTGATAGCTCGCATAGTTAGGACCCATTACTGTTACAGTCTCCAGAGAAGAAAGTACACTGAGAGTGCCAGTTAACAGGGAGAGGAGGTAAAGAATGTGGACATGGCAAGTGTAACTTAATCCCCTCGATGTAGATTACAGCGATCTGTTTGTTTGAATTGGAAGCAATAGCAAAGTCCTGCTGGGAGGCCTCTGAGAGAACTGCAGTGATCAAGTTAACCTCAGAACAGCAATGCAAAACCTCACCTGGGATGTAAAGAGAGCATCCGAAGCAATGTGAGTGTGAAAGGAGCTTGTCTATTAGAGCCTTTGTTTTTTTCTTCCTCAGTGGTTGGATTCTTGTCTGCAGCTCAGGTTGTCACCTCAGTGAACTATATCATGAAGGAATAGAACGACTGGTATGCCCTTACTCAAAAGCTAAACATCTTCCTAATCTTCAACCCTGGAAACAGGTTTTAAGGGTTCATAGAATCATAGAATGGTTTGGAAGGGACCTTAAAAATAGTCTTGTTCCAACCCCCTGCCATGGGCAGGGACACCCTCCACTAGACCAGATTACTCCAAGCCCTTTCCAACCTGGCCTCGAACACCTCCAGGGATGGGGCAGCCAGAGCTTCTCTGGCTTCAATCAAGAAAAGAACTTCTTCCTAAGGTCTCTTTAAGATATAAATCTCTCCTCTTGTAGTTCGAAACTATTCCCCTTGTCCTATCCCTATCAGCCTCTGTAAGAAGTCTCTCTTCCTCTGTAAGCCCCCTCTAGGTGCTGGGAGGCTGCTGTAAGGTCTCCCCAAAGCCTCTCCAGGCTCACCACCCCCAGCTCTCTCACCCTGACCTCACAAGACAGGTGTTCTCTCTCTGACCACCTTCGTGGCTCTCCTCTGCACTGCTCTAACAGGTCCACAGATTTCCTGTGCTGAGAGCTCCAGACCTGGCTGCAGCACTGCAGGTGGGGTCTCACGAGGGCAGAGACCTCTTCATTTGCTGTTTCTAGAACTGTCCCTTGGTGCTGAGTAAATATTTCCTTGAACTGTAAGTACATATTAACTAATAGGGGTGTCCTCCTTTCCGGTCTGCCCACGATGACAGCCCTGATGCTCGTTTTGTCTGTCTCTGACAAACTATTGCAAGCCTTCTTGCAGTAGGAGTAGGCTTCTGGAATCTGTTAGTCGAACTCCCAACGTTGCCTCATCCAGACTGTTCCGAGAAATCACTTCTGTGACATTGGCTGCAAAACAAAAAAAGCTGCATATGTCATCTTAGAACAGTCCCAAACCAGGGCTGCCAGACGTGTCTCAAGTGAGCAACACTGCAGCCATGCATCTGTAGGACATGTCATTCCTGCCCCTGTTTTTTCATGAAGAATTTTCCCATCAGCAATTGCTTGTCAAGCACACTGTTGCAAACCCTTAGAGCAAGAATTGATTTTTCTTGCTGTGGAGCGCTTCTCCAGTTGTGTATAAGCTTGTAGGTGATGAGGTAGTTCTGCATATTAGTGCCTGCACATGGCTGGAACTGTTGGATTGACAGCACTGGCATCCAGCAGTCCTGGTGCTGCAACATTCCTGCTGGAACTTGACTTTTTGACATTTGTTATTCTCTGAATTAAAGACCCTTCAAGATCCAGGGCTTTATTGCCAAATTGACGTTTCCAATGCCTGTGCCAGAAGAAACTGAAACATTTAGTAAGGCTGAGTCATAAATTTTGTGTTGTAACTGATGCAACATCCGGTGAACTGAGTCCTTGATGGAAGTGTTACCTTCTTCAGGACTTTTACTCTGAGCTTTCTGCAAAAGCTGGTTTCAGGCATGATAGCAGAAGCATCTAGAGGTATTTGGCACTTTAGCAAAAGCAAATGATTTTTGAGGCAGTTTGGCCCTGAACTGAGTGTCAGACTTTCTGCTTTTTGTGAGTGATGCAAGAAGAACATAGTGAGACTTGAAAGTTGAGATAATTTTTTTGGATGTTCAGTGTCAGAACATCATGGATGTGACTCACATCCCACCCTGCTAAAGCTCAAGATGAAATGTTTTTAATCCATGTACAGTCTAATGTGGGGTGTTACTGACCTTGGAGTAGATGGGAAGCAGTAAATCTGGGCATAAATCTCTGTAGGTCCTGCTGGTAGCAGAATGTTCATTGAGCTTCCTGATGTACCTTCAAGACATTAAACCCAGGATTTATCATCTCGTTGTTAATGAAAAGAGCAGTTGTTTTTCAGGGTGTTTCAGCCTGAACACAATCTCTGTTTTTGACAAAGCACACCAAGAGTCCACTTTTTGTGCACTTCTGTTCTTGAAGAGTTCTTTGAAGTTTGGAAGGAAGCTCCTGCCTATGTCCTCGTGAAATGGCAGTGATTGTGGTACTGCTTTCTGTCCGAGCCACGAGAACTCCACGTGGAGTCATCCTATCCTGAAATACATCCTATAAGCTTTCCAGATCCCATAGGGCAGAATTTCCCTAATGTGAGGGATCTGCCCTGATCTGCTGCCTGTGGTGTAATCTGCTGCCCGTTCATTCTGGAATGCTGGAATTGCACAAGCCGTCCTCTCTACCCCCGCATATCCCAGTAAGAACTATGACTCTTGTTCCAGTGCAGTGTGAATTTCCATTTGAACCCCAGCCCTTGCCCAAAGCAAACACAGCTCTGAAAACTACTCTGTATGTATTGGCTTTTGGAAACCAGCTGCGGATCTTACACACCCCCTTATCAGAACTAAAATAATTTTCTAGCAGCTAGAATGCTACAGCACTGGAACACCAAGGCTTTTCTTCAGAAGAAAATCTCTAGAAGGGCAGGCTAAAGGGTAATTATATTGATTCTGCTCTAACAGTTTTGGCATGATTCTTACCGTGGCATTGGTACCATTATTTCTTTGACTTAGGTGCTTTGAATTAGGGGACAACAGTACCTAATGTGAGGCGCGCTGTCATTATGAGCCTGATTTTGCTCTCCATCATTAGCCCCAAATGTAGCCCAGACTCTGTTCTTAAACCTGTAGGAAACAGCTGTCAGTGAGGCAGAAGACTTCCTGTAAGGTTTATTTGGAGCTGGATGAACACATCCTGAAAACAGCAGAATAAGAACTAGGAACTTTCTTCCACTCTGTATCATGCTGTCGGGAGAAATGAATTGTATCAGACTAGTGGCTGGAATAAGAATCAGTTTAGACTGAGTTAAAGAACCGACATTTTGCCAAGAATGTTGCCTTTGACAACCTCAGAGAAAAAAAAAATCAAACAACAAACGAACAAAATGTATGAGTTTAAGCTGCTCAGGGAAGGAAAGTTATGTGCCTTGCATGTAGAGCCTGGTTCTTAAATTGTGGCCTGACCGAAGGGGGAGAGGGGCCATCCTATGGGGCAGCAAGTTAGATGGTTCCCAAGGAAACCCCCTCCCCTTCTGCAGGGCAGGAACAGGGTTGTGACAAGTGGCATAACTGGCCTCACTTCTTCTCATCTGAATGAAGCTGATGGTGACTGGTGTCACAAAGTCTATAGAACCTCTTGAGAAAAGAGGTTATTGTAGTAACAAACCAGGTTATTTCTATCATAACAAATCAGTTATTGTAGACTCATTTTGCAGATGTTCTTTAGTGTCATAAGGCATATGAATAAACGTGGGTTTTATCACCAGATTTTAAGTTTTGAAAGTTTTTAGGAGAAAGCAATTTCTTGCTGAATATCTGACTGCTGGGGTTTTTTTTGTTTGTTTTTTAATTTGTTTGTTTGTTTTCCCAGATCCAGCCCTATGAGAAGATCAAGGCCAGAGGCCTGCCTGATAACATTGCTTCTGTCTTGAACAAGCTGGTGGTGGTGAAGCTCAATGGTGGCTTGGGCACAAGCATGGGCTGTAAAGGCCCCAAGAGCCTCATCGGGGTGCGGAACGAGAACACCTTCCTGGACCTGACAGTGCAGCAGATCGAGGTAATGTCTGATGGGCTTTGCTCGCTGCGTTGGGGGAGGTAACACACACTGAGCTGCCCCTGCGGGACTTGTTAAGAGGGATCAAGTGGAGGCTTGCCAAAAGGAAGGGGATAGGGAGACAAGGTCTGGTCACAGTGCTGGGGTGAAGCAGAGAATTCCTTTGGGAAGAATAGACACGAAAGGGACGGTGCAGTCAGTGACTGAACTCTGTGCCCCCCCACATGCGTTAGCACAAGTGTGACCAGCCTGTGCACACCAGCCTGGACAGGGGGGATCATGTCCAGGAACACATGCAGTCACACCGTAGAGCTTGTCTGGCCTGGGTAACTCCTGGGCTTGTTTCTGACTCCTCCAGCTGCAAGTTTATCTTTTAAAAAAAGGGGCTTTTTTGTGTGCATTAGAACAAAGCTTTTCGCAGCAGCTCAAAGTTCCTTGATGAATTTAAACTCTTGTGCTGGAAGAGATTGCTAGCATTTTCCTCTGAAGAAAGAAGAGCAAAAGAAAATAACAGCTGCCGGTGTTGGGAGAGGACATTTCGGCTTATGTTTTTAATGCTGAATATTCCGCTTTACAGCAGATAACGAAGACAGTTATTAGAGTAGGGGTGTGCCTGCTCCATGGTTTCTGGAGTGCCAACAGTTTTTGCCTCAGTGTGATGTTGTTTGGAGTGGCTCTCCCATGTGTGTTAGATGGCTCTATGGCAAACTCAAATCTACATCCAACTGATGCAGCCCTTTCTCCAAGGCATCATTGTGGAAGTCTCTGACTCCACCAAAGTGTAATGATCCCAAATGCTCCAGCAGATGAGGGTGAGCTGATACGTAAAGCTTAAAACCCACTATAGTGTCCTTTTTTTTTTTTTTCTCCCCTGCACATTCTATTTTTGGTGGAACATTGCTATGATCTCTGACTTTTTTGCCATTTTTGTGCACATGGAAATGCTCTTGTGTATTTCTGCCCCATGCTATAGATTCCCAGATAATTAACATGGTGATGTTTCATTTATTATGTGGTCTTGGTACAATTGTCCATCTCTCAGTCTACCAAGAAGGCTTGGAAGTGCTTCCTGTGCAGAGACAGTGTGGAAATGTCACCTTGACAGAGTGCAACAATTTGATGGAAAACATGCCTTTTGTAATCATAAGTAGCTAAAACTTACAATGATCATTTTGTGGCATTGTGGTTTCAAATTTTAGATCTCAATGCAGGTTTAAAAACAAAGATTTACTAATTAAAGATACATTAATTAATGTGGGTCTTATCTTTACAACTAACAAGGATTTATTTTCCTTTACCTGATTTATTATCCTTTATGTCATCATAAGTGCATCTTTTTTTCTCTCATGCATTCATTACTTCCAGTCTGTTTTACCTAATTTCTGTCTCTCAAAATCTCAGGTGTCAGGAGTTAAAGCTAATAATACATGCTGAATTTACCATTTATTTCCCATCTCAGCATTTAAACAAATCCTACAACACCGATGTTCCTCTGGTTCTCATGAATTCCTTCAACACGGACGACGACACAAAGAAAATCCTGCAGAAATACAGTCACAGCCGTGTGAAGATATATACTTTTAATCAAAGCAGGTATCAAAAGACTTCTACACTTGGGGTAGAAGGAAAAACTAGCTTATTTCTCCATATTCCAAATGGGGTGGATTGGAGTTTGAGGTGCTGGGGTAGCAGTAGTGTTTTCTGTACCCGTGTTCAGTCTCTTTTGGGCCTTGTGGAGAGACTGAAACATCAGGGTGTTGGGCAGAGTCAAGGGCAGTGTATTAAAATTGGGGAGAGGGGGTGTGTGGGCCCTAGTTTCTAAGAAATGTACAAATAGTGGTGTACTGGATGCTGGCCACTTGATTCCTGAATTTGCTTTTGGTGTCCTTGGGCTCTGAAGGGAGACAGACCATGGTTCCTTATGAAGAACAAACTCTGATCCAGGTGGCTGCTGGGGTCAGAGGTGTGTTTGATATGCTCTGAACCTGCCTGTCAGAGGAAAGTTGGTTTGCAGTGTGGTCTGAGAACTGCAGCTTTAAATCCTTGAGTAGATAGATTGCATTCTGTAGCTTCTGAGTGACAGCTTGGAATTCGGGTGGGTCTTCCAGCTCAGAGTACTCAGGAAAAGCACACCTCCAAAACTCCATGGAGTTGCACCTTTACTGTAGTATTTTTATTTTATGTTAGTCTGACACTGGTGAGAACATAACAAGACCCACTGTCCTCACAGGTATCCCAGAATTAACAAGGAAACTCTGCTGCCAATAGCCAAGGATGTCTCTTACTCAGGAGAGAACACAGAGTGCTGGTATCCTCCAGGCCATGGAGACATCTACGCCAGCTTCTACAACTCCGGTCTGCTGGACAACCTCATCGCAGAGGGGAAGGAATACATTTTTGTGTCCAATATAGATAATTTGGGTGCCACCGTGGACCTTTACATTCTTAACCACCTTATGAACCCACCCAATGGAAAACGCTGCGAATTTGTCATGGAAGTCACAAACAAAACCCGGGCGGATGTGAAGGTAAAGGGAGATGGGTGAGAGTCTGAGTGTGTTGGTGGCCATCTCCAGCCTGCTCTGAATCCATGGATTCAGACATACATCCAGTCTCCTCATAGCTATTTTAGGCACCATTTAACACATCAGCTCGGATCTAATTTGAGATGCACAAAATCAGCAAGTTTAGGAAGTTCTAATTCGTGGAACAGATTTGATCTGTGTTCTGGGCAGCAGCAGACAAGGACAGTCTGGGCTGGACTGGAAGCACGAGTGATTTGTGCAGGGTGCAGGTCACAACTCGGCACCTTCTCTGAACTGTCACGTACACAGGGGCGGAAGCTTGAAGGTGGAAGCTTGAAAACAGCACTGAGGGCTGGGATGCATCAATTGTGTCTTACAGAAAACTGCCTGAGCCACTTCCCAACCCTGCACTGCACAACTCTGTGTGGCACAGCTGCCCATCTGCTCTGCCCTAAGCCCTGCCTTTGTACAAAGTCCAAGAGTGACATTTCTCAGAGGTTTATGATGTGTATCAAATACTTGCAGTGTGCAGTAATTTGTCCTGCAACTGTGCTCTGCCTCTCGTCTTTCATAAGTGAGAATGTGGATTTGGATTTTCTTTGTATTCAATAGGAAAGCTCTGACTTAGCCCTGTAAAAGCACAGCAATGCACTGTAAGAATACTTAGATTTAATTTAGCATTTGCTCTATCACCTAACAAAGTACTGCTGAGGGTGATTTTTGACAACAGCGGCATTTGCAAAATATTCTCAACAACCTTCATTAAAGGAATTAACTGTCTTGGAGTGCTGAAATATGATCATTGGACGGTCCTGACTGTACTTTAAACATGCTCTATAATTAGTAACCTGGTAGCTGGTTACTAAAAACAAGAAATGTGTTTTCTCTGGAGTTCGACTTCCAGTGCCAACAGACCAGTGCCTCTGCCTATGTTGAGGGGAGGATTTCTCTTGCTTCTCACGAACAGGACTTAAACCCTCTCATTTGCCCCTTGCAGGGTGGCACGCTGACGCAGTACGAGAATAAGCTGAGGCTGGTGGAGATAGCTCAGGTCCCGAAAGCACACGTGGATGAATTCAAGTCTGTGTCAAAATTCAAAATATTCAATACCAACAATTTGTGGATTGCTCTGTCTGCAATTAAAAGGCTGCAAGAGAAAAACGCCATTGACATGGAGATCATTGTTAACCCAAAGGTAATCAGCTGGCAACAGTTTAGAGGACACTGGCCCAAACAAACTGTTTGTTTCTGGGTGGGTAACAGGCACTGCTGCCTCACAGAGCCGGTCTGGGTGTGAGGGCAGAGCTCTGACTGACGTTGGGCTCCAGTTCTGAGTGTCAGGACCTGCTCCGTGTGTTTACGTGAGTTTTCTCTTCCAGACTCTGGATGGAGGCTTGAATGTTATCCAGCTGGAGACTGCAGTTGGTGCTGCTATCAAGAGTTTTGAGAACTCTCTGGGGATAAACGTACCTCGTAGTCGTTTCCTGCCTGTGAAGACCACCTCGGATCTCCTGCTCGTGATGTCGAATTTGTACAGCCTTAACGCGGGGTCTCTAACGATGAGCGAGAAGCGCGAATTCCCAACAGTGCCTCTTGTCAAACTGGGAAGCTCCTTCACAAAGGTAAACTCCTGTCATTACACCTGGTGTTCACCTCTTTGAATAAAGATATGGTTCATAGCAATAAATGAGTGAAAAGTGAGGTTTGCTTTATCTATCTCTGCCCACCTAGGCCTTCCCTTTTGCTCTTCCTAAAGGCTGTGAGAATACAGATACTTACCATGCACGTTGGGTGCTTCTGAACCCCTCAGCTGGGCACTGGGAGGTGAGCTAGCTGTGTGTGCTCCCCAGGGCTCACCTAGCACTGGTGGGCAGCCCCCCTACTGTTCTTCACACTTGTTTCTGAAAGAAATCACAATTACAAAGTAGCAACTTTCATATTGATTCCGATGTAGATAGGAAGGTTCCTAAAGAGTATTCAAGAGGCTCCTCCCAACCTTGTCTTAGTCCACAGATGGCTCTAAAAACTGTCTCTATTTCCTCTTTCCAAAAGGTTCAAGATTACCTGCGGAGGTTTGAAAGTATTCCAGATATGTTGGAGCTGGATCATCTCACGGTTTCAGGTGATGTTACATTTGGGAAGAATGTTTCATTAAAGGTGAGTGTGCAGTGGGGATGCTCCTGCAACAAACATGACTGATTTCTGCTCTTGGGCAATTGATCCTGAGGTGGTGCCTGTACACAGGGTCCATAGGAGCACTCCTGGGAACTGGGTAACTGGCCCAAAGATGGCAGAGGCCGTGGCTGGACAGTGACCCTTGTGATGGAGTGCAGGATGTTGCTGCCAGAGCTGCTGCTCTGTGCAGGCCTGGGCAGAGAGGAGGTTTATTTATGAACCTTGAAAGCACCAAAGACCTCACATCTCTGTTCAAACACTGCTGCCACCTCTGTCCTTTGGCTCAGTCCCACCTCCCTTCCCAGACTGGCCTTGCCACCCCTTTTGGGCCCTTTTGTGTCACTTTGGGGTTCTCAATTTATTAGTAAAGGGTGGAGCTGAGCAAGTTAGTTTCTCTCAGATTTTTCCTTAGGCTCTTGCCAGTCCTGGTAGCACCTGCAGTTCTTGAGGGCGGTTCAGCAGGTGACAGGGGTGGAAGGTGGGGCTGCATCACCTGGCACTGGCTCAGGCTGTGGGCTCTGAGCTGTTCCTGTGTCCCCACGTTTTCTGTCTAGCTGGAACACGGGCCTTCCTGGGACACACCCAGGGATGGGGGTAATGATTTTCCACCTCAAAGCAAGCAGACATTACAAGAGCCCTTAGAGCAAGCCTGTCTGCAAAGAAGTTACCAGTTCTGCTCATAAGCAGACATGATCTAGTATGGTAATTACGGAGGTTCCAGTAAAGCTTGTTTAAAACCTTTGTTCTGGGGGGAAAAAAACCTCCAACGGTCTATGCAGAAGCAATACAATTAAATGTGGTATAGCTGACACCTGACTGCTCCTCCAGACAACCTCTTCCCTCCTTCCATGTCAACAGGTAACAGGTTTCTGAACACTTGTTTTCTTTTCTGTAACCCCAGGGAACAGTCATCATCATTGCAAACCACGGTGACAGGATTGACATCCCAGCTGGAGCTCTACTAGAGAACAAAATCGTATCTGGCAACCTGCGGATCCTGGACCACTGAGTCCAGGAGAGGGCAGGGTCGGGGCTGGGGCTGCTGTGCCAAACCAGCCTCGTCCTGGAAGAACCTTTTAAGCATTAGAAATCTTAAGTACACAGAGGGCCTATGCTTTGTCATCTTCACAGTACCCTGCAGTATTAATTTAAAATTAATTTCTCTTGCTTATCTTTAAGCAGCCACATAAGCGCCATGGATGTGCGTAAGTAATGCTTCAGTCCTTAAAGAGATTCTGTAACTCAGTTAATATAACCTTGAAGTGCAATACTGTTTGTCTTGCGGGAAGATGGACAGATCTTCTTTGATAAGAAGTTCAGAGGCTTGCCTCGACCCTTCAGTAGTTTTGAATTGCTTGTAACTGCAGAAATAAAGCTGTGAAGCAATACATGTGGGACAACATGGTTGGCAACTCCTGTGACGTTTTAGGAAGGCACAGTTGAAAACCAGAAGTTTCACTACTGCTAAACAGGCTCTTAAAACCCTGTATTTCATGTGCTCACAACCTGTAGCCCTCTTCAACCCCCCCCGAACTACAAGTGGGATGTCCTATCCCAGTTGTATGTTGAGGTACTGGGGTAAAGCTGTCAATACCTCCATTTCCGTATCGTGAGAGTGGGAATCATCCGTGTTCCAAACTTGCCCAAAGAATCCAATACTTGAGAAAAATGCCTCAGTAGCCACGTGTGGTGTTTGCTTTTTCACATCCCATTTAAGACTGGATCTCCTGTTAATATCTTAATCCTTGATCTGCCCTCTTTTTTCAATAAATGGATCACGTTGATTACACCTATGTTCATATTGTCACAGCCATGTATGTTAATTTATCTTCTCTTGAGTTTCTAAATTTGTACAGGAATCGAAATCCCTGTCCTGATCACTATTGATTTCTTAACGTTTCTCTTGTATTTACATGCAGACAACTTTATTTTATAAGCTTAGTATAACACTGGTATGTATCATTAAAGAAGTTGGTCTTTAAAAACAACTGTGATTTTAGAGCTTTATTTTGACTGACAGATAATGACATGTGTTATGCTACCAGGTCAGCATGCCTGGCTGAGGGCACCACAGGCACACACACACTGCAGCAGAGACCCTTCCATCAGCTGTGATCATCTCAGGGTCAGGCACTCAACTGGGGTCAGGTACAGAGGGGTGAGGTGAGAAACGCAGGCACTTGTACTGAGAACTGGCAGCCTCCAGTCTGTTAAAGGTAGTATTAAAAACTCTGAAATACATTGAGTTCAGCTGCACTCTCCTTAATGGTGCAGCCTTGTGTAAGCAGCCTAAAAACTTTAAAATTGTTCCTGCCCTGGTCTTTGTGTCCCTGTCTTTCCCTGCTGGCTGGAGCTGGCCATCCTTATACCAGCCTTTCTCCCACCTTCCCGTTCCCTCAGGAGCCCCACTGCTACCCTGTCACTGCTAACGAGGGTCAGGTCACTCCTCTATCCCACAGGGAATGGCTTTGAGGAACTGGCCCTTGCTTAGAAAATCTTGTCGTCAGATTTTACGTAGTGAGAAATCCCCTGGAACAGGACTGCTCCCTAACAAAGCTGAATCCTATATGCGAGCAATCAAAAGACATTTATTTATATAAAGTTCTGTAAAAAAATAAATTTTAGAACAGCATAGTTTCATAGAGAAAAACATTTTCTACAGAGTTCCAACTGCAAGATTTTTATATTGTACCATCATTAAATAAGGTGGGACACCATGTGAATTTCATTGCACTAGAAGAAATGCAAAGCATCTTTTTAATATAAAGATATACAGAGCATTCTAGACAACTACAGCTGTGTTACAGCTATGTGTTCTTTTGGATTTGGTCCAAAGAAACCTGAGTCTGTTTCCAGAGAGAATGAAAAAACATTGCACAGACAGCTGATCACTTGTTTCTTGCTGAAGGACACGGGAAGGATCTCTCCCTGCAGCTCCCTCTGAGTCTACGCTCCCCCGACTCTCAATCCTGCCCTTTCTGGGGCTCTGGGCTCAAGTATTCACTTCACCATCGTCACACTGCTTAGAAGGAAGTCAGTCTGTTGTCAGAGCCAAGTGACTGCTCCCAATGGATTATCACCTCTTCTGCTCCCAGATTTCAGCCATGTTTAGATCTAAGTTGTTAAGGCCTTTCAGAGCTTGAAGGTTTCCAGTGTAAAAAGCCACATCTGAGGTAACCAGGCTGCAGTGAAACAAACACACAACAAGATTAGAATCTGACCCCATCACATCCACCTGGAGTGCCTGGACAAGCAGACAGGGGTTGTTGAGGACTTTGGCACACAATTGCTACAATACATGTTCAAATCCTATGCCTGGATTAGATATTTCAAGTATCAGTTCAAAACTCAATGCTATGGATGTGGTTTATTTTACAGCAGTGATCATCCATAACAGGGTTACTGCTGGGTGTAAAACTAGTTCTAGGGAAGGGAGATCAAACCATGAGTTCAGAAAATTCAGCAGGCATTAGGCATTTAAAACTTCTATTCTCTTGCTGTAATCCCAGGCTTATTTAGACTTAAACCCCCCCATTCCATTCCAACTAAGAATATTAATTATTGCAACATCAACTTCTGTATTCTAGAGAGTAATGATTCCATGATTCTAAGGTTAATGTAAAAAGCAACTGAACAGCACAACAGCTGTATTGTTTGCAACAGTTTATACAGAAATAAAATCCCTCAGACACTGTTGAAACATGTCAGGGATCATGATGCTTCTTGCTAGCAAGATGTAGGAACAGAAGCTGCCATTTACATAGTAAAAAAAATTAATCAGGATTCAGAGGCCTGGATTTTTACTATTATTACAGAAACAAGCCATTTAAACAGAATGAGGAGCAGAAAAGCATGTTAAAAACCTAAAACCTGGTCAATGAAGACTGCTGGAACAGCAGCAAGTGCCATCCAGGGTTTGATGTTCCCCTTCTCTAACAGCCCCAGCTCCCTGAGAGCTGTGTCTCAAGTAAGAAACTGCTGTCTGACAGTCCTGGACCAGCTGAGACCTCCTGACTGCTGAGAAACACCCCCAGCATGTCACCAGGAATACCTTCCCCAACCCTCCTTTCCAAAAGGGATCCAGGCCACCCAACCACAAGGACAGAACAAAAGCAACAGCGCAGGATGAAGACAGCACAGCACCGTGTTTGGAAATCCCAGTGAGAGACACCCCGAGCACATCCCGGGGCTCTCACTCCAGCTGGGGCTGCAGTGGATACTCCACGAGCTTGGTTACAAACACCTTTGTAAGTACCAAAGGCAATGGGATGTCACCTTCTGAACACACCACGAGTACAGAGAACCAGTTCAGATAAACTCTGGCACAAAGTACAAAGAGGAATGCACACAGGCAGGAGAAGCAACAAACTGGAAAGGAACAAAACTTTCATTCCAGTGACATTTGAAACATTATCAACTTTCTTCTCTGACTTCTGCAACCTAAGACAATCTTTTCTTGCATGTGGGTAGGCCCACTGAGTTTCATCCTTGCTACACTGCAAACACATCACTGCTCCCAGGTCATTAACAACAATTAAAAACTCCACTCTTTCAGGGGACAATCCAACTGACAACAGAATTCAGCCTGCAAGAGGCTTTTCTTGGGAGGTGGGGACAGCAGGCACAGCCAGGCACCCTCTCCAAGAGAGGTACCGCTGACCTGTTTGGGGATGGAGTGTTGGGCTGTGGCAGGGAAGGGGAAAAGCTCTGTGAGCATAATCTCTCTTTCAAATCTAGTTCTGCTCTAAAAACCATTCCTGCAGAGCTGCCCACTGCACAGATGAAATGCTGCTTTCTCCTATTTTTACTCTGCCAGCACCATGAGTCACCATCCACGTTTCAAAACTGCTTCAGGAATCACACAATTCCTGCTAATTAAACTGTGGCTGCTGCTGTCACACAAAGGGAGACAAAGCAGTCCATGAGCTGAGGACACCTACAAGCAAGTTTCCAGTCTGACAATGTCCAGCTCCCAGCCTGTTACCAAGTGGATTGCACTCCTAGTTACTGTGGAACAGCACAAGTTCCTTTACTGTAAGAAAGCTCCAAATAGGACATACTAAATAAAACATGGAGCTCTGATTCTGCAATCATGACCTTCTTGCACACGACAATGCCTGCTTATTTAGACAGTGAAAGAAGAGAAGAGCCCCAACTCACCCGTTCAGAGGTCCTCCATCATTGACCACATTGAGGTGGGCCAGCTGCCTCTTGAGGTGGAGTTTGTAGCTTGCGTTAATTCGTAAAAACAACATCTGGAAGAAACCACAGCAGCAGAGTAAGGAACTGTGCCCGTGCTCACATCACTGCCTCCACAGCGGAAACATACTGCCAACACCCTCAATCACTGACTTTTGGTTTTGTTTTTGCAATTCATGTGATTCTTCCTTCTGCCAGTGCTCCGGCCTCACCTTTCTGGCCACATACACACACAGGACACCCTCACCTACTCATTATGTGTGGCACTTAGAGGACACATTCTTTGGAATGTGAACTTTTCTCCTCTGTTGTCTGAAGTATCTAAAAACTTGTATTAAGCCTAGAAGATAACAGATCTCTTTCCTGTGCTAGAAGTGACCATTTAATCTAATGTGAAAGAGAAATGACAACTTCTTGTATTCAATGACTGGATCAGTCCTTCCTGTCCTTAAGATCTGCAACTCTGCAGTAGCAATGACTTCAGCAAAATCCTGCTAAAGCACATCTGGTACAATTCAGGTGCATAATACATTTAGGGACCTTTGGAAGCCACTGATTCTGAGCACTGTTACAGAATAATCCTCTCAGAGGGCTGCACTCAAGCCCCAAAGTGCTGCCATTTGCATGGCATTTCAGCCCTAATTCCTGGATTGCCATCTCTAGACATTAAAAGGCAGCTCAAAATCCTGAAATCCATTCTTTCTGCGTGTCTCATCGTTCTCCCTACACATTGGAATACTTCCTTCAGCTCAGCCCAAGCTGTCCATGTGACTGCTGCCAAGCTCTTTAACGTGTGGGTTTCACCAGGACTCAAAAAAGAATTCCCCTCTCCCCAGATAAAGTCTCTCTTGTTCCCAAGTCCATGTAAGCGAGCTGTGAGATGAAGCTCAAAAATAACATTCACCTGAGTTTGCTCCTCAGGAAGGAGATCATATATAGCTTCATGCATCTTTGCCATTTGCTTGCAGATATTCCTGAAGCATGCTGAAGGAACAGGGGCTTTCACTTCATACTGGAAATGAACACACAACCAGTTAACTCCTTTCTGCCACTTTAAAATGGTTTATGTAGGAGAGCTCCCAACAGCCACCTGGCGCTCTGCTTTGCTAATAACATCAGGAATCAAGATCCATTTAGCACACCACAAATTAAAAGGGTGGCTGGGCATGATCTGATCCAGCCAGGAATTGCAGATGCAGGTCCCGTGGCTGCAAGCTGGCCCTCTCCTTCAGACTGGTACGAGGCAATGACAGACAAGCACTTCTGCCTCTGAGAAATGTGCCCCTTGAGTAGTTCCTGAGAGAAAACTGCTTGCCTAGGATCATACACACCCAAATTTCTGAAGAATCAAGGAAAGGAAACCATAAAGAAATAGAAACTCCTGAAATCTCATCACTGGCCAAAAAAAACCCCCAACCACATCACCATACAAAAAACCACACAAGAACATTGTAGAAATACCTTGGAAAGCAAAATAAAAAAACATCCCTTCTCCCAGTGCCTGAAATCCAAGAAACGAGGCACTGGAAAACACCAGATGGCAAGAGATTTGCTACAAAGGAAACAGAATTCTTATGTCCCCATGTCCCCACCCTGGCTAGGGAAGATCTGAACAGGATTTCAGAAACACCAAAAACCTGCCCCAGGAACAGTGAAGCCAGCTCTGCAGTTCCAGGTGGAGAGGCTGTGCCATCACAGGCCTGGGTGACACACTGGCAGGTCATCTTTGGGAGGGTGACACTTCCCCGCGGAGCTTTGCACAATTCAGAAAAGAACCGGATCATTGTAACTACATCATTTACAAACAGATTGGAGGAGATGCCTGCTTTAATGTGGGCCTGAATTGTGAAAGAGAACAAAGCTTGTCAGAGGACAAGAGAAAAACAGAAATGGGGAGTTTTGAAAAAGTCTTTACAGAGAATCCAAACCAATGACTTAATTCTGACAGGAGAAGTAGCAGAAAAATAATGCTCTCTGTTCCAGGGAACAACCATCCAGCATGCAGGATCAAGCGTGCCTCAAGACAAGGAAGTTAAGCAAGAAATTGTTTCCAATTTCCCAGCACCTTGTTAAGCCAGAGGGAACTGGAAGGCTGCAGCAGTGGCTCTTGCATGTTTACAGCCACACCCAACTCTTCATTGTCGGGGGAAAAGCAACAGCCCCAGGAAGAACCCCAAGATTTCCTGGCCATTCTTATCTGCAGCTGAGGTCAACAGCTTTAATACCACGAGGGATCAGAAAAAACCTCACTGCTCTTCTGTCCAAGCAGGCACAAGACAGCAAGTTCCAAGAGAAGCTCAGAACTTGCTCTAGATTTTTTCCATTCATGGTAACGAACGAGCCGTTCCCATTTGTTAATTTTATTATTTCCACTGTTCAATAACCCCATTCCTCTTGTATTTCCTTCCTAAAGACAGCTGTTGGCAAGTGTCCATGCTGCTGTGAACTGCCTTGTCTCAGCAGCACTGGGTAGGACAGCTCCCATGCCAAGGAGCTCCCAGGGGAAGCACAGCCTGGAAATGCAGAAGTAACTTGCTCATATTAGCCAGTGCCAGGTCAACATCCTGTCCACTGCACCAACTGTTCCTCTCCTACAAAGCAGGAATTTCTGTGATTGAAGTGTGCTGAGCACCCACTGCTATGGAACTCACTTGTGCGGATTTACACATCTCAAAGCAGGTGACCACTTCATCCACAAGACACCAAAATAGTTGGACTCAGAAACTAACAACTGAACCCAAGAACACACTGACACGGTTGTACTGACATGCCTATTTGCAAATGTGCTGGGTTTATGCTCTTCACAGCGCCAAGATTTCACTGTTTTAAGAACAAGATGAGCCAAATGATGGGGTGCGCTAGGAATGGAAGCAAATCAACCATCCTTTGGTCCTGGACTCTGTGGGCTGCGTTCTGGTGGGCCAAGCACTGTCACTCAGCCTTCAAGAACTCTAAAGGACAGGAACAGTCTCAGGTTACATCCTGTGCCAGCTCCCAAAGCATCAATGGGCTGTGAAGGTGGAAGGACAGTAAGGGATGGGTTCTCACTAACTGCCAAAAAGAACATAAACCGTGCTCCTGCTTTGTTGTGGGCTACACTTGTTTAGCATCAATAATGTAAATTCTTGCATTTGTCTTTTATGTTACTTCACAGCTACTTCTATGTGGGACAAAACCCCCAAAAACCAGCAGACTATTTTAGTCTTTAGAGAACACATTTTTTAAAAAAGTACTCAATAGGGGTGGAGAATCCCAATTTAAATGCTTTGGGTTGTTTTTTTTTTCCTACATTTAGGCAGCACTATTTGACAGACAAAAGAAACAGATGAAATGAAAAAGCACAACATAAAGTAACAATAAAATAACAGAAACAGCAAGGAAGACAGAAATACTGCCTGTTGCAACTGCCCCACTGCAGCTCTCATCAACCTGTGCCCAATCTGTGCTCATGTGCTTCTCATGAGCTCTGTGAAGGAAGAGGTTGGCCCAGGCCAATCAATCAAATCTGTCACTAAAAAATGAATTTACTCCTGTCATGAAACAGCCTATTTTTTTCCCCAAAACCCTAAGATCCAAAGTACAACACTAAGCTTTAAAAGCTCATGTACTTTATGTATCTGTGGGCCAAGGAGGTGCCTCAGTGTGTTCCACCCTGAGTCAGAGTAGATCCAGCCCAGGACCACACTGTACCACTGTTCAAACACCAAAACACACCAAGAGCACTTCATGGGACAGCTACTAAATGCTGGTCCAGAGCAGGAACTGTTGAGCATCAACTTCCAGTCCTCAGGCCTGCAGCCCAACAGATGGGCTGGTCCTTCCCCTCCAAAACTCTTCCTCCTCAGCACTTTCCTGCAGTTTCCTCAGCTGCCGGAAATGCCGCCCTCCCCACTTGCAAAGAGGCACAGTTGGATAGAGCAAGAAGTGGGACCTGCTGAGCCTGGCTGCAGACAAGAGCTGTCAGTAGCAGGAGAGCACTTCAGTTCCTGAACACCCGAGCACCTGCACCAGCCACAGCACTGCTGTTCCTGCTGAACGAGCCAACTAAACATTTAATTCTTCTGGGAGTGAAGGTGACTGACACCCAGGTGGCAAATGTGAACACAAGACACATCCATGAGAACAGCACAGAGCCTTCCATCTATATAGTTAAAAGAAGTTCAAACAAGTCCTGGTTAGGAAAGTTTAAGACTCCACTTGAAACATCAAGAGTGTATACAATGAGACCTCCGGTTGCAATTTAGAGAGTGTATAATTATTTCCATAAATCATTACCTTGGATAATAGTTTGTCAAATAAGCTATCCATTATGGCAACGAGCTTTGCTGAAATTTCAGCTATGTGGTCGTGATAATCCTGTAAGGGAAGAAAGCAGGTTTCATTTTCTAGTGGCATCCATGTTCTTCAGAGTACAGTTGAAAAGCAGAACTTTGCATTTCAGGAAATGCCGGAAGTATTACCTTTGTGATGTGGTCAAAATGCCTGAGCATGCTGAACTGCTTCGGCTGCAGCCGAGCTTCAAAATGAGCCCTGATAATGGGAATGTAGTGTACGATGAGCTGGAGGCAACGTGAAGAAAGGGCTGTGAATCCAGGAAGAGAAATAATGTCGTTATTACACAGGAAGAGTAATTTCTGTATGGAGTGCATCTCCCTTGACATAAATAATAGATCTGACACAATTTAACATGATGGGCTTTTGTCTGTTCTAAAAGCACGGAGGTACACGTTTGCTTCCCTGGGAACCCCCAGCCAGTGAAGATGCCAGACTGGTACCTGGCTGCTCACTCCCAGCTTTGGTAAGGTGGGATAAGGGACTGATTTCACAAGAGGCTTGGGGTGTTTACTCGACATTTTGAGCCCTGAGCACAGGCAGACATCGGAGAGATCTCAAAAGACCTGACTCATCAGCTACTTAACCTCAGCAACCACATTAGCAAGGCAGCAGTGTTTCTTCTGCAGTGGTGTACAAAACACCCTGCCCTGCCAGCACTGACCTGCCTTGAACCTGTTCTTGCTGCAGTGCCAACAGGATCCCAAAAAACCACGCTTCTCCCAACTCCAACAAGGCCTGAGCCAGCAGCAGGACACACTGGTCACCACAATGGCCAAACATTCTGCAGCAAAAACCTGACCCAGCTGCGGCACACAGTCTCTCAACCCGTTCTCATCAGCCTGCTCCCTTTCCAAAAGGGAAATGCAGACTGGTAATCTCACCAGTTTCTCACCCTGAAACATGGGAACTCTTAAGTTTAAACACCTGCTCCAACCCAACAATCAAAGCCTCTTAATTTCAGGAGAAAGTTTAAAACTACACTCCAGGCAGGTAACTGGCAAGGTCTTATCACTCTCTGTGTCCACGCATGGCCCCACAACTCAAACACAGCTTATCATAGATATTTAGGGCTTTTCTGCACCTGGGTTTTTTAATAGGCAAGAGAACTAGCTCTGACATTTGAAATACAAAAATCCATACCTAGGTTTTTCGTAGTGATTGTTTTCAAGCCAACAACTTGTAATGCACCGGCTCCAAGCACTAATTGGCAACTTCTAGAGTTGAAATACTGTGAGAAAAAGGACAGTGAAAATGCATGTTGACTCTTTATCAACTACATAAACCCACAGTCTAGAAACACCATCAACAGAATTTTGCAAGATTAAGTTATTATGGAGGCCAGTTCCAAAGTTTCACTAGTTTTCCTCAGTAGAGTAGTCACGTAATATCAGAGTGGAAAACATCAAGACAAAAGGTTTCTGCTCAGGCTCTTGACCTTCTCCACTGCTGACCTTGAAGGAAACTTGAAAGCACTGAAACTCCCTCCTGCTGAGGTGACTGAATCTATGTTCGTAACATTATGAAATACTGGATTTAAGAAGTGATGCACAGAAGATGAAAAGCCAATCCTGCAAGAGTTCCAGGTATAGTGGACAACTCATGCTTAGACTTTCCTAACTTACTTCCAGGAGAAAAGAAGTTATCATTAAAAGCACACAGGCCAACAAAGCCTCTGGACAGTAACACAGTTGCTATCAGCATGTTCTGTTTTACACTGGAATTCAGCTTGAGACACCAGATATTCCAGACTGGCCCAGGTGATGCAGCAGAAAAGCCACTGCTGTTGTCCCTAATTCCTGCACCGAATGCAAAGCAGAAGTCCCAGGGTTCAAGTTTGAGCAGAACTCTCTGTTGACACTGGGAGGCAAAACTTACAGAGACCTGACCCTTTCTCATACACCTCACGCCTTCAGAAGAAATTGTGATAAGGCTGCCCTGCAGCTTGTGTCTGCAACACAGAGGACTGCCCTCATAAAGACCTCCTTTTTTTGTGGGGGGGGGCGGAATAATTTTGCTTCACAGGTCTTTCTTCATGATAATCCAAGAACAAACCCAAAATTTCAACCTTCCTTGGATAAAAAGGGGAAATAGTTTTTCTGGCTATTGCCTGGAGTTAGTCAAAATGCAGGCCCACAGAGCCACCATGAACCACCCCCCCAGCTCTGGGTTGCCAGAATGGTGCACGCAGGGCCAGAAAGGCAACCCAGACCTTGTACCACAGCTGAACCAGAGCTACATGTGGCCCCTGATCTGAGAGAGGCATAACCTACACTGCTCTCAGACAGAGGTCAGAGGCTGAAACAGTCTCACGTTCATTTCATCTTCTCTAGAAAAGCAAGATCTTTTCTTACATCTCTGTGTGGACTTTAAAGTAGAATTACTGAGCCAAAGACAGCTGTATCTCACACAGCCTAAGCTCCTCTGAGGTATTTAGCTCAGGTTAGTGTTAACCGTGAGGCAAATCATCAAAAACTTGGTCTGGAAAAGGTGGTGGACACATGTACTGTCCCCTGCCTTTTGTGGGAATGACTGTTCCCAGACGGCCTGGTGCAGACAGAGCAGTGAGGGAGCAGAACGCCTGGAACAGAGCAACACCTCCTCCTTGTGCCTGCCGGGAGGAAAGCATTCCTGCACCCTGCAGGAAGGGCAGGAGCCTTCTCATGTCTCCACCACCTGAACAACCCCAGTAATTGCAATCACGTGTGCTCAGTTTGGGCCTCTCACAACACTGAGGTGCTGGAGTGTGCCCAGAGAAGGGTCCGGAGCACAAGTCTGACGAGGAGCAGCTGATGGAGCCAGGGATGCTCAGCCTGGAGAAAAGGAGGCTCAGGGGGACCTTCCTGCTCTCTACAACTCTCTGACAGGAGGGTGTAGCCAGGTAGGGGTCAGTCTCCTCTTCCACAAGCAACAGGACAAGAGGAAATGGCCTCAAGTTGCACCAGGGGAGGCTTAGTTTGGATATTAGGGATAATCTCTTCACTGAAAGAGTTGTCAAATGCTGGAACAGGCTGCCCAGGAGAGCAGTGGAGTCACCATCCCTGGAGGTATTTAAAAGACGTGTAGATGTGGCACTGGGGACGTGGTTGAGTGGTGGCCCTGGCAGTGTTGGGTAAACTACTGGACTTGATTGATCTTAGAGGTCTTTCCCAATCTAAATGATTCCATGGTTTCTCCCATACACAGGTGTTATTTCTCTCAGGCTGCAGCCACAGCTCAGAACTGCCTGGAATTTCATTAGCTGGGAATGCTTTCCATTTTTCATCACAGTCAAGTCTAGCTCTTGCTACCCTCAAAGTTTGCTGGCTCTGACAGTTGTCTAACAAAGTGCAGTGGCCTGCCAGGACACCTGGAGTGGCTCTGTTTTGTTCAAAGTGTAACAAATGAGCTTTTGTTTTTTCCAGCTGTTCTTGACATCTCTCCAGTTGATGGCATCTTGCTAACAGATAGAAAATACAGTAATTAAACTGCACATGATGTTTGAATACCAAGAAATAAACCACAAATGACAGAGCTAGAATGAGGTAAGGTAAGGAGAGGGAAGTAACACAGATACGCAAATCTGGCCAAGTTTGAGGCATCTCCTGCTATTCTACCTGTGAAAATGTGCTGCAATTCCCGAGGGAAGCAGCAGCTGGAGAAGGAGACTTGAAGAGGGGCAGGCCCAGACAGACTGATTTGCCTTAGATAGCGCTTTTAAAAGGGAAGGTTTGTAGATGAATCTAAATGACAACTGCAGGGAGTAGTGTTCCTGCATCTGGTTATTTAAACAAGAACTACCAATAGGACAAATATTTAAAGGTCCATCTCCCCGGGTTTGTTTCCCCTCCCCTGCCCTCAGCCTTATGTAAAATATCCTTTTGGAGATTCAATCTGTTTGTCTTTCATTGATTATTTTCCTGTTCAGAACTCAAATACCTGATATGGTATTTGTGGGCAAAGTGAAAACCTTGACATAAATTAACTGCTAGGCTTTGGAGCTTATACAGATACATATATATGTGTGTGTATATATATATATATAATTGACAGTTTTAAGGTGCATTAATGTGCTCCTTTTATTATTGTTTACTTATATTACCTTGCAGTGTCTAGGCTTTACCAGCTTTCCTTTTCTCTAGTGAGAAATAAATGACAAACAGGTCCTGGTGTTTCATCACCTTTACATTTTACAACAGAACCTTCATCCCATACTATTTTTCATGCTTCTACTGACTATACCTCTACTGATTTGTAAAACCAAGGGACTTGTTTCCTTCCTCAATATAGATATATATTTCTGTAGCATCTGGGATCAAATTGCTTTTTCTTCAGCAGCATTAATCCTACACCCAGCCTGAAAGACAGGCAGCTATGTCAAATACTACTAGATGGGATTTCCAACATTCCAGGTGAACAAGAGGAATGACAGCCCTCTCAGAGTTAATTCACACAACAAATTGCATCTTTAATGCCTTTGGCTTGAAAGGTTTCCTTATGGCACAGCAGGAAACACAATGATTCTAGAAAATTTACGTAATTCTTATGAAATCACAAAAACACATGAGCATTATGGAGAGTAAGACACATTCCCTGCACCCTGCCTGCCCCTGCTTGGCACAGGGGGCACATTTGGAGCCATACCTTCAGTAAGTCAGACAGGCGGGTCAGCATGTCAGTGGTGATGGAAGGAATGTTATCCACACACTGGCAGTACTCCAGGATTATTCTTATTAGCAGCAATACTGTCCTGAAAGAGAAGAAACATCCAAATATGTCATCTCAGCTCAACAAAAGATGTTGAAAAATCAAACACAGGCCAATCATGCTGATAGAAGGCTAGAGATTCAATGCTAGAGATTTTAACGTTGAATAAATCCACTAACTGATGTGGAGCAGAAGTGAAACATAAAATGAGATTTACATAGAGATAGTTACAACCAATACCCATTCCACAGGGTGGTGTGTGGAAGAAGTACTTTATATGAAAGAAAATCTCTGAAAAATACGCAATAAATGCTAAGGAGTCACAAACAGAGAAGGCAGCTGGGAAGAAACAGCACCAAATATTCAAAGATCCTCAACCCCTGTAATTTCTCCTGAAGTCAGCAGGCACTGGAGAATTTGGGAGCTACTGGATGGAATTAAGAAGGCTCCCCACAGAGCAAGCATGCTCCTTTGAATTCAAACACACAGAAGGCAGGAAAATTGTCGCAAGAGCCAATGTTCAGAGTAGATATTTTAACATTTCAAAAATTTTTCCTTTAGGCAGTAGCGTGCAGAAAGACAATGACAAGTCAACTGAAAATAAACACCTGGAGAATGTTTTGTGAACACTAGGCATTTGTGATGAATGCATTTTATTTTATGTATTTGATGAATGCATTTTATTTGATGATGAATGCATTTACTTTATATTTATTTGATTTTATTTCATTTTGCAATGAAACTGGATGTAGAAGTGCGTAGAAATGAAACCAGTATTTGCACTGTGAAGCTCTCAACTGCTTCACAAAGCTAAATATAACAAGTTTCAAGTGAGCAGAGGTATATTATCAAACACACAATACATTAAGCAAATTTTATCCTTTAGAGCAATACTCCTACTTGACCTGAAATGCTCTTCAGCAGTGATATCATCTGCCTGGCACAGAAGTTCTCAGCCATCAGATGCTGCTTCCAATTGAATAATGACACATCATCACGAAGCAACTCATAAAATGACAGCTGGTCCAAGACACTCTGTACATCACACCTTTTAAGTTTGGTGCAAATTGATGTTAGAACTCTGGGGAGTGAGATCTTCCAGGCTTTACTCCCTCCCCAAAAACACTCTCATGCATAATTAATGCTTAAGCCTCACAGTCTCTGGAAACACAGCACGCTTTTAAATGAAAGGAATAAGTGAGTATCATACATTTTAACATGTCTCTGATATAACCAGCTTTAAGAAACCACTTTCCAATTCAAAGCAGCCAGGATACCAAGAAACAGCATATGCAGCTTCTGAGATGGCCCATATCTTATTCTGAAGAAGATAAGCAACCATTCAGTAGTAGACTCGTGTATTTTGGTGCTGTCCAGCCCGGAGAGAAGAGGGCTCTGGGGAGATCTTATTGCAGCCTTTCAGTACTTAAAAGGGCTTATAGGAAAGACAGGGACAAACCTTTTAGTTTGCTGGTGATAGGACAAGGAGCAACAGTTTTAATGTTAAGGAGGGTAGATTCACACTAGACGTAAGGAAGAAATTTTTTTACAGTGAGAATGGTGGAACACTGGTAGAGGCTGCCCAGAAAGGTGGTAGATGCCCCAGCCCTGGAAACATTCAAGGTCGAGTAGGACAGGGCTCTGAGCAACCTGGTCTAGTGCAAGGTATCCCTGCTCACTGGAGGCAGGGTAGACAAAGATGACCTTTAAAAGTCTCTTTCACCCCAAACTATTCTAAGAGTCTACAATTTTTGCCAGAGAACCTAGATTGCAAGAAATAACGGTGTGCTCAGAAGACAAACCTTTATTTTTAGGTGTGTGTTCTCATGAAATAATTGGAAAAAACCATTCAAATAAAATTATAAATTTCAGCCTAGCCATTCAGAGAAAAAATGGTATTTTAACATAGCAAAGAGCTTGTGGTGTTTTAACAGTTGGGAACCAAAGAGAAACTAGTCTGTGAAAGGAGAGGGATTTTTACTTTAAATAAGATTGCTAAAGCTGTTAGCATTCATCACAGTTCTACTCAAAAGTTCTTGCCAACTAACCTACTGCTAAGAGAAAAGAGTGCATCTTACCCAACTGTTGCGTATTTTTGTCCTTCAACAATAAGGAATTCAGCTGGCTTTCTTTCTTCAGTAGCTAGATATTTTAGTAAGACAGGAAAAGGAGTGAGTTGAACTAAAAACAAGTGCAAAAAATGCTGTTTATAAAAAGGCAGTGTTCACTTGCTAAGGTTTGAAAAAACCCACAATGGTTGTAGCACTTCTCTCTTTTACAGTATTTATTAAATAGCTGATCACCCATCAAAATTTTTACGACCCATAAAGTTACTTCATTATCTGCTATGATTTTAGATCAAAAAATCCCATAGTCCCACAGTCACTATGGACTTAAAAACTCCAAATACAACAGGTTACAAATAGAAGAAAGGCAGAAAAAGCCACTAGGTTTTCTACTATACATTCTCAAGTGATTTGCTGTGTATATTAATATTTTAGCTTCAAATCACTTTTTCCTCAGGCTTCATAACAGAAGCTCTTACTAATGCAGTTTTTCATGCTAAATTATCTGCTTGAAGGAGGCTGCAGGAGGTTATCTTACGAGCAATGGTTGACGAACATATTTTGGTGTCACGTTCCGTAACTGGAGTGATTATTGCTTTAATACACTCCCCGTATCTGCTATGTTCCTTTCGGGAGGTTAGGGTTTTTCCACCATGACATAACTGTATTTTCTTCTTACTAATCTCTGGCTGTTTTTCTCCCCATCTCTGCATGTTTTCTTCCTCTTCTGGATACTCACTCCCCCACCATCACTGCAATATTGGCTGAGTATCCCCATGAGGTAAGAACACATGAAGCACTCCCACTGTGCACACAGGGAAGTGGGGCAGGAGGAGGAAAGAGTGACTTCTCTGAGGTCAAATGAGGTTTCTGTGGCAAGGTAAATAATTGAATGAACATGAGTTTTCCCTTCCATGAGCAGCCACATGGCATGCTGCCTTTCATTTGAACTGGCAGATGAAGTAGCAGGAAGGAGCAGGCTTTGTTTCACACAAGGAGGGCTGAGCACATGCATGTGCTCCTCAGTCCCTTGCAATTCCTCAGCGGTATCTTGTGGGAAAAAACCGAATTTGTGCGGACTGCAAGCCTCTACACTGGGAATATTTGTATAAAAAGGCAGCTCCCTCCCTGTGCTAACACTTCTGGGCGTTTTCAAAAAATAAACAGATAATCTTTCAGCACAAGGCATTTCAACACCAGTAACAGAAAAAAAAAATAAAATAAAGTAAAACAGCTATCAACTTTCTTCTCATCCCCCCAGAAGACAGTGAGCAAACACAGATCCAAAGTGTCATCAGAATATGTCCATCAACATTCAACAGCAGAATTTGCAGATAATAAATTCATTTCACAGCAGGATTGCAAGACACACACCTGTTGGTTTTTTTTCAGGGAGAGAAATTCTGCCATCTGACACTGAATCAACGAGGTCCTGGAACTCAGCAGGAACTTCAGCTTGCTTCCAGCGCTCATTGTCCAAAAGCAGGCTGGTTGTAAACACAAAAGAGAGAAGGATGAGAAAGAAATACCTTGTCTTGACATTTCTCCTGCCTGTTATGTCAGTCATCTTCATCAGAAGGAGGTGCCCAACAACTGTCAGCAGCAAAACAGAACAACACTGTGCTGGTCTAGAGATCTCACAATTTGTTCATTCAGTCTGTCATAGGGGACCAAAAACTACACCAGGCAATAAAGTTCTCTTTATGAGATCACTGCCAATGAACTAATGTATAAATGCTGGAATTTTAACAGCTTTTGATGGATGAGAGCAAACAGACTTGATCGATGTTACTGGCCAGGCTGCTCCTCCAAGCGGTTTGGTTTTGTTGGGTTTTTTTGGTTTTTTCAGAAAACAGCTGAAAGTTAATTATTCTTAAACCTCTGAAACAGAGCAATACTGCCCTTCAATGTTAGTTTTGTGTACTTTCTGTAGCCATTACTGTCCTTATTTAGGTAACTGTAGAACAATCCAGTTCGAAGAAATCAAGTTATGAAAACAGTAGAAGTCTAAACCAACTGGAAATAATTGGGGTTTAATGCAGTTTTTTCACCCCCTGCTTTTAAGTATAACAAGCTTACTAATGTTCTAGGCAACAAAAGATTGTGTTCGGCTGGCATACGATACATAAAATTATTCATGGAAGAACACAAAGATCTTCTACCCAGAGGTACCTTAGTTTTGTCTTCCTCTCCTCATGAAACCTATTCACAAATCTATTGGCTTGACTCTGAAGAGCTCCTCTCAAGGACATGCTTTTCCTGCCACAGATCTGCTCAGTATCCAAGATAAAGCCCTCCATCAAGCGAGAAAGAGTAACAAACTCATTGGAATTCAGCTTCTCTAGGAAGCCATCCTGCATGCAAAGAAAACCATCATAAGGAGACATAACACCACAAAAATTCAGAGACATACAGAAGTAGCTAGTCAGCATATCTGAGGGCTACTACAGTTTGAAGAGGCACATTATTTAACCCTACATGTGACAGACACGGTAGACTGCAGTGCAAGCAGCTAACTTATCATAGATACGCATTTTCTGCATGAAGCATCAAAGACAGCAAGTCAGAATATTAAAAAGAGAAAGAAATGGGTAGAAGAAACCAACACTGCCTTACAATGATGTATGTTAACACTGGTGTGCTCTGAGCATTACCATGCAGAGCCTGTGGCAGCAGGAACAGTTCCCATACTCCCATCACGGACGCCGCTTCAGAACCCTCATTAAAGCAGTAACCTGGAAGCAAATGCTCACCAAGCATGAGGCACCACCAGCAGTCTGACACAAGCTCCTCACCTTTGCTCTTGCCATGAGGAACTTGACTGAACGATCGTGGCAGATATCAGAGGCGTTATAAAGTAACTCCTGGATATTGTTTGCCAGCCTGACCAGCTCTAGGTCAGTCAGTTTCATGTCATCACCGATCCTACAAATGACAGAAACGGTTGAGCATCAGTTTATGGAGCAAACAGTATTTCTGGACACAGGAGGAAAGAGCCTTGCAGCAACTGTCAAATGCAGACAGTCAGTTAATCACCAAAGTCACTTTATACAGATGGGATCTTCCAAGCTCCTGTCAATGTCCTGTCAGCCCCTGTAGCAAGGAAATGCGTAACGGAACATCCTTTTCTTTTTTTCTGATTCCACATTCTAATTGCTATTAATGGTCTAAGAGTAAACAAGATATAGCCATTATTGATACAATAAATATGATTAACAATTTACTGAGTTAAAATTTACCCAGCTTCTGTAACACTTCAGCATCACAAGCATATGACAGATAAAGCACGGGATTTTTCTTCCGATGCAAGTGTAAGGCCTAAAATAAATACTCTGCACTCCCCCCAGCCTTAATCTACAGGCTGTCATTCTATTACCTCTTTAGACTTCAGGCTGCTAAGCTGGTGCTTTTTAAAAAATCTTGTATGACTTGCCTACTGTTTTGAGGCCAGCACTTAGCACAGCTCTGCTGTTCATGGTTCATGACATTAATGAAGATCACAATATATCAGGCCAACTCAAAGACTGACAGCATGAGAGGAGAGAACTCAGGACACTACGGAGCAGCAACTGGGCTAACATCGTTCTGTGTATTTTTATTACCCTGCTCCAAACGCAGAGCAAAGGTGCAAACAAAACCAGAACAGTGATGAATTAAGTTCATTTTAGAACGAAGTTACGCAATCAGCCTCAGAAACAACTTTATTCCTCAGAAGCTCTTGCTGGATGTTGTATTTTTAGCAAACTTGGCAAAGTGCTCCAGACTAGTTTGGATCCAAGCCCCTTCCCTTTCCCTGCTCCTCCACGTAACCCTGGACTCCTCTTCGCCTTTCACTTCTCCTCCAGCACACAACAGATGTTCAGACATATAAAGGCCTGTGGTTTATGCACAGCATATTCATTTTAAATCTATCTCTTTCAGCCAGCATTGTCATTTGGGGGGGAAGGTCTCTACCAAAACTAACAGCTGCTTCAACACGTAAGTATATATACTCAAGGACCAAGCAGCAAGAGCAGGCCACTTGCTGCCTTCCATCTTTCAGCAGGGTAACAAGTGGTATTTCAGTTTTGCTTCACAGAACTCTGTATCCAGACATGATGGCTTTTGAAGTGGTTCATGCCCGAGTCCCACACACATTTATGCCTGGTTCTTTTCAAAAAAGATAGCTCTGACTTGCAGCCACAAGTAAGGGGTGCGTAAAAGGATGCCAGAAGGATGGAGACTGGAGCACCTCAGGGCAGCACTGCCTATGTAACCAAAGCACTGAGACGGATTTATTTATTTATTTATGCAAGTCAAATAATTGATGACAAACAGGAGATTTTTCTCTAGAATTTATCAAGGTGTATTCCACGAAGCCAGCTTAAAACAACAAACACACAAAAAAAACCCCAGGGAAAAATAACCATAGGGAACATGGACACGGAACAGAAATGCTTCTGCCTGCTAAAAGCATGACAAAATCTGTCTTTCACTCACATCTCTCCTGCTCTCTGCACAAGCGGCCTCCCCAGAAAAACTAATGGAGAACGGGCTCTTTTCTGGAAGAAATGACATAAATCAGTCCCTGTACCACTACATATGGAGGGGAAAACAAGGCAAATAAATGAAACAAAGGCTGGGAACAGTGCACTCTGATGGCAGTCTCTAGGGGGAGAGCCATTACACTCCACCTACCTAAAAAGCACATTCCTCCAAAGTCATTTTTGCACTGTGTGACCAGAAACAACCGCCTGCACCTCACCCCTCATTCCGGCCGCGCTGCCAGGTGGAGACAGGCAGGGTGTTCACTCACATCATCTCTACTCCTCCCGGAGTAACAGAAGAGGACGTGTGCTCCTTGCTGGACGAGGAGTCGGTGGTGCACTCGGGCTCCGAGACAGAGTCGCTGCTGCAGGGCTCGCTGTTGGGGGAGGTGTTCCTCTGGGAGGCCGTGTCGGCTGCTCCGGCTGGCAGCTCCCCGTCGCCAAAGGCGTCGCTGATGAACAACCCCTCGTGGGTCAGGTAGGCCACCTCGCTGTCCACCATGCTCTCCTTAGCAGAGTTCTTCTGTAACGTGTCCTCAAGGTCTCTGGTTTTTTGGTTCTTGTCTAGAACCAAGAAAACCACGCTACGGATAGTATTTAACGTTGCCTAGAATGAAATATAACTTTTATTACAAAAAAAACCCCCAAAACCCAGTGCCACAAGCTTGTGCTAGAAAGAGATTTTCTATTGCCCACAAAATTAAACTAAATCCTGGCTTTATTTTCTGTTGTGTAATTAGTATTTGGAGGCAGACCCATTTGTCTGATGGCAACCAATATCTGATGTTTCAGAGACAGGTGAAAGAAACCTCATTTGGAGCAATTTAACATGTACAAAAGTTCTGTCCTAATCCCTAGCAGCTTAGAATAGAAGTAATCAAGCAACAAGAGGTATTACCTCTTTGCCACTGCTCTTTTTGTTAGCACTAATCATTTTTGCCCTGGACACCGATATTCACATCTCCTTCTTTCAATCAGAAGTTTGAACTCTACAAGCAAAAACCAACATCTTAAGACTTCAAACGGAAACGCAACTTCATTCCCTTTCATGCCTGAACTATGTGAAGTTCCTCGTAAATGAATGTCTTACCTTTATTCTCTTGAGGAAGATGGTGAATTTAGAAAAAATATTCTTCAGTAAATCAAACCACTGAGGAAAATTCATCATCCTCATCTGGTCTGCAAGCCTAAAAAAAGAGCAGTATTCAGCAAACAGCAACTGTTTGCTGGCCATGATGCCTACTAGTACATAAATGAAATAAAATACGCTTTAAATGGAATTGCAAATATAAGGAAAATTGTGTAGACTTTTACCTGACAAACAACAGACACCACCTAAACAACAGTCATGATCAACACAATGTAAGTGGAGTGGTGAAGGACGGATACAGAATTAGATCATACTATAAGAAAATGAAAGCTTCACATTTACCCTTTAGTTCTTTCCTGGGCATAATGTTCTTTTCCTTGGGATAAGTATGTGTTACCAACAAGGAAGGGGGTTAAAACATTTTCACAAACCACATGGGAGGAAAAAAAAGTTGCAAGAAGAAACTACATGAAAATGCTTTCCAAGTGTTAAAAAGCTGTGTTATTAAGCCCATTTAAAGGCTCAATTTGCAAGGCATTGCAATGAGACCACTTCTGCTATTAAAGTACAAGTCAGCTGTTTGTGGCAAAAGGGCAAAAAATTCATTTACAGAACAAAAGTCAAACCCTGTAATACCCAAGAGAAGAAGAGTAAACATTGGAGAACGGTGACCAAATAGCCAGGGTTTAAAAATGACCCTGTGCCCAGCTGTTTCCCAATCTGGGTATGAAACCCATGCAGGTTTTGCAACTCACTTTGCTTCATCAGCTGGACTATTTTTATTATCTTGGGGTAACACTTTGCTGAGTCAAGTGAATCATAAAGCCATAGAAAAAACAGAAGCTGGCAGTGGCCCCTGGAGCAGGGGCCTCTGGAGCTGCCTTGGCCAAGCCCTGCTCAAGGCAGGTCCAACTACACTGGGTTGCTCTGTGCCCTGCATAGTCACAGCCTGACCATGTCCCAGAACACAGACTCCACAGCTTCTGCAGGCTTGTGTTCCAGTGTTTGGCCAGCCTTATGGGGAACAGATTCTCCCCAAGATTCAACTGGCATTTCTCATCTTCCACATTGTGCCCACTGCCCTCTGTGCAAACCCTGAGAGGAGCCTGGCTCCATCTCCACCTCTGCTCTGGCATTTGCCTTTGCTGGGCTTGGTGAGGTTCCTGATGGACCCCTTCCATGGCTGAAGTTGTCTGGTCTCCTCTCTGGACAGCTCCTGTTCTTGATTATGTGGGAGGAGCTTAAACTAATGAAGTGTTTTAATACAAAGTCCCAGATTATGGCAACAGGGAATGCTTTCAAGGGGATATATATTCAAGAGATACATGCTTCATGTAGTGAGATTCACAGAATTTTAGTATTTATTCCAAAGGTAAGTTTAAGGTAACATTAGAATCTGAATGAGAAGTAAAACACAATATCCACCCAGAGGTGGACAAAAGCAGAGTTGTAAGATGCAAGAGAAGCATAATCCTTAATTATAGGGATATTTAAGCAAAAATTAGAACAGTAAATTTATCTATGCTAAAAAACATACTATCCCCACCCACCATCAAAAAAAAAAAATCTGGCTGCATACTTACTTAACAACCACTTCTGTATCTATTTCTTCTATCTGCGATACCGTATTAACCACACACTGTCAAATTTTAAGGGGAAAAAAAACAAAACAAAAGAAGATCTTAGCTTCTTTCTAACCACTGCTGAGTTTCATAACAAACACATTAATCCTCAAGTTAAATAAGGAAAAGTAAAATAAGAAAGACATGTATCACGTAACAACTTGTTTCTCTAAAAACAAACAAACAAAAAAAAACCCCAAAAGAAGCCCCCCCCAAGCAACTAGTGCATACAAAACTGGCCAGCTTCTTCAGGTCTCCAGTGCAATCAACTTTCATTCCAAACACATCTACTGTTTTACAGCCATTTCACTGATCTCTTTTCCCATTACTTGTAAGCCCAAAGTACAAATCAACTCCACTCAGACTGAAAAAGGGCTTTTCTCCCAAATGCCAGTCAATAAACTGAACAAATGAGTAGTAGTGTGAACTCATCTTGCCTGTAAGCAAGTTTGTACAATCCCAGTGGTGACTGAGGGCTGCCATCTCAAGCTATGTGGGTTTTACCTGTGTTTTGAATAATCGTGGTCAGTACAGAAGCTTCTGAAGAAGAACAGAACCTTGTTCTTGAATGAGCAGTGTAGTCAGTGCTAACAAACCTCTGCTCTTACACCTGCCTGGCAACAAAATGCTACTAAAAATCACTAACCAAAACAGCCCAGCAATGCATTTGAAGGGGAAGCACATTTGAGGTGTGGCAAGAAAACAGTTTCCTTTATTAAGGGAAAGTACCCCTAAGAGTTGAGACAATAGGCCACCACACAAAAGCATTGCACAAGCCACACAGAAATACTCAAATCCTGCCTATTTTCCTTATTCAACAGAAATTTACACTGCAATTTGATTAAACATTGTCTACTCTTAAGCAGAGGGGAAACCTGAAAAATCCAACTTAAATTTTCCCAGCAGAATAGGAAAAGCATCTTGAGACTGAGAATTTGCAGAAAAATAGGAAGTGCTACCTGTCTGTTATACAACCAAACGAAGAATTTGAAGGGAAAAAAAACTCTCCTTATGACTGCTGATACAGGCAAGTGAAAAGCCAGTGGAGACTGGAAGGCAAACGAACAGCTTTATCCTGGTGTTACTCATTCATTCCTTTTTTTTTTAATTTACTAGCAATACAGGCCTATCCCCACCCTGTACAACCAGAGCAACAGAACCATGGGGATGCAATGTGAAAGGGATTGGAACAGTCAAGTCTGGCTTAAAACAAAAACCTTAAAATAAAACTATTAAAAAACAAAATCCAAACTTCTAAAATCTAGGTCCCCAATCCAGTTCACAATGCATGCAGCTGTGAACCGCAGACTATCCTATGAGGACAGAAGATGCCCAATCCAGCACCCATCTCCCAGCCTTTGAGATACAAATCAGAGGGAGTTCATAGCACATCAGAGCATAACTATTGAAATAATCACCTATCTCTAGGGAAAAAAAACATTCTTACACAATATTTTCATATATGCAGGCAAACAAGATGAGTAAAACTGAAAGTACCAAACACACACCCTAAGTTCAGCCTAAGATCTGTTAGCAAACAAAAGCCATCATGTCACTATCCAAACTAGCCAATGTATTTCCCCCAAAGAAGTAATCTGAATTTTGTACAATTATTGGTTTTAGCTGGTTTTATCGATTAAGCTTTTCAGCTTGAAAGATACGCTGCCCTAAACGGCAAACCACCACACCGATGCAGAAAAGGATTTGGGGCTTAATTTCAGGTTTTTTTAAAGGTAAGCACTTCTATCTTCTCCATTACTTCAATTAGCTCTCTCAAAAAAGCAAGGATATTGTCCAAACTTTTATCATGTGCCTATACCAGGTCTGTGCTAACATTAATGAAAGCAATATGTTCTGTACCATTTGCTGGGAATTCATTTATTTAAACTGGCAAGTTCTTTGATTCTCTTTTATGTATTTACATCAAGAACTCGAGGGTTTTGCTTTACAGAGCGTTGGGGGGGAAAGGTTTTTAGTGTGGTTTTGGAGTGTTTGCTTTGTTGTGGGTTTTTAATGAAGTGTAGTGTTATGACACAACTCTACTATTTGGGAGAGCCATGTGTTAAGAGAAAGGAAAGTTCAGAACAATGTTAATTATACAGAAAAAATAGGGAGCTTATGTTACCTATACCTTCCAAAAGGTCTCTTCTGTAAAGACCTCTGTGCTTCAGGGAGCCCTTAGGTGTCTGCAAGCTCAGCTGCTCTAACTGAGAGACCATCAGCCACCAAAAAACTTCATCAGAGCTGTTTGTAACAACTAAAAAAATTATTTGCAAAGGGTAGAGGAAAGCTTGTCAGATGCATTAGAAATGTTTTTCTTACCTGTTTAATTATATTCTTTGCAGTATTAATCATTTCATCTCCATATATTTCATAAAAATTTAGCTTCCTTTGTTTTAGAAGTCCAAATACTAGAGATACAAGTCTCTCCTATCAAGAAAAAAAAAATTTAAAAAAACAAACTGCACATGAAAAATATCAAGGTGAAGACAAGAAACAATTTTAAGTAATTGCACAGCAGTAAGAAAGTTCATGTATCAAGCACAGAGTGAACAGCATTTAGGTCAATCCAATGCCTGTGGACTAATGCCAAGCTTTACCTATACAAAAAAAGTCCCTTGTGGCAATACCAGCTGAGTCTCTTTCTCCCACCCCCTTTCCTGCCAATTCCTCAACTGGGCTCATTCACAAGTGCTTAAACCTGTGGGTATTTCTAACCATGAGTGAGTTGCCTGACCCTGAGCAAGACTGACACTAAGCACAGCCTGAGTGAAAGGCTGGCACACTGCAGCACACAAGGCAAGAAACCACAGGGCAGAAATGGGAGTATTGCAGTGCTACTGCCAACCACTACATCCTGTGAAATGGATTAAACGAGGCTGAACAGTTCACAGGCTACAGCAATTCCTGAAGATCCCTGCAGGCAAAATTGAGAAAAATCTTTTCTGGGCTAGAAAGCAACCACAATAGCTTAATCTTCATATGTTTATGATCTTCAGAGGAATGAGGAATATCTATCTATATATATATATATTGTGAATGAAGCATGCATTCAGGGCAGCCATATGCTTGATATAAGCACCCATAAAAGCATGGGGAGACAGAATGAGAACATGCAAATATCAGCTTTCATTGCAAAACTGAAATTTTACAACCAAGTCGATGGCAGTCCATGTTCTTTTCCACTTACATGTTTAGGTTCATGAAGTGAACTCAGTATACATTTAATCAGAGAAAAGAGAACTGATTATTTTGAAAAAATAAAGTGGGCCTGGATTGGAGTTCTGAGTTTAATTAGAATTATCTGATCTTATCAAGCACAAAAATAAAGGGGCGGGGAGAGGTGTGGATGAGAAAATAAATAGTCTAAAATTATAGTGTTGCTACTAAGGACCTGAGTGAATTAGTTGGTGCTAATTAAGTATGTTAAAGATGCAAACATATTCATGAGACAGTTTATTTCAATAACAGACATACCTCTTCTAGAATTTGGCAATCATCTTCTAGGGGTCTATTTAAATCATTGCGAGCGTAAGTTGAAAACTCTGCAATCATCATTTTATCTATCAGCTTTTCCAGTTCACAAAGCTGTGAGCCAAGATGCCTAAGAAAAACAGCCATTGAGATGTGAGCTAAATAATCAACCTGAAAACGAATCATTAGTTCACAGTTGAAGAAAATAACCACCCAGCAGGAAATTTCCATGCAATCAACGCTGGCTTAATGGGAGGCTCTAATCTTTCACTCCTCAGAGCAGCTGAAATCATGCATTTTTCAGAGGCACTGTCACCTTGCACTAAAACATATGGACTTGAATATTGATGGAGGATAAAATTTGGAAGTAGGGCTTTTTTTTTTTTTTCGGAAGATGCCAAGTACCTCTCCGCCCAACGAGGTGAACCAGAACTAAGAATACTCGGTGCTTGTCAGTATAAAGGTGTTAAAAAGAAGAAATACTTCTTCTGCTAGGTGAGTTCCTCAGATGATCTGTCCACAAGTTCTTCTAATTCAAACATCTGAGCTTTTGATGTGGTCACAGATTAAACTCACATGACAGGATGGCTTTCAGAGAACACACAGGAGTTTTCAAATTTGCCATTTTTCATGCTACTATAAATGAAAAATGTTTTTTACACGTATGAGAGATTTTAAACCATATTTTGCAGACTGCTGTCATACAGAACCACAAGGGAATTTCTCACATCAGAGATGTCAACCACTCTTTAGAAGTGGGAACTTCAGAGATGTCAAACACTCCAGGCTTTTCAACTTCCACTAACAGCTGGGAACAAATATCTGTAAAAATCAGACTGCTTTTTCTTTAACTAAAACAAACAAACACAGACACTTTGCAAATGAGAATTAAGAGGAGCTGCGATATTTTAGGTAAGCCTGGATACAAAATGGGGAGGATGAACATGGCTTTCAATCAGTGCTGGTGTAGCTGGACCCTTTGCTGTCATAGCTTATGACTCCTAGTACCTCCTCCTTGCAGAAACCCACATGGCCAGCATTGAGCTGAAGTCCATGAATCTTGCTGGATCTGAGTTGAGCAGATTAATTTTTTTATTTTACTTTCAAGATGACCAGGGATGTAACCTGCTTTTGAAATTGTTGTTCAATAATTCATCAGAATGGACAAAGCAGGCATATTTCAAATACCTAATTTAAGCAAAAATAGCCTCTAGAAAATCCAAGCCAGTTGCATCACGGGCATTTCAGAACCAAGTCAACGAGAAAACACCCTAAAGATTATTATAACTGGAGTTGCAAAACTGACTGCAGGACTGAGCCACAACACAAAGGCTCTTACTGAGGTAAGCATGAAGATGCTCTCCGGTACACTATTTCTGTACCTGTGCTGAACTGCACTGGAACACACCAAAAGCCGTCCTCTCAAATCCCAGCTATGGAAACATCCAACAGCACGCTCCCAGCACCTGCCCTCACCACTTTGCCCAAGAGGTTCTAGTCCCCAGCAGACACAAAAATCCCTCCAACCTGAAACATTCAGGAACAAGTCAAACCTTAATTCACACTCCAGAGAAACACCTTGGTAATTATCTCTTAACAGGGACGACTCACACATCAGATCCCTTCAATGAATACTGAATATGACAAGTCTATTATGTAAAATGATGAGTGCAGGGTAAAACTTCTTTTAAAATACACAAATGAGAACTACTTTTCCATGTATTTGTGTTTTACTGTATAAAATACTATAGAAGTGTGGTTTGCGAGCACACCTGTGCAAAAGCTACAAAAACAAAGCAAAACAAAAAAACCAAACCAAACCAAACAACTCCCCACAAACAAACAAAATCACTGTATCTCCATCACCCCAACAAGGACTGTGAAAACGACGCAGAAAGTGTTTTCACAGATTGGTAAGTTAGTCAACACATTAGCTTTTTTTTGTAAAATTAAAAGGGTGAACTTGAAAAGGTTAGAGCTCTAAAACTTTAATTCTACCCTAGAGTAGTAGCAAGCAGTTACAACTGACACATATCATTAGTGACATTAACCCAGATTAAAGACACCAATGTTTTACTTCACACAACCTTTATGGTTTTTTCATTTTTCGCTACTACTAGAAACAAACTACATTTTTCTCTACATACAGTATGACAAGTGAAAAATTAATTGAAGATCTGAATAGTTTTTTTACTGTTTTATATTGCATGACTCTGACATGACTCAATTTAAAACACCAAGATATTGGGTTTTTTTAATCAGATATTTAGTAAAAAAAATAATAATTATTTAGAAAATGAGTTATTGCTTTAGAAATTTCTTGTTAAAATAAACCAGGTATATAACTCACTTGACAACTGCATCATTCTTGCTCAGAATAAACCAAGAAGATACCTTTGGTATTTCTTGAGAAAAGCTGAAGAATATGTGCTTGCCATCGATTTAGATTTTTTAAAATTTTATTTATTTTTAGAGACACAACATTCTACTGAGAAGTTTTATCAAGACTTCCATCTTTCCACTGCACATTATTTCTTCACACAAGCTGTATACACAGGCCATTGTGAGATTTGGAAACTGTGCTGAGCTTCTCAACTGCACTTGCATTTCTGGTGGGGTACATGACTTAGGCAGCCCTTAACTCACCTTTGTGAGCCTCTACTGTCCAAAGCAGAGGGGACATTTCCCACTTGCATCACTTCTGTAACTCTACCAAAACAACCAGCTAAGCTTTAATCATAGAAATTATTCTTTACAGACAAGACGATTATCTACCCTCAAGTATGTTCCACACCTGAAGGTACTTTTGAAACAATGGCACATTCTTGGGACATCATGTGAATCGACCACAATGACAAGAGAATTGCACTCTCTGCTGACAGAGCACACAGGTTACCCAGCTGCAAAACACAGCTGATTCTGAGTGATGCTGTCACAGGGTTGTAGAACTGCACTGACTGCCACCAAGGTCAATACAAAGGTGACTCAGTCAAGGGCTGCACACTAGAATCAAGAGGTTGGTAGCAGGAACAGTAACGAGGACAAACTGCACTGAGGTGTCTGAAGCGAGAAGCTACACTTTTTAGATGGTCTGTTTCTAGATTTTTTAACAAAAAACACTTATAGCAACTTTATCCCAATAATTTATTCACTCTTTTAATTTTTTTTTTTAATACTTTTTCTAGTACTTTTTCCTGAGATCTTTTCTACACAAAATTTGAGTGTTTTTCCAAACTAGCTAGAAGGTGTGTTAGGAACTCAACCGAACATATGGACAAGAACAGTAACTATATAAAGTTCTGAACATTCATGTTACAGTTACTGAGCGGCAAGCACACTTTCATTATGCAAGCTGCGGACCACTGGGCTGCAGGAACCACATAACCTCTAAACGAACCACCCCTCACCCAGCATCAACTTAGAAAACTTAGCACACAGCTCCTCAGCTGGCTTATTCAAGCCTTAGAGCCGGTTTAACCACACACCACTTCTGCCAGCATCATGTCACACCGGCAGCTCTGCATACAACACTTTTAAACTATGTCTTATGAAAGCTTATTTTACATCAGCTAAAAGGATTCTACTGTATTAATGCTTTTGCATGTTCCTTCAACAACTCAAGCCCAGGTCAGTCACTAAAGACACAGGCTCAGAGTGGAGCTGTGTAGCAAGGACCCATCCCTGGGGTGCTGCCTGCAGGAGGACTGCAGACCCCCACATGGAAAACACCTCTCAGCTGTCAGCTACAAGCCATGTAAGATGAAAGTCCAGCCACAGCCTGGCTCTCATCTCTGCACCCCTAAAACATCTGTAAACCAGAACAGAGGACAAAGCATTTAGATGTCAAAAATTCATCCCATTCCAAAAAAAACCCCAAAACAACATCTCTGGCAAAAGCATTAGTCACACTGCTTATGCCACACTTACACTTTATACCTTCCGTACTAGGTCCTGTAAGAATGAATGAATGAACAAAGGCAGAACAAATCCCTTCAGCCAACATAATGTGCTCAACACATTCCAGCTCTGCTTGCATTTAATGTATTTCCTACACGGTTACCTACCGGAAACTGTGAATACCTTGAAGCTCTTGCTGTAACACCTCTTGTGTTGTTGCTATTAAGTCCAAAGCTCCAACATACTCCGAAGTGGAGAGCAGCAACTGTACTGTGGGCTGTGTTTGGTGTACAGTAGCCATTAACTTCAGCTTATTGTATGCTTTTATACAGTTATTTCTGGTGAGTGACAGTCTTAAAACTCGAAGCGATCCTTCACACATTACTTTATCAATTTTAGAGATTTTCTCTCTAAGCAATTTTACAGCCTGGGAGGTTTTCCTGAGGTAGTCCTGCAACTCATGCTGAGAGGTCATTGCATGAAAAAATGCTTCTGAGCGGAGAGAAATCTGATGAGCAATATTGACTTCCACGATGTCCAAATAATGGCTCAGCTGGGAAGAGGAAAAAACACTATTGTTACGACCTGGAAGCTTTATCACCATGCAAATACACTTCCAGGGTATCCGTCTCATTGTATCACGAGGAAGTTTTGCTAACAAAAATTAAGTCCCTTTGTCATATTAACAAGCAAATAACTACCCATTGTGGTTTAATAATTTCTTTTTAAATTAGCTCAAAATCACTGCGGGAAGGCTGATTTGATGCCTTTCTCACTTGAAAATAAAAAGTTAGAAAAGCAAATAAATCTAAAATACCCAAAGTTTTGTACCACATGGTTGCACACTGGCCACAGAATATGGACAATAATTAGGAGACAGCTCTGGATACTGGCTTGCAAGCAACAGTATACACATGCAAATATTCTATGAAATTTGGGTCACTGAAGCTGCTAAAAGTGCAGCCCCTACACTTGATGACACATCACTGGAATGGCTCTGCTTATTTAAAAAGCCATAGTATCTTCTTTGTAGAAAAATCTCCAGGGTATCTCTGGCTGCAGTTGTACTTCTGCCAGCCAGATGGAATTAGTATTAAGCCAATTTCCTGTGAGATTCCCAGAGTCAGGGTACACCTACATGTTCAGAACCTGAAATTCAAATTCTCTATGTCCAACAATTACCAGACCACTGCGTTGGCCTGATTCTTTGACTGTAAAAGCTCTGTGTTCTGGCTTATGCTGAATATGCAGACTCAAAAGACTGAGGCTTTAGGATGCTCATCTGAATGTTAATATTCAGATGACCTGGTTTCTCAGAGGTGCCAAGCATTCAAACCCCCTGCTGAATTCCAAAAGGCCAACCAGAGATGGAAAGGAAATCAGCTGGAGAACGCTTCCTTCTTGGAGTTATTTTCATACTACTTCCTATGGATACACTAGGGATTTATACATCATGCAAACCCATCGTTTTTGTTCACATCTAATTTAATCAGAAGCATCCTCCACCAACCAGCTGTGACACACCCAGCCACAGGGAAAGCCAAGACAGACTCTGACATAGGGATCAGAGAAAGGGCTATTACAAATAATTATTTATGTGATTGTACCAACCAGATGCCCCAGGTCCCTTCACTTTGCTAAACAAGATAGAACAAACAGAGCAAACAGCCTCAAAAAGCTTACAGTCCCAATGTAGGGCAGCACACGGGAGGAGGTAAGGAAGAAAAAAACCTCATGGGGAAGTTAGTGAAGTAGATCAACAGCAGTCCAAAAGGCTGTAAGCAGATCTGCTCAAGGACAGGTTTTCAAAATCCTGTTGGAAAATGGTGCCTGGAGCTAGGGACAATTACGTCAGCAGGGTGCATATTTATATGCAATAAATGTAAACCTCGTGCAGTTCAGAGCCTTTAAAAAGTAAAACAAAATTTTGGGCTCATTTCAGTCATATGAAGCAGTGTTTTCACTCCTCTGCATCAGTGAGGGCTCTGAGTCTGCTTGAACACAAGTCCTTTCTGAGTGTCCATCCTGCTGCTGCCAGGCACACTTTGGGAAGTTCACAGCATATGCTAGACATTGCTTTTTCATCTTCAGACAGCAACTGCCTCAAAAAACTCCAAAGAAGCCTTCCTCCAACTTTAGGTGTGGAGGATAACCTAAGGAACCTTTGAGTTAGCCTCCAGCAGAGCCTGTATCTTCCTCCTGACTTGGCAGGAGAGCAGGAAGACTAAGTCCCAGAAATTCAGAAACACTTTCCAGACGATCTCATGTTATTTTTTTCTTAATGTACCTCAGATTCCAAAATTACTCAGATTTTCTAAAAGCATTTTAGGTACTGTAAAGATGACTCATTATGGGATTTTCTATAGTATGACTACATAACTAACAAAAAAAGATTAAAATGACCAAGAAGAGACTTCTGCTTCCAGTACGAAAGAAACAGCTCTGCTTTCATGTTCTCCTTTGTGAAATGCAAAAACAGATCAGTGCAGATACAACAAAAGTAAGAGGAATCTCCTAAAACACAAACACCATAGGATTTAGTATTGCTTTTAGCGTAGAAACCACACTGCCTTGAATCTGAAATTTTCCTGAGATGCTGGAAAATAACAGTCTTACACAGTGTACAACCTGTGTAATCCAGCTTTCCTTTCTCATGGAACTGCTCTTCCTCCCTAAGAAAACTACTCCGCACCTCTGCAGTTCTCAATATATACATCTGTTTCAGTAAGTTATAGCTGTCATGGAGAGCCAGTTGTTACGTCATATATAGATTCTTTTTTCTCCAGATTTGACAGATTTATTGAGCAGTGAAAAAAGTTCTCTTTCAGTAGTATGCTTCCTGCATGATTTACTAACAATCTGTAGCCTGATGTAAAATGAGAGATAGCAAAGCCCACAGTGATGTCTCAAGAAACACTATGCAACAGCAGCCATGGAGTTCCTTTGTAGTATCCACCAGCACTGATGGATAACCACAACTTGTGTCAAGGTTGTACCTTTTCTTGAAGTAACTTGGAGGAAGCTGCATCACGATTTCCTTTTCCACCAGCGGTACTAAAATGAGACCATGGTAAAACGGCATTAAACGTTAAGGAATCTTCCAAGGCAAAATCTGGTTTCATAAAAATCTGAAACAGAAAAACAAAAGAAATAAATGTGCCTCACTCACCCCCATATTTTTTGCCCCAGTTAAACACATCTCCTGTCTCATTAAGCTAACGGAGACCTTATTTGTTAATTTCAAAACCCAGATTTTCATTTATCCAGGTAAACAAATTAATTCCAGACCTTACAACCAATGTACTTTAATAGCTTCTGTGATCTGACAAAGTCTTATCTTCCTGAAAGTGGAAGGCACAGCTCCAGAATTACATGCGTATTCAAGCATCTGAGATGACCTAAACATCCTGAGTGTGCAAATGTAGGCAGCATTGAAGTGCAGGTGGGCCCTCTCAAGAATCTGAGCAAAGCTTCTTCAACTAATAAGGGCATCCTGCTGCTGATCTGCTCGTTCCTGGGGCCACGGCTTCTACGAGGCTGAGGATCCAGCCAGCTGTCAGGGTGCAGCAAGTGTTCCCTGGGAGGGAACAAAGCCTCAAGCTGATCTCCTCTAGCAGGATGCAGCAAATGTGCTGGGCACAGGAAGAGCCAGTAAGGTGTAACATTAACCACATCTCCTGGAGAACCATCAATCCAAAGTTCTCTCTGATAACATTAATTATACTTGACGAAACCCTGGGCTTACAGGCAAGCAGTAGAACTCTTTTATTTATGGAGTGTAATTTTAAAAGGTTCAACACAGACTGCAGTATCACACCACACTCCAGCATTCTTGTTTCCTGGACTTTAAACACTGTAGTGACAGCTATTCAAGCTGCAGCCTACACGACTGGCACAGAGATGTTGACCCATATTACTACTCTGACTTCTTACTGTACCTAGAAAAAAATTATTCAGACTAAAATGGAATTTGGAGCTGTGTCTTTTGTCAACCTGACACAAAAACCCACATTATGTATGCGGCATGCTTATATGCAAGAGAGCTCTGATCAAGGATTCAAGGAGTTAAACCTAATGCTGAGTTGTACACTAGGCAATATTCAAGCTTTCCTCAAACTCTTCAGTTTTCCCTTCCTTCTAGAATGGCTAATTTTGCTAAACTTTGAGGTCTTAACTTCATGACTTCTTAACTTCACTATTTAAAGATGAAAAAGATAATGGTTATTTGTATTATACTTTAAGAGAAAAATTGAGACCATGGAAACAAGAAGAAAAAAAAAGACAAAGCAAATCATCCTTAGTCTTTTTTAATTCAGAGCACTACAAATCCTCTTGAGAATCATCCCAAGTCATCAGCGAGGACAAAATTTCTACAAAGAACAGAGTACATGCATATATTCAACACTTCTTGTGAGAAAGCCTTACAACAGCTCAGAGTGCACAGAAGCCATACCTTAGGTACTTGTTCCAGATCTGTCCTGGATTTATCTAAAATTAAACAAAATACAAGTAGTCATTCATGAGCAAACAATGGGAAACAATTCCCTTGAACAAGTGAATCCCACGAGGAAGTTTTCAAGACAACGATGCCATGTTCCTCACAGAGGGAGAACAGGCTTACAAATTGAAATGAAACCTTCTGACTGAACACGAGGAGAACCTTTTCCATCATGAGGACAATCAAGAACTGGAGCAGGCTGCCCAGAAGGGCTGAGTACTTTGGAGATTTTCCAGATACATATTTGTAGATATTTTCTGGATATTTCTATTTTTCTTGGTAAAGCTTTGAATGGCTTGGCCTGACCTCCCAGCTGAACTGGCTCTGAGATGGCAGTTGCAGTAAAGGCCTTCTGAAGTCCCTGCCAACCTGAAATATTCTGATTCCTTGAAGCGCTCTTTTGTCCTTCACAGTTCAGGTCTCACACTCAGACTACTCAAAGGAGCTTGCACTTGGCTGCTTTGGCAGTGTCAGTGTTAGTCATACAAAGCAATCCACTTAGCACTTCACATTCATAAGTGCACTGGCAAGGGCCAGTAAAAGGTCCTTCTAACACCACCCCAGTTGTAATGCTTCAGACTGAAGCTGCCCATATAATCACTTTTGCACAGCATTTGGAGATTGGATGCACAAAGACTGGCAAGAAGGATGAACAAGGGCTCGGGCCAGAGTCCCAAGCACCCTGAGTAAGCAGCACAGCAGCAGTAGTTCCCATGCAGTAAGCTGACCTGACAATTGCAGAGGGTGAGAGAGTTGAGCTGGGAAAAGAGTTAATTCATTATATCGCAGCAGAACTTGAAGGAAAAGGCAAATTCAGACTTTCTGACGTTCAGCCAAAATCCCCTGTCCCACCCTTACTCATTACTTTAGCGTGCATTATGAAGAGGTGGCACACTGGAGGACAAAAAGGTTGAGGAATTTAAAACTAACAAGCCCACATCTCTGCTGGACAGTCTGCTCACCCCTGACAAACATGTCAAGTGCTCCCTCAGCATCAGCTCCCACCTCTTTGGTTTTTACTCCATTTGTTTCTTATTTTACTTGTATCAAAATACAAAAGGCAACCTTGGAATCATCCTGCTGTCCTCAGCCTTTGGACAGACCAATTCTTACAGGAGTGAAAGGCCAAGTCTTGTTGGATGGAATCAGAGGAAGACAGGAAACAATAACAGCAGAAATTACAGAAAATCACGAGCTTCAGTTTACCAAATGATGCTTCTACTAGGAACTGTCCAGCTACCCAAGAAGCTCCCAGTTACTTTGGTGACAGTAATTTTCTCTTTTTAAAAACACTCAGACTCTTTTAAAATGGATTAAGCTAAGACTGAAGAAGGCACTTTGATTCTGCAGTATGCAGCACAAGTAGACTCATTCTGGAACAGCTACTCCGAAGTAACACCAGTACAGAGAAACCCTGCATTAAGGGCTTCCTTTTGCACAGAAGAGGAGGAAGAAAGTCAACTGAAACTTGATCAAAAGGAGTAAACTACTGAATCCTTTCTGCTGTATTACCTGTAGATGTTGATACAGATAAGCCTCATCAAACGAGGATTGATAAATGAACCCTTTCATGCTAACGTTTTTGAGAAAGTAAATCAAAACTTTCTCCAAGTTATGGAGAAATATTAAAAGCTTTCTCCAAGTTATAAGTGTTTCTTTTCACTTTACTTGTCTCTTTTTTTAAATTTTGCCTCTTGCCTTCCCTCCTGTCTAGTTTCCTATTAGCGGAACTACTTCCATGAAGTCCTGAAATTCAGCCTTCATGCGCAGGTTTGAGCTCCCCAGCACAAGACAGTCCTAGACATGCTGGAGAGAATCGTGTCAAGAGCCACAAAGATGATGAAGAAACCAGGAGGAGAGACTGTTTAGACTGGAAAAGCCCAGGGGAGATCAATGCGCTTAAAGATCTGATAAGGGGGTGTAAAGAACACAAAGCTGGTTTTTCTCTGTGGTGCCCAGTGACAGGACAGGAGGCAATGGGCAGAAACTGATACATGAAAGATTCCATCTGAACACAAGGAAGTACTTTTACTGCAAGGGTGGTAAAACACTGAAACAGGTTGCCCAGACAGATTGTGTAATTTATATCTGTGAGATTCAGAACCCAACTGGACATTGTCCTCCCATAGGTGGCCCTGGCTTGAGCAGATGGTCTAGACTAGATCATCTTGAGATGTCACTTCCCACCTCAGCCAAGACATGACTCTCATGGCAGAGATACTGGAATGGCACTGCAGTTCTTCACTGCAAAGCCAACAGCTGATACAAATTTGATGCAACAGTTTCAATGGATCTTAAAATAAAAAGCAGTTAAAGAAAACACTGACAGGGCCACAATGACCTGCCATGAATGCAAACATGCCAAGAAAAAGTTTAAAAGCAGGTATCACAAGCATTTTGACATATAAAATGAAAGCAGTGGTGATGAATACTTCTAAGACTTCCATGTCTGAGTTTTCAATTATTGTTTCAAAGAAATCATCAGCTATTATTGTACATGAAGATCTCGATCAAGTAACAGAGACAATTAGTACATTATAGAATCAACAATGAGTAACATTCGTAACACTTGCTACTGATGTTATAACATACTGATTCAAAAAGACACCACTTTTTAATGACTAAAGGAGGCTTTGACTGTACCGTTAGTGTGTAATAGTGTCCTGTCAAAGGTATCTTTAGGAGTACAAATATTCTTGCACTTTTCGTGAACCTTCTCTCTCTGTAGAAGAGAAAATATATTAAAGAATTATTCTGATGCTTAAAACCCAGAATTTTTTCATTTGGAGCAAAACATTTAATGAAACACAACTAAATTATGCAAAATAATTCTGGCAAGTTCACAGTATTTTCTTCCTCTTATAAGCTCAGACAAAGTTCATCCAGGTGAAAGGTACCAAAAACTTCAACCTATAGTGGACGCGTTGTATTTTTCCCGTATCTTTACATCTCAAGAGAAAATGAACACAGAAGTTATTGAAGAGGTGTAATAACTTCTCTACATAATGATATATAATCATAGATCAATTGTAATTACATACACAAACATTTATTTGCTGACTAATCCAGAAATCACACTAAGGCAAAAAGAATCCTTCTTCATTGCTAAATCAAATTGGATGAAAGTAGAAATTACTTGCACATATTACTAACGAGTACCTTGCTGAAACCACATATCTTGTTTCATCATGCTGAGCTTCGAATTTCAAACACCACCAGAGACCACAGTAGTGAGAAATTATGTTTCTAAAGAACACCAATGTTAACTAGATTTCTGCTAGAAGCTACATCACAGCTCAGGTCCCAGTTTCAAAACCTTCCTTCATTTAGCAGTCACTGCATGAAGTACTAATTTTAAAGAATGAAATCTTAAAACATTTTAAATGCTGAATATGTGAGTTAAAGGCAATAGTTCAGTTGTAGTTCAGTTATAGACAATTCACTTCCACAGTCTTTAATCATGATTACACAAGTAACACTTCCTGCAGCTAATTCTGAAACAGCAAAAAAAATAAGGAAGTTACAAACCAAGGAAACAGAAAACAGCGGGAGACTTCTACATGTTCTTTCAGTTAAAAAGAAAAAAGAATACTACATACTTACTGACACTCGTATTTTTAAGAGATTGTAGAAGTCTCCTACTGGTCCTGGTGTCCTTAGATGTAGCTTACACTTCCCTGTTACAAAAGAAATCATCAAGCTAATAGGCCTATTTATAGTTCAAGAAGTTCATGTATAAATGTTTCAATGTTTAGATTGACGACAAAAAATATCTCCAACCCTTGCAGCACGTAATCATTTGATCCAAAGGTCTGAGAACGCTATGTTGCATTGTAGAGCCCAATCCTTAAACAATTCTTCCAGGAAAAAAAGGATTAACAACCAGAAAGAATAAATACGAACTGCAAGCCCTGGTGCAGAGCTCAGTAATCAGAAACAAAAGTTAAAAATAACATGAAGTTGCCTCAGGACAATTCAGAGAGCATTTTCCACACGATGGGTTCTGAGATTATAAAACCAGAAACGTCTAATGAAGACCCAACCAACACTGAAAAAGCAAATTAATTATCAGCTAACTGTATGATGGGCTACTATCAGGGACAATCTAATTAGAAGAAGGATCTCTTTCTGGTCCCTAGGACTATGTGCACCTAACTGGGGGTTCTTACCGGAGTGATTTCCTGTTGGTATAATGCAAAATGTTCCTTGGTGATCTGTGGGAGGTAGAATGAAGGCGTGACTTCAGTGTCCACAAAGTCCACTCCCCATGTTTTTGTAAAGAAATCAGATTCCCTTTTTGCTAACCTAGGATCATTTAGTGCTGCTGGGAGATTGACTTTGGAATGATAAATAGTCCATCTTTGCTGATCCACAACTAGAGATGGGCTGTCACGTAAGTTATTGGGATTGCCTGCAGCACAAAAGACAAGACAGTTTGTTAGGGTGAGAAACAAAGCCATAGCTTTTGATACAAAGTGGTTCTTAAGCAAACCATGTTTTACCAATTACACACGGGATTAGAATTATCTATGCAAAAGACAGATGATATTCCCCTTCTGCAACACTTCACTCACATTGCATTTCTTCTATGAGATTAACCAACTCAAGTTTTCAACACCGAAGTGTTGCATTGACACTCATTAAATAGATTTAGCTCAACATTAGCCTCTACTGAAGAGAAAAAAATTCCAACCACAAACGTATTTCCCATAATCTGACCTTGATCAGAATAGCTGCAATTCGTTAGCATTACACGTCATAATTCTTAAGATCTCATCCCACCTACTCCTTTGTGTAAACTAAGCTTTAGTGCAACACAACAGCTGGAACCGTGACCAAAATCTGGTTTAACAACAGCACCAGACTTGTAACAGTACTACAGACAGGTCACTTGCTTCCTCCTGCAGAAGAGCTGGGACGTCTCCCAGAAGGAATGCAGCCAGACTCCAAGCACGCTGGACACGTCTGCTGCAGGCTCTGACAAACTGCATCCTCTTCATTCATGGAGTATGGATCATAGCTGTAATGTGGAATCATGCAAGCAAAATCCCACCTATAATGAGACATCTTAAAACAAGCTGCAAATAGTCTCTCCTGTTGCCCCAAAGGGATGCTGGGTGGTATAAAGCAGAATCACAGCATGCCTGGAAATAAGACTGTGGCTTAGTACGCTACACCCAGTATACAAGAAATATTGAGTGGATGGCTGCCAATGGTTCAGCAAATTGAGCTGCTTTCTCCCTCTCCCTGCACAACAGCATTACCTGTGGGTTCCTTGGGACACACATCAGGCAGGGACTGCACAGGGCGAAAGTGTTTCGTGGCGTCCATTTCTTTTTTAAAGAAAGCATCACTGCTGTTTGGCTGAGGCACTGGTGAAGAACTGTGGCTTGATGCCATTGCATAAAATCACCACTTGATAAAAGCTAAATAGGAAACAATAGATATTAAGGCTTTAATAAAACTCTGGGGACACACTGTATCAAAACAATGACACTCCAGTATTGTTTTTAACTGCAATACTTCAGCTGACACATTTCAACAACAGAAGAAAGTTTATTTTAAACACAAAAATAAAAGGCATAATAATCATAGTCTGTTCCTCACACACCTGTAGCTTTGGAGGATAGCCTGTTCTTGTGCACAGCACCAATAAAATGCTACATGAGGAAAAAAAAGAAAGTCTTTCAGGCACTTCTTCCTTTCTTGCCGTAACTACTGCAGCCACGGTGTACACATTCACAGTAGAATTTCCCCTCAAATATCAGAAAACCTTGTACATGAATCAGGAAAACTGACAATTCAACTTTTATGGTTGCCTAGTAAAGTACAGTTTATTTCAGCAGAATGTATTTGCACAGAGAAGACAATTAAATCATAGATCAAAAAGATCCAGAGTAAGCAAAGTCCCACTAATTTTCAGTTCAACTTTAAGATCTCAATCTGAAAATAAATAGCCTTAAAAATTTTGCACCAGGGCTGAACTTAATGAGTTCTTTCCATCTGTAAACAAAACTGCATTTCCATCAAAGTATTAGACAGTAGTAAACTGCACAACTATTAGAGGTTTGAGTGTTTATTAAAACTGTACAGCTCAAGGAGTGTCTGTTCAAAGGGACCCATCTGGATCTTTGCCTTTAAGGAGAAATTAAATGCATCTAGCAAGATCTCAGCATTTAACTACCAACCCTTAATGGACACTTAAATTACTTACCACCCTGTGAAGGAGCACAAAAAGATTAAAGGCCTATTTTATCTTCAAGTGCTAAAGTAGGCACCAAGGGATGACTGTATCTCACCGTGTCAGCTTCCAGCAGCATCACACATATTACAAATCTCATTTGGAAAAGAAAAAGAAAAGGCTCTACTTTCTAATCGAGGTTGAAAGTGTCCTACAAAACAATTCTAAAAGGGATGTTCAGCTATAACAGAGCATCCCAATGAAGAGGCCGATAATAAGAAAAACTTACTCGTAGACAGAGAACTGGAAGAGTCAGAAGTAGTCAAACAAAAAGCCTTTCCAGACATGGGACAGATCTTCCTTAAATACTATAAAGCATTAATCTCTCTCTCCCAAAAGCCCCACAAAACCCTTTTTGTTTACTACTTTTATTGTATTTCTTATATTCTTCCCTTGACATCTCCAAAGTAACTTCTCTGTTAAGTTCTTCCCTAATGTTTCAGGGTGATTTTGTGAAAAATCTAGTATATGATGACAAAACACTATCATTTTAGCATTCTTAAAAAACACATCCAGTGCTATGTTGCCATGACCGAATCTCCTAAAGGCATACAGTAAATTTATCTGCACTCAGAACTGCTTCAAAGTGCTGTATTTGCAGTTTTTCTCCTGAAAAAGCCTCTGTAATATGAGCCACAGTCTGCTCTAGCCAGATGTATGAGCAACTAGGACAATTTGTAGAAAGCACTGAAATCCTGTAACTCTTGCAAGCCTTTCATTAAGCCTTTCTCCTTTCCCCACAATGAAGTATCATCTAAAAGAATTGTTTAGGATATGAATTGTCTCAACTACATAAATCTGATTGAGAAAATGTTATCTGTGTGATGCTAGTCAAAGATTTAAAACAAATTTAAAAGACAATTTAAGACTGCAAAGTAGCTCAACACCTCAGCATTTCAAAAACAAGCTACCTACTCTTGCACAGATATTTTCATTACTTATCACCATAAAATATTCACTGACAAATCTTAAAATAGAATGAAAAGAGTACAATAAAATATCGGTGCAAGCAGTAACCTTCATACTATTGAGTGGATTTCAACAAGATATAAGGCTTCATAGATAGAGGCCTTCTTAAGTGGCATGCAATCTGACGCTGTACTAAATTATTCATAGCTAGCAGCTATTCTAGTATCCTCATAAGTCAAGACTTTATGGATAATTAACCCCAATGAACAGCCACATTTGCACAGGAAAAAGCTCATCTCTGTACTGTCCAAAACCAGGCATTCCTCAAAACGCAGTCCTTAAATTGGCCAGCAAAGTATAACTTCAGAAAGAGAAACAAAACTGGACAATAATACCTGAACTAAATCCACATTACAAGCCCATATAAAGATGAAAACCCTGCCCTACACTCATCTCTGTACGCTAATCTTACCCACAACTGAAAAACTTTAATTTGTTCACCAACAGAACAGCAGTTCCTTGTGCTCCACTACTAAACATTTTATAGACAAATGAAATGTATCTATAACCAACCAGCCCCCTGAATCACCATTTAAAAATAGGCAATAATATATAAGTTTGCTGATTTAAACATACCAAAAAAATGAAACTCAGTGTTAACACAGAAAAAAACTTCTGTAGAGTATTTTAACTCATTCAACTTTCAAAGCAAGTGAAAGGCAAGTAAATGCAGTTAACTGCACTAACCGTGCAGAGTGATTTATGAAATGGTGAGTCCCCTGAGTCTCTTACTTAGAAGAACACATGGCTGTAGTAAGAATATGCAACTGTGTAACTTCATGACATCAGTGTTTAAATTATATAGAATTAAAATGGGCTAGATCAACTGTGTTCTCTCCAGTAATCAACATAATTTACTCACATTTTGTCTAGCAGTGTGTATTAAACTAAGGCAATTAAAAAAACCCTTTAGAGGTTAGACACGAGCAATGATGGAACCTAGAACCCAGGATTATGGCTGTATTTGCAACATGCCTTCAATACATTACATCTATTTTGTACACACTCTATTAATTTCCTTAGTTAAAAAGATTATATTAAATTACACTGTCACTGTAATGACTTAATACCACTGAAGTTAAACCAAATCAGCCATGGCAACGATGAAAATAGCTTTGATGATCTGAATTGACAGTATTCTTACAGCCTGAGCACATGAAGAGTTGTATTGCAACTTACAGCCTCCTCTTTAAAAACATTCTTGCTCAGTAACGTGCTCAGCAAGTACAATATGACACAACTGTACAACACAGCGTGGAACAAAACACTGTGGTGACAAGAGTAAGAGCCACACACTTGGATACCACGTAGTCAGCGAAACAGCAGATCTGTGGGCTAGCAATGCATTAATCACACAAGGTTATTTCTGAGATGACTACACTGTGACTCTTGAGTTTCACACCCGAGGTTTCAGCTGTTGGAAGAGAGCACAACAAACAACAAAGCATATTACTCAGAAGTAATTGCACTGGGTGGTTGTAACTCCAGAGAACGTGCTTGTTTTTCTAAGTATCAGGACTTGTACAAAAGTTCTTCAGAAACTGCCTTCCCATATTCTGAGTGTAATTATTCACATGCTTTGTTTTTCCAACATAATTCACAGAATCTGCTCTCTAAATTTTATTTCAGCTTCAAAAATAGTGACATCTAAGAAGAGACACTAAGCACTCAGGAGGAAGAGCCCAGGGTTCAGATTGAACATGCAAACACTGAGTAAGCTCCCCTTCAAGCATTCCGCGTTGTCCACAACAAGGCACACTTGGACACCAGCAGGCACTTTTCCAGGGGTATGCTCTGCATCCCAAAGGTAAGGCAGGAGAAGTTTCTCTGTGAACACAAGTGGCATGCTAAAGTCCCTGCTGCTTGTCGTGGCTTTGGCAACAAGAGTGAAATGAAAATATTTCAAGGACTCTTCTGGCTACCCAACATGCTTTGGAATAGAAAATATCAGAAGTCACCCACAATTTAAGCTAAAGCAAGATATTGCACCATTTCTAGAACATATGATAAATACCAAGGATACTTATTAAAGAAAAGCATACCTGAAACATAACTAGAAGATAAAAATGCACAAGGGACTCCTTCCAGGACCTCAACAGCTAATAAATGGCATGTTGTTATTGGCCTAATATATTTACTAAAATATATTATTACTATTAATATATTATTAAAATATATTTATCAAAAGTTTAGCTTTCCCTATCTATTATTACACAGCCCTTTTTACTAAACCAGAAGGATTTCACCCTGTAACAGGGAAACCACTACCAGCAAAGTACACAGCACCTTTGCAAGACAATGTGAGCCAGACTGCACTAGTGCAAGCTTTCACTTTTTTTTTCAACCAGCTAATTCCTCAGGCTGAAATTTCCGTGCTTGTCCCTGGTGCCCTGAGACAGACATCCCTGTTGCAGCACGGGAGCCAAGGTTATCTTGGAGCAGAAATGTTTAAGCAGTTTCAGAGAATGAGGTTAAAGCTGTGGGAGCTGTTCTGCTAATCCAAGCTCTTTCTGAACACCTATTTCCACCCTGGGGTTTCAGAGAAGGAAGCTGATGACTGTCAGGGGAATGATGAGGCCAGAGCCAGAGGAGAGCTGTGACTTGTCCCCGTGGCAAGCCACCTACATTTGGAGGACACTCCAACATGAAACCTCTTCATACAACTTGGAGAGGAGGCTGTGTCAGCCTGGCCTTTCTGAGAGCCTAAAAAATATACCTATATTTGTATTCACAAACAAACACGTATTTGAGTGCATTCTGCACATCCCAATAGTATCCCAAATCTCATGTTCTCACACTGAGGGTGTACCTTCTCCGCAAAGTTAGCATGACTGATGACCATCCAGATTAGCCTTGCTGGGATGAAATCAACCCAACAAGGAAGCAATGTATGAGTTATCTGCATTTCCCATCAGCCCTGCTTAGCCACATGTGCTGTTATGCTCCAGCAGATTCTGTAATTCCTCAGACTGTGCTACTTTCCCAGCAAACTGCAGAATGGGTACTGTGGAAAAGCAAGAGCACTCGAATAGCTTAAAAAGCAATGCCACCACTCTCCTCTTAAATTGTCTCTTTCATAACACCATCTCAAAACACTCTCCTCAAACAGGGAAAGAAGCAAGAAAAAACAGCAGTGACTCTGAAGAAAGAACAGGACAGCTGCATCCCCACTGCAAAGCACCATCGGTAGCCTACAAGGCCAGGATGAAACAACATCTGACTTTCGCATTATTACATTTTGTACTGGTTTCTTTTGCCCTCCCCAGCTGTAGCCACAAGAACAGCAGATTAAAAAAAAAAAAAAAAAGAAAAAAAGTTTTAGTTGAGCTTCACTCCTTTAAACATAAGAACAAGACCCTCTGAAAAGAATTACCCCAAAATGTCCCATCACTGAATAATGTCTTGTGACTTAAAATAATCCACAAGCGTAAACATTTTGTCAAAAACTGGAAAGCAATTTATCTCCTTTTAGACAAACTATCTGGAAAGTAATATTTCACTTTCATTCAGGTACAAAACAAACAAATATATTAAACATCTGTGATGTACCCACTGTGGCAAAGGCACTTCCTCTCATCTGGAAACCCAACCTTCCAATGCTGAACACTAATTTGACATCAGAAGGCAGCCTCTGTGCTGGAGAAACAGACCTTCCTACAGCTATATAGGTCATTATGCACCCAGCTCTTCCACACCAGAGGTGTCAGAATCACTCAGAAACAATCATCAAAGCAGTAAAACTATATGTCAGAAAAGGCCTTGTGGTTAGTTGCCCACACTATCACAACAAGATGAGAGTGAAGTCTCTTTGTAGCCTTTTTTCAGGCATCAGCATTACAGCGTGCATCACCCCCTTGGAAAACAGCGAAATACGAGCATCTTACAGAGCTCCAGAGAGGTCCAGGTAGCTGAACAAAGACCAAGGACTCCCAGCAGGCATTCCTGCTGTGAGTCTGTCAAAGGCAGAGACTGCAGAGCAGTGACGTGTGGAGAAAAGGCAGAAGAACTGCACCAACCCCAGCAAAAATCCCAACACTGAGGTCCTGACATGACAAAAGGAATCCGACAGATGCTCACAGCAATTTGCATCAACAGCACGATTCCCTGTACAGCCCGTCCACTTGCCATCTTCAGCGGGCTAGGCTCCACTTGTTTGTCAGAAAATAACTTCCTAAAAATACAAATTTTCATGGGAATCGTGTCTTTCTGAAGCCTTACCCAAGTCCTGAACTGCAAGTGGCTATGAGGGAGCCAAATAAAAATATTTCACAATTTGACATCATGCATAAAGCTGTGACCAGAGACTATCAAAAAGCAGGCCCAATGCACCTTGTATCAAATCTTGACACAGGATGCCATTCCACTATCACACTACAGAGCAGGTACTCTGCAAACAAGACCATCCAAACTTTTGCTGGGTGAGCAAGAGCGTGCCACCTATGTTTGTTGATAGTCCTTGTGGTATTAATACCTGCCCAACAGAAGATCAATCAGAACTGATCACCTCTATTCACATCACTTCCTTTTCATTCCTCAAATTCCTTCCGTTGACAAAAAGAATAACTAATTCCATGGCACAAAACCCAGTATGGTCATGCTACATCTAGAATGCCAAAAACCAAAAGGAAGGTCTTACACTGCTGCTTACAGAGACTGTATAAAAATTATGGAAACCCTCTATTACATTGCAAAGTGCCAGATGTGCTACTCCAATTCTAATAATCTAGCCCTAACACACACCCACACACATCCAAAATTGCCCCTTTTTTTTTTATTTAAGAACCAGACTGATAGAGAAAAAGCTGGAATATTTAAGGTGATAAGTATGAGTATTTTGGAACAAAGTGATCAGTACATGGATCTGTCAGTTTTGACTACGAGGGAAACACATTAACAATTATTTACCTTCTGAAGAGAATACTCAGGTTTGTTTTTTTTAAATCTAGCACCTACGTGAGGTGGGTGCAAAAAGTTAAAAACAGGAAGACAAATCTTAGATTTGCTGGTAAATGTGATTTGGGCTTAATCATATGAGGCCCCAGAAACATGTACGTAGGACATGCACACTCATGTTCACCCGCTCACTCTTTCTGCTCCATTCATAAAACAAGACAAGGACTAAACAAAGTCTGAAGACAAAAAAAAAAAAAAAAACCCAAAGAAAACTGTGAGCCGCCCAACTTGGAAGGATAATATGATGTTCATGGGCCTTCTCTCTTCTTGAGACTCACAGCTCCTCATTTTCCCCAAACTCTGGAGAAGGAAAGCAGAAGTGGCTTCTTCACAGACTTGCTGCCCCAAAAGAAGAAATGATACGTACATGATCATGATTCCATTTCCCAACCTCTCTGCTCAAACTGACAAAGAGAAGCCTGCAGCCTGCTTTCTCCACTCATTTCTAGTGGCTCCTGACAGTTTCCAGGCAAACAACATCTTTGTTCAATTTTGGATACTTGCATCTCCTTCTCCTCCCATGAAGTTTGTGCTTGTCAGCAAGGCAAGATTCCTGCACACATGCCAGACTCCCACTACAGAGAAAGATGCTGCTGAAGACAGAGGGACACTTGGGACAGATCCTGTTACTGGCAAATGGGACAGGAAAGGTAGAGATGCTTCTCATCGTGCAACCTTCTGGCCTCACTGGTGGGGCTGCCCAGGCGATGTACAGTGACTTCTGTGTAAATAGCTGTGGATCTCCTGTCAATTAGTCCATTTTAGGCCCTGTTCTCCTACCCAAAAGACACACCAACCGATGACCAAAGGATTTCAAGACCTTGCACTACAGTTTGTCTAAGAATCACACAGACTCTCAGGCCAAAACAGTAATTTCTGCGGCCACTACAACAATTAATGTACTGCAGTTGGGTTTTTCAGTAAGACAGCATTTTCTCGCAGGGTTGCACAGCAACAGCTGCACAAGTCCATAGGATTTCTCATTCGGGACTTCATCAGTACAGGTAAGACAGTAAACTCAATACACCACCTATGCTAGAAATTCAGAAAACCAAATACATGCAAATCTGTAGCCCAGTAATTACTTTGACACACTTTAAAATAGGCATTTTATACTTTTTTACACACGATTGTGATAACGCTATGTCCTGTAACAGAAATCCTAAGTATCTGGAGTGTATAAGAAAAACAGAAAAGAAAGAAACTCAGCAATGTACTAAGGCCCAAACTGGACAGTCAGATGGGTAAAGTTTCTGTTGGGAGTGCAGAAGGTTGGTATTTTACACGCACATATGTGTATTTCTCTCAACACCACATACCGTCTTTGAAAAATTACAGTAAGGAAATGCAAGAAATTAATCTGCTCATCACACAATTTCAGGATCATCTACAAACCCAGGAACCATCGCATTCCTAAACGGCTTATGGAACCAACAAGCCCTTCAGCGCTCCACATCCCAGTCCATCCTGGCTGCCATGCGCCAGGGGAAAACACCGAATACTTGCTCTAAACGTTAGCTCCCGAGCCAGCCATACCTTATGGAGAACAGGCCAGGAGTATCTCCCGGGGGCCGTCGTCATATCTCTCCCCGTGGCATCGTCGGGAATGCTGCCGGGGACCTGCGGGACAGTGACCGCATGAGAGAGGCCCGGCCTCACGCCGACACCTCCGCACCCTCCCTGCGCCTCTCGCCGGGCACCGCCCGCTGCCCACCGGGGGGTTACCATGGAAATTCAGAAAGGTGGATTTGCAGGGAAGGAGGGAAAGTGGGCCGCGGGCCGCCCCCCCTGCCCACCTCCCCTTGCGTCTCTCCGCTCCGCCGCCCGGCCCAGGCCGCCCGGGCCGCCCACACAAAGGGCGCCCGGGGAAATTAAACTTTCCCGGCCGCTCCCCGGGGGAGCCCCGGCCGCGGGCGGGGGCGGGAGGCGGCGGAGCCAGCGGCGGGCGGGCCCCCCGCTTTGTACCTGCGGCGCCGGGCGGGATGCGCGGCCTAGCGCGGCTCCTCCGCCGCGACACGTCGGTGCCCCCGCGCAGGGCGGCGCAGGAAGGGCCCGGGCGCCGGCGGGAGGAACCAGGCCCCGCCTCTGCCACCGCCCGGAGGAGGAGCCGCGGCCGAGGCTGGCGGAAGGCGCTGCTCTGCCGCCTGGCCGCCCACCCGCGCTGGGGTTGCGGCTCTGTGCCTGCGGGGCCCCGCAGCGCCCGCGGCCCCGGGCCGGCATTTGGGAGCCCTCGTCACCGAACCCCCCCGCGGGTGCTCTGCAGCCGGTTTTACTCAGATTTATATTTTAGGCTGTAATTCTCCGTCAGGCCACAGAAGATGCTGAAGTAGAGGGACGCGTTAGGTCCCACTGAAGCAATAGCAGCTTCATGCCTCTTAGTGCCTTAAACACGCTTAAAGTCTCGTCCGTAGCCCTGTGCTAGTAAACAAAACACAGGGAAACTGATTAATTAACAGCACCGATTCCGGCTGTATTTAATAACACAAGCATGTGGCTATGGGCTGTGTAAATGCACGAGTGTGGAAATCCATGGGTTACATGGCTTTACGCCTGGGCTTGCAGCTCACTAACTCATGTTTGTGTCTGGAGCTGGCCCCAGACAGACTGGGCTGAAGATGTTGTTCTGCTTCTTGGTGGTCAAGGTTGGCAGAGGTTTGTTCGGTACAATTTGTTTTGCAGACTCAGCCAATGAATCCCAAACTAATATCACCAGGATCAGGGACTCCTTGATGACTTCCTTGAGAGATGTGTCTGACCTGACTAGTGCTCACCCTTTAAAAAGATGAGTTTAAAGAGCAGAAAATGTGACACTACCAGAAAGAAAGACTAGTTTAATATTACTATTACTTCATAACTGGGCTTCAGTGTCAGTGGCCATCCATTATACCTTTCATGGACATGCTTTAGAAAATCAAGATCTGTCTGCTCATGCTTCAAAATTCCATGCTTGGCTTTCTGGAGTTAGTATTGGCTCAGCACAGCTCAAATAGATTTCATTGGAAGCTGGAACAGCAAAAGCAGTCAAAAAACACAACTATGTTATATATTAAATGCTTCTTAGGAAGCCAGTGGGGATTTCCTTCCAGCAACCTGCAAACGTCACTCACAATATTTTTACAGCAAATTTTCCACTACCTGGCAGAAATCTCTTTTGTGCCTTACAGCCTCCACTGTGCTCAGACTGCAGACACATATTTGACACACTCCTCATGGGCAAAACATGGTGGCTTGGGGTTTTTTCTGGTTTTTTTCCCCTTGGGGATCACATTAGTTAGAGTCTGTCTGTCTCCTGATCCCTAAAATATGACACAGCAGCAATAAAGTGAGCAAAGAGATCATGAACATAATGTAAAACTGATTGCTGTATTGATCCAGACTGCAGAAGGACTGAGTTCGCACAATTTAGTCATGTGGATAAAGGTAAGGAAATTGGACAGGCTGTAGGAGGGAGGTGGTGTTAGTCCTGTCCTCTCCAGGGGTTCTGCTTTATGTTACTTGCTGTTGACCCAGACAAAAGTACTCAGATGTGTGGGTTGAGGATGGCATTCCTGCCTCAGCATTGCTGCCAGCTGACTGGGGGTATCTCCATGGCTCCTGCAACCACTCACAAGTGAGTTGGAAAGTTTGCATTTGCCCAAACAGAGTTCACAGTTTCCTTTCAATAGTCTGACCTTCTGGAACTGAAACTGAGAGTATCTACATAACCACTTTCCACTAGCAAAGAGACAGATGGGAGGGGATGGGAAGGGAGAGGAGAGGCAAAAGGAAAGGGAATCCCCCCAGCAGAGAAGCAGCTGTACATGATTATTAACTACAGATGCTGGTTTTGAGGGAAAAGCTCTTCCCACAGGCTTAGTGGTAAAATAGTTTTCCCCTTTCTAGCCCTATGGGTCAGCCTGAGGCTGAAGGTGAGTCCTGCAGCATAGATATAATTTTCCATGCCTCCCTCGTATGAATCATAGGTTGGTCCACTCACTGCTGAAATGTGTCCAGTCCTGGTCAGCAAACTGAGCCAGAGCCAAGTCCAGCTGTGCAGGACTGACCTCAGTGCTCAGCTGGTGAGGTTCACAACACTGTTCTTACAGCATCTTCACTGAGTCAGAGAGCTATCGTGCCAGGTTCATCTCAGTGAACTGCTCAGACCAGCCTTAAGAAGAAATTTTGCATCAGTTGCTTAGCATGAAATGACCTTTATGTAGAGCTGGCTTACCCCTCAGTTGACATTTGCCCAGGAAGCCCTGATCTAGCTGAAAACCTCAGCTCTGTGTTTCTCTTGCACCAGAGAGGTACTTTCAAAGCCAGTGATTAATTGTGTCAGAGATGCAGGGGAAAGCCATACCCTCAAAGTGACATTTGAGCCATGCACCCTCCCATGACCTTTAATGTTTTCCAGTTGGAATGAAGAGTCTTGTAATCTGCTCATGCAGGGAAAGTAACAAACTGTTTAGTTTTCTACCTTATGCTTCACTGACATTATCTCCGAGCTAAATGTTGCTACTATTCTGCTGCGTTTTGTATTAACAGCAAAGCCCTCTGTTCCCCTTGGGAAAAATAAACTAGAGCTGCATCATCTTTGTGGATCAGAAGGAAAGGATGACAGCCATGGGGTTGCCTCCTGCTGCTTGCTTTTCTGAGTGTCACCTTTCAGCTAAACCCCGTGGTGGCAGTGACAACACCAGTGCAGCCTGAGAAACCTCCTCTCCTCCAGACCGTAGGACACTTAGTGGATGATTTCTGGAGACTTTGAGAAGAGAGGCTGGTTTAAAGCGTAACAAAGCTCCCCAAGGCACATGGTGTTGCTGGGCTTGTGAACTGTGGTGTTCGCAGCCCGAATGCGCTCTGTGGGTAAGAACAGCCATCGCTTCACCAGCAGACCTGGTGAGGTGAGGAAATTGTGGGTCAGTCAACCATAGTTAACCTGATCTGTTGTCAGTCTACCTCCTCAAGTACAGCTTATGTCCGTAAAGTCTGCTTTTATGGGAGCATTTCCTTTATCTGTGCTTCCTACTGATTGCCAAGGGCCACGTCAGCTCTGCAGGGCAGTGTGACTCAGCCCAACAAACACCCTTAACCTGGGCACACAGGACATAGTCCCACAAAGGCTCTCCCAGGGAAAAACTCCAACTCCAAGTACCATTAGCAGGAAAATCTTTCTACTGCTACTTTTTCATCTATGTGAGTTAAATTTGCATTCTTACAAAACAACAGAAATATGACAGTTTTTTCCTACACTCATGCCAGCTCAGGCGTCTTCTGTGGAGTCTTCCTGGAAAAGAAATGGGAAACAGTGAGCTTTGTGCTGTAGAAAATAAACAGTAAAAAGGACAAAGTAGCTCAATGTTTTCCCAGATACAAGAGACAATAAAAAAATAAGGAAATGTTTATTACTGCTCAGTGGCAGAACTAGCAACCAACTACTGTAAAAGCTGGGTCATCTCTAGGAATACCTGGGCTCCTTTCTTGAGATGTTGTAGTGTTTTAGAAGGTCCTTGCTTACAGGATCCTGTTACCACTAGCTTTCAGTTTTCCATAGAAAACCTTTGCTCAGCTTGTAAAAAAATGAAGATACTGCAATCCATAGGGAATGGGAGGGAAAATAGTGATTAAATGTAATTAGAGGGGCAGGTCCCCCAGGAACCCTGAGTGTAGTGGGTAATCTTGTCTCTAATAGAGCAGCATTAAACAATGATAGGAACAACCAAACTTCGAGGAAAAGCTCTCCTCGGAGGAAGCAAGGGATATAAAAGAAATACATAAAATAATGAACACTGCGGAGAAGGCAGATGGAGAGTTTCTGCTCTTCTTAAGTGATGTGAAGAGATATCAAGACTGAATATTTCATGCCAGTAGCAGGGAACATATTTCCAGGCCTTGTTTAAGTGGAGCGTGGTGCTCAGTGCCACGAGAAACCTTTCAAGACAGGAGCTTAGGAACATGCAGAATGGGATGGCAGTTTTATAGGGCAAAGTTACTGGCTTTCAAAATTAACACAGATGACAATTTTGAAGATTATTTTTATCCTGCCAACCAAATGCCAACTGGTAGGACTCAGGTTCAGACCTATGTAGAGAAGACATGACTGGCCCACCTCAAGGGCCACTACCTGACATGGCCCTTTCTAGGACTTTCTTAATAGACTTCATCAAGACACTGTCATAATGTAAGGACAACCCATAAAACTGGGATGCCAAGTCTCTTCTGTTGCTCCTGAACACCCCCTCCTCCATGTCTGCAAGGGTAGCAGAGCTCCTCCTGGCTCCAAGTCATTCCTCAGCACCTTAGACATGCCGCAGATGTGGCTGCATTTCACACAGTTCTTGGTTCTCTCAGTCTCCAGTAAAAAGGTTTCGTCAAATTAAAAGCTCTTTCTTCTGTATCTGGAGTGAGCCCATTTTATCAGATAGCAGTTTATTCTGATGGAATACATTAATACCTGAGTCATCAGTAGCTCTGGCTTTCTTTATGTCAGCTTTCCAGGCTAGTTTTGTCATGTGCAGTGCTCCCTTTGAATCCAGCCACAGCCACTCCAACATTACAAAAGGAGGGATTCTAGTGGGATGCTTTCAGGAAAGTGTAATGGGAAACAGTCTGGTCCAAGCAGCACCTCAGGCAAGTGAAAAGCTCTTGTTTCTGAGATTACTTGTGAGTCAAAACGTGCAGTTTCAAAGCAAGTGGTGGTTGGAAAAAACAAAGAAAAAAGTGCAGAAAAAGCGGACCAAGTTGGTACCGAGAGAGCAGGGCTGGCATCTTAGTGACTTTTAAAGAGAAGAATTTGATTCTCGATACCACAGGGTTCAGTACAGGTTTTATTTTAAAGATCAGAGATAAAGGCCCTGATGTTTTTAGACTTTGCTCTGCTCTAGGTTGCAAGACCTGTGGGTAGAGGGTACAGCCCAGTTCACTTGTTGCTAGTGTAGGTATCACACCCATACTGCCGAGAGGAAAACCACACACCTTTCTGCATTTTAAAACTCTACAACTGAGAGGCTATGGAATGACGTGGGTGCCTAGATTAAATTGAGGAAGCAGCACGCTCACTGCAGGCTGGCCCAGCCAGCGGCTTTCTGAATGGTGCCTCAGTCCTGTCTTTGACCTTGACTGGAAATCCCAGGGATTAAAGCAGGTGGGGACCACGGGGAAAACTTTTTTTCCTCTAAGGGCATGCTAGGTAACAGCCGTTATTAGGAGAGGGATCTGCGTGACAAGCATCACCAGGTGTTTAAGTGTACAGTTTGTCTTTGCTTGTTTTACTTTGCTTCTACCCTGAGCTCATCTCAGCTTCAACGCGACTGCTGGGATTTAAGTCAAATGTATTTCCAGCAACCACTTTGCATTACAGCAGATGGCGGCCTTTCCCCAGACTTCCAGAAATGAGGAGTGCCTGGATTTCAGACAATCGTGTCTTTTCTTGTCCCCTGGTGTCTGCTAGCGGCCAGCAGAAGCTTTTGTAGGAAGCCAGCAACTGATTCAATGCAGCTAGAGATAGAAACAACACTGAAATCACCTCCTTGCATTAGGAGAGCTTGGCTTCTCACCAGAGGGTGATCAGCTCTTGCACCACCTCTTTATCCATCTAGGATGATGTTTCCCTTCCAGCTTATATCAGAGTTCGACATCGAAGCAATTAAAAATTCACGCTAATTCATTTCTTCACCTTGACAACACTGCATAATAGAAAACACATCATACTTGGTGGGGAGTATGTCAAAATCAAAGTGACATTTCTCAGTGCTTGACATGCTGTATTAAAAGGCACCTCTGTTAAGAGACCTACGCAGCTGGCTGAATAAACTGTGGTGTGGGTGAGGCCTCAAATTACTTCATCTGTTGGTGACTTTTCAAAAGAGACTCAGATATGCTCTGTGGATTCACCCAGCCCTGAAAAGTAAGGACAAAAGTGATCAGCACTCTTCTGTCCTGCCCCTTTTTGTTCCAGAAGAGGAATGCTTACTGGGACAGGGGTTCTTGAGATGACAACAGCCAAGGTCTTTCTAATACCTCCTGGATCCTTGGAAGCATTTCTTATTGCCACATAGCAACTCCCTTGTCCAAACTGTGTTTTTATACCTACCTGACTAGTATTAGTCAGGCCTAGGGGTCTGTTTCACAAGCACAAGAAAGATGCAAAGATGTCTTCTTCTGGGAGGTTGCTCCTGATGGAAACACAAAAGAACACAGATTTAATTCTACACAGGCTCTGCTTTCAATTTCTACTTTTTATCCTGCTTCTGTTCTCACAAAATATGTTAATGGCATCCAGATGCTTATTAACACGCTTCATAGTAAGAACCAGAGACAGGAAATACAGGCCAGATGAGGAAGAGAAGAGCTTAAACAACAGCTAAGAGAGCTGAGAGGAATCCAGACTCAGCAGGGCCAAGTAAAATTTACTCTACAGCCTTCAAGAAACAAATCAAATGGCTGTCAAATGAATGACACTATAAACTCCAGGGAAAAGAGGTCACATAGGACCAGAGAACCTATTAGCAATATTTAGGGGGATATCTAAATACAGCATTAATTAATCTTAAAGACCCACATAAGCTTTAAAGCAACTGCTAGGAGCTTCAAAAAAACCAGGCCATGTTTAATCGACTCCATTCCTCTCTTTGATAAGGCAGCTGGCCTGGCAACTGGGAAAGGGAAGTCATGGATGTGCTGCATCTCCCCTTGAATCACGCTGGGTAATGCAGCCACCAAAAGAAACACTCTAGCCAGCTGTGAGGTAAACAGGCAGTGGAGTTGTTTATGCTCAAGGTCATCCTTGACATCCTTAACATCCATCACATCCCCAGCCACTGCCATGGGAACATCAGCTCCCAAAATCTGCCTGAAGAGCTAGGAGACTGGATTTCTGTACAGCTAATACCGCATGGGATGGGAGACGTCCAGGGAGACAGAGTTAGCTTTGCACAGGAAATCACCACCAGTGAGGAAATTACCCCAATTCCCCATGCTATACCCAAGGTTTTGGAATTCAGGAGCATCTTTTCCTTACAAGACATGCGTACAACTCACCCCCAGTTCAGCTTTTAATGAAAAAAAGCACTTAAAGTACTCTTCCACCAATGTACGCAGCCTGCAGAGCCTGCTGCAGACTGCTGCTTTCAGCTGTCCCTCACAGGAGCCTTCTCGTCCTTTGAAAGCTGCCCTCTTCTTTCCCAGCTCTGTAGAGAAATCTGGCTAACGAGGAATCTCGAGGCCATTCCACTGCTGTTCTCCCATCTTCCTGGCTGCATTCATTATTAATAGCTCCTCACTAAATATTAATAAAATGAATATCAGAGGTTTAGGGCTTGGTAGGCACCTCTCCTCCCCTTTTTTTTCTTCCAGGTCTGTTTGTTGGACAAGTTCATTCAGTGTCATGCAGAGGAAGGTGCCAATCAATACCTTTTGCAGGAAGCTGCTTTTTTGCTTTATTTCCAAGCTCTGCAGAAGTGCCTGGAATATGAAAGCTTTTGCTTTGAGTTGAGAAAAGTTCTTTTTCTTTAAGGAAGCAAACCCAAAACAGTAGGTAGATATTTGGTCCCAACTTGCTCTTCAGTTTAATTTAGTAGATACAAGTTTATGAGTTCTACAGTTTTATAATAGATATGAGTTTATGAGTTCTATAGCTGAACCATGGACCAGGCTGCCTGGAGGCATGGTAGAGTCTCCATCACTGCAGATTTTGAAAGACTAAGCATGTTGAACCCTTGAAAGGAGTATTTGGGTAGAACTGACCCTGCCACAGGGCAGACGAATGAAGGAGAGGACCTTCCATGTATCTGTGGTTACATGATGAACAACATATTTTAAGATCAGCTGGTGCAATGAAACTTGCATCTAAAACTTGCAAAAAACTCGTTTGATGCAACCTGGTAACTTTTATTGGTGGTTGTTGTTTGTTTGGGGTTTTTTTCCTTTCAAATAGTAGGGGAACTCCAGATACACTGATTTTTTTGCGTATCAAGAACAAAGGTGGGTTAAATATCCCCCATCCTGGGGACTCCCGTAGCTGCTCTTCTCTTCCTTTGCTGTGCCCTGGGGAAGCCAACCTCTGACATACCACTTTTATCCTCCTATTCTGTGAATGAGCCCTTAAATTACAGTCTGAAATATTGTTTGGTGCCAGCAGATCCTAAGCCTCTTGTGTGATACTATTCAACATACTTTTGCTGCAGAAGCATAAATAGAGCCTGGCTTTATTAACCATTAGCCTATAAAGTTAAAAGTATAACAAAATGCAGACACACATGGGCTACAACTATATTTAAGTTGCTTTAAGGAACACTAATCCCAGACCTCTATGGTATGGAACACTCCACTGTATAAATAATGTCTATTTGGCAATATTGGTGTAGGGCCAGAGGGGATGGGTTATTGTTTGGGGGTTTTTGCTTTAGGGCTGGCATGGGCTCCAGGCAAGCCCCACTTTTGCAGAGGCACTTGCCCCACTCCGGTGACGGCTTTCCCTGGCAGGCAGCAGGCAGGAGCTGCCAAGGACTTTGCCATGAGCATGATTCATCATTGCCCAAAGGTACTTGAACACACCTTCTGCTGCTCCTGCTCCAGAACAGGTGGAGTGAGATTTCCAAGTGATAACGAGTGACGCTGGCAAAAAACGCTGAGTAACACTGAAAGCCCCCCGAGCAATGGTGGAGCCAAGGTCTTTGGCACTGCTGATCCTGCCTCCACTGCTCTGGATCCACTTTTAATGTGAATAAATGAAAAAGCATTAAACATCCCTGCCCTGGGTGGTTATGTGGCATATAAAGGCCTGCTAATTGCCTTAGCTCCCCTTCAGAAGTGAAGCAAGCTACTTCAACAGATTTGCTGTGCAGAGCCTGGGCCCAGCTGTGCCCAGGTGGCCACTGTGACCACAGGCTGTGGGAAGGTCCATATCCCTGTGACCCGTCTCAGGCAATGTTTATCCTCCAGCAATGGTCAAAGGTGACACCACAGCTTCACCCTGGGGTGCTACCCACAGACATGTCTCCATTACAGAGCAGCACTCCAGGGAAAGGCAAACGGGGCAGGAGAGACCGTGACCTCTCAATCCACGGCAATTTGGAGCCTTTCAGCCCCTTTGAGGTCACAACTCAGGGGATTGTCCAGACAAAACTAGAATGGGCACACCTGCATCACAGTCCTACAGCGACTTTGGAAATTGCCAGCCCCTGTGCCAATAGCAAGCACAGGACAGAGCAGGGAAAGGGGCCAATTAAAAAGCCAGGCTGCCTCTGTGTTGCTCAGGGCAAACCGAACAGATGATGGCATCGCTGGAAGCTGCATTTGCTTTTAATTGTCCTCATTCCACTGAATAACTAATTCTCTCCTCCTCCCACACAACAGCAGAAAAAAAAAAAAAGCATGGGATTTTTGGAAAGGATGAGTTGACTCAATTCCTTTCATCCAGCACATGACAGCAAGCTGCAGTTTTTAGCTTTGCATCCAGGCAAGTTTAGAATATCGCTGCATGCATTTGTTTTGTTTCAAATCTTCTGGGATCAGCTAAAAATATTTTGGAGAGATGTAGATATGGAAGCACTGAAGACTTTGTGCTCATCCAGCTCCTAAACTGCAGCCAACCAAAGGGGATGACAGGGGTAGATCCCATTTGTAAGGTGGTTATATTAAAAAGTTATTTTACAGAGAGCTGGGAAGAGGGAGGTGCTTAGGATCTGAGCATTATCCAGGGAAAGAAGGGGATCCCTTCAGCCCAGAGACAGGCTTAACACAAGACTCAGCTTTCATGAGCTGTTTCCCAAGAGCCCTGGAAAGCCATTGCTCTTCCCTCAGCCTTGACTAGCTTATTTTCCAGCATTTTCCAGGACAGACTGAAGAGAAATGCTATCGGGGCTGAAAACTAGATGACAAAAAAAATCTCAAAATACATTTTGCGCGGCCTGCTGTGTCCAGCCAACACAGTGCAATGCATTAAGAGTCACATATTTTAATAGAATTGTTTAAGGAAAGGCATAATCACAGCAAACATGATTGAGCAACTTTCAGATAAAACAGTTGCAGAGAAAAATGAATTTAATTTTTTTTCTTTGGGGGGGTGTTGAAGCAGAAACAAGTATAAGGGTAAAGACAATTATATAAATAAGCAGACAGAATCTTGGGAGTGAGTAGTAAAACAAACACACATAAAGAAGCTTTTCCCACTGATTTAACTGTGTCTAACTGCACTTAAATCTGACTGACACTGTGAACTATCATGTCCTCCCTCCTCTCTCTGTGCCACTCACGCTCCGTGCAGTGCTCACAGGGAATCCTCAGGAGTCCAGCATGTGCCATGCCAGGGCTGGAAGAGGAGAAGCCTTTTCAGGAGACCTTTCCACTACAAAAAGGAAAAATAGACCATCCTGGCATGAGTTCTAACTCCAAAGGACTCTACCCTCATTGTTTTTCTGGAAGGCAGCAGATCTCTAGTAGCCATTTCAGCAGAGAACTGGTACTACAGACGTAGACAAGGTAGAAGAAGAAAGTCAGAGCAGATTAATAATTTACTCCTGCCTCAAAGCTGTTTAGTGACACTAAATAAGCAGAAGTATTCAAAATAAAAACATTACAATATTGCAGGTGTTGCCAAATTGCAGAGAAGTTGCCTTTGCAGCAGGAAAGTTCTTCTTGAGTTGATCTTGAGGTCATTTGTACTCCCGTGAAATATCTCAGCCCCCTGCACTGGAGCGATGGGCCCTCAGCAGGGCTGGCAGAACCCAAGATTTGCTGGTGCCTTCGCTGCTGCCACAAACACATCCTCACCAGCAGAGCCAGGCAAACACCACAGCCAGCAAACAGGGTGATGTTGGTGCTGGTTCCTCTCCCCTCCTGCCAGCCCTGCAAGAGGGGCAGTAGGACAAGGACAGAGAGCTGGGCACGATAGCAGCAAACCCAAGAGTGGCAGGGAGTGGGCAGGAGCTCCTGACTGCCAGAGCTGGCATTTTGCCTCTGGTTACTCATCTTCCCTGGAGTTTAGCCTCGAGGAATGCAGCCCCAGGCAATGCCAAACCTGATCCCACACAGGCTTGTGCTGGGCAAGGCAAACAGGACCTGCTTCTGCAGGCACCTGCTCACACTGACTGTGGAATGGGCTGTATTGCCAGGGCTGGAAGGCACAAGGAAGACAGGCAGCAGCAGCTCAGGAGGGTCCAAGGCAGGAACATAAAGATTCAGGCACTGGGGTTGACAGCTAATGCCATTCCCTAACGCTGCGCTGATCCCAGCCTCAGGTATGTCTGAGGCCACCAGCCCTGCTGCAGTTCCCTGAAGCTGTGTTTGGTATGGCTGCTCTCACAGAGGCACCTGAGGCTTGAGGGAACAAAAACCCTTTTTTTTCTGCTCTGTAAATCTGCCTCTTTTTGCCTTCTGGCCAGAGATGGGACCAGACCAGACCAAGAACCAGCAGAGCCAAAGGAGCTGGCTGCTCCTGCTGCAGTAGCACCCATCGGTGTTTCCCGGCTCAGCTTGTGTCACCAGCCACGTTACCATGGGATACTGCCTCCCAACAGCACAGTGACGTAGAGCTGTTCTCCGGGGGAAAACAGGGGCCTGAGCTCCTGCTGCTGCCCTGGAAGCAGCACCTGGGAAGGGGCAGGACTGCTTCTGCCCCTGCAGAGGCCACACTTGCCAAGAAGTCCGTGACCCAAGTCACAGGAACCATCACAGCTCCTGCAGAGATGCTTTCCCAGATCTTCTTTACAGGATGCACAACAGTGGGGGTACAAGTGATCTGCTACAGTCACAAAAGAGCCTTAGAAACTGCATTTCTAGGATGATCACAGCCCTTATGTTAAAGCCAAGTGCTACAATTAAAAATAGATGAGCTCTGCCAGTGTTTTTACAGAAAGGGATGAGCCAAGATGAGGACCACAAAATCTGGTCTAATTCAACAGCAACCAGGCCTAATCCAGGCTGAAAGACAGCATGGAAGTAGCTGTAGTCATCAGGGTAGACTTACATTGCGAAACTGGAAATGTATTTTTAGAATTGAGCCTGGAAAGTGTCGCTTCAGAAGATCAAGCATGCCACAGCAGGATCATTATGGGATTTGCAGAGCACCTTCCAACACAGGAGTCTGCTGGGGTGACTTCATGTTAAACCTTCCAGGAGACCAGGCTCATTCCTGCAGGTGTAACAAGCCTAGCACAGCTGGGATGGGAAGGCCTCATCCTCAGCCTGCACCACGCAGCTCAGGGCCACACCAGGCACTCGTGGGACTACTCCAACCCAGTGGCTGAGTCAGCAAAGGAACCAGAGCACTCTGTTCTCCCCAAGGAAAGCCACAGCAACCTCCCTGTCTATGCTCCTGCCAGCACCCTGTGCTGCCCCCACTTCGGCTTTGGGGAAAAAACAAAAAAACAAAAGGGCTTTATTAGCCAGCTTCTGCCTTCCAGCAGTGTTAAATCCATGCAATTTCCTAAAGCTGAAAGGCAAATCAGTTCATTAAATCGCCTGCTTTACACATCACACTGCCCAGAACAGAGCAGCCACACATAAACCCAATCATTGGCTGCTCACTTCCAGAGGCACTTCTGCAGAGCCTCACTGAACTTTAAGGCTAGAAAAATACCTACACTTAATTTCATTTTCATATTAATTCCCTTATCAGTCTTATACCCATGGTGGTCTCCCAGGGAACAGTCCTGTCCCATCTGGTGCTTGCATCACCAATGCTTCTTGCCAGTCAAGCAAACCTTCAAAAGCAGGTGAAGGCCACAGATCTCACGTGGGGCTGGTCTTTGCAGCTGCAAGGGGCTGTTTTAGGCTGTCACAAGCAGAGCTGTGATTGTCTCAAAGCCAGCACAGTGCCACCTCTTGCAGCACCAAAACTTGTTCAAAAGGATTTGCCTTAAAGTTCACAGTGCTTCAGTCATCTGTTTGAGTATGTTTAATCTGAAATTGTTTTACCATTTACATAGGACTGTTGCAATTGTTTATTAAAGAACAGAAGCCTGGGGGAACTCAAATAGGGAACCATAGTCAGAGCTGCTGCTGTTGGTGATGGAACTTGCTCCTCAAACTACTCAACCATTGCTAAGCTGCCTTTGACAGTGGGATCTCCTTGTGTCAAGTGTTTGAATGCCCACGTTCTGGCCTTCTAAAAATGGAATTAACGAGCCCAGCTTGGGTCAAGAAAAGTATACAAGACAGGTAGAATGTGGAGCAGACTGAAGAGTGACCTTAGCCTAACACTCCCCAGAGACACAGCCAGTTCTGCTCAGTCACCTTTGTCTGGGATGTCTTTTTTAGGGGGGATGGGGGGTGAGAAGTGGGGTAGAGAAGTACAGTGTAAGCACAAAGTATCATCTTAAATGGGGTAGAGCCTTAACAAGGGCTGCATGTTGGGCATGACCCTCTCTTCTTACCCCCTTGCAGTCAGGTGTGCACGTACCCAACTGCACCCCTGGCTCCACACCAGCCTCCAGCTGGGCCTCCAGCACCACTTTCCATATTCCTCCTACCATCCTGTGCTCCATCTGTGCTCACAGTTCAGCTCTGTTACTCATACTGCTTCGTAGCTTTCATCATGTCCTTTTCTGGTTTTTCATGTTCCTGCAGTCAACAAGATCAGGACCAGAGAAGTATCAATTAGATTTTGTGGAAGATAGAATCAAGAGCTCTTGTCATTTTAAAAGAGCCCAGGCATTTAGTTCAGTTTTTGCATACATTTCAGTATGTGTAACTTACTCAGGGAGTTTACTCATTTAACTGTGTCTTTTAAACAACAATCTCACCCTTAACACAGAGTTAAATATAAAACACATTGAAGGACACATCTGAAAGGAGCCATTCAAAGCCATGACCAGGGAAAATGTCCAAAGTCCTTACAGCTGCTGCTTCTCTGTGCTCTTAATCCACATGTGCAGAACAGAGGGATACCTGAGGTGACAACAGATGGGCCATCCCCAGCCACCTTTCCCATCTCTTGGAAACAAAGCCACAGACAATCCCAGAATTTCTGTTTTTGAAAACTGTTTACTCACGTAATTAAATAAATTAATTTGCAAATAAAAATTAAAACTACAGTATACTATAGTTTGAATAAGATGATTAGGACAACTACAATACAGGGATTTCTTGCTGCATAAGTTTCATTACTTAATGCATATAATCTGGAAAATGTCAAAATCAGTTATATTTCTATGGAAAGGGAGTAACAGCAGTTACTTGTACATGACAGCCAACTGAACTTATAGTACAGGTTTCCTGACACATGCATTTCCTGAGTGAACCAAACAATATATATAATTTCTTTTTAAAAATGGAGAAATAATTGACAGTTAAAGTAAGTAATTCATGACATCTAAGCAACACAGGTCTCTTTAAACAAAGAAAATTTTAGAACAGCTTCAAAAGAAAAATGAAAGCTTTGCTATAAAGTACAGAAATTTGTTACTGTCAATTATACAGTACACATTTAAAAAAAAATGTACAAAGCTGGCTGAAAAAGCTCAAATCAATTCTAAAAAGGTCAGGCTGTGTGTTTGCCATGAAGCACAGTGGGCTGGCAGCAGAGCTGCATGTAGTGCACTGGACTTTTCTGGTGGATACAGAGGGGAAGGAGAGGGAAGAAGGGGAGAGCAGAGAGAGACCAGTAACCAGAGCCCACAGCCGCATCTCACACTGTGGGTGTGAGCCCAGCCCAGCCCCAGCTCTCCCAGCAGACTGCCAGCTGTGCCCAGCTGCCCGAGGATGCAGGGACACAGTCACACATCCCCCGGGAACCAGGCTCCACCTCTGTCCCACGTGTGGCCCGGACGAGCATCTGCAGCCGGCAGAGGGGTAAGGCCAGGCCTGAGGCCGCCCCCACCAGTCAGCAGGCGGAAGGCTGAGCATCCAGCTGACAAACCCCTCTCGAGCTGGGACTGTGGCCACGTCACAAACTGCTCCCCACACAAGTGCCCAGGTGCATCCACCTCTCCCCTCACCCCCACCTCCCCCCAAACAGCAAGGAACAGAACGAGCCTCATCTTTCAGGTCTGTTCATGTTTAACATTGGAAAAACCCTTACGAATGTCACTAATGCTAAATAAAGAGAAGTGTTAGCGTGAAGGGAGAAAAAATCCTTAATCTAGACTAAGTTGCATATTCGAAGAGTCTGGTAAATATTCTCCTCATAACCAGATCTTAAGTACAGTCCTACCAAAAAGACATTTTAAGAAGTCCTTCTTAGCTACCTTTCAACACGGTTAAAGCACAACTTTATGCCATCATAATTTGCATTAGCTTTGTTTAAAAAGCATTTTAACTATTCTAAGAACTCAGTATTTTAGATTAAAAGATTTTTCTACCATTTCCATCCCACGTTCTTCTCCATCCAGAACTACTCTACACATCCAATTGCTGGATGTAACACACTATGACCATGCTACTCTCTAAACATTCTAAATATTTTCAATAATAAAGATAAATAGAAAAGAGTTAATATACATGTTATATTTTACAATGTTTGCATCCAAGCTGTAAACTAATGTTCTTTGAACTATTTACCCTCCATATACAAAAAGAATGAAACACCTTTCAAACACTGTGGGCATGTGATTCAAAAACCATTAAACGGAAGGCATCAAAGTTCACTCTACAACACTTCCTTCACCTCTTCAGAAGTAGTTATTAACTAAAAAAAGCAGAAGGTCTCCCCCTTCTCCCCCCATTTCTTCTATCTCCAGACTTTTCTCAGTAAAGAGGGATTCAGCTCTTTTAACAAAAAAACCCAAAAAATTCTTCATCTTAATGCAAACCAGCAAAGCCCAGAGAATACGAAAAACAGTTGATTTAAAAATGAGAATCGCTTAGCTTATCAGTTTACTGCAGTCCTTGGGAACACCTGTGTTAGTCGAGAGGCCCTTGGAAAATGAGCCTGATGTAACCCTGCTCACCAGCCAGCTGATGAGCACAGAAGGGACAGGCTGCGTGAAAAGTGTGAGTACCATGAGGAAGAGGAATTTGGGACCAATATGCAGTTGTCTTTTCTGAGCACACGTGTCCACAGGGGCTGAATGCATGAGTTGGAGGTCCAGCATCCACATAAAATCCCGCTTCACACCCGAGCCACAGAGGCACGTAAGGGCCAACGGAGCGGCACATGGGGCACTCGCGGTCCTTGCCGTCCCTCTCCTCTTTGTTCCCCCAGTTGTGGTAGCCGTGCACGTGGCCGCAGTTCAGGTACACCCATGGCTGCTTTTCATCTACAACATCTTTTCTCTTCATGCTGGGGAAGGCCAGGGTGTTGAAGCCCACGGGACACTGGGGCCTGGCTGCGTTGATCTCCTGCCTCAGAGCCTCCAGGTGCTTGACGGTAGGCGTGCGCGAGAGCCCCTCGGCCGTGCGCCACAGCAGCGTCGCCCCGCACAGGTCGATCAGGGAGCCGTCCTGCAGCTGGTTCGTCTCGTTCTCAACCTTGACATGGACACAGACACAGAGAGCCGTCACCTAAGGGTCTCTGAAGAGTAACAGCGTGCACTGTTCCACAATACAAATCTGCCTGGAAGATCAAAGTTTCAAGCAGCTTCTGACTGTCTACACAAGACACCCATAGAGAGCCTAGTATCAGCTTCTCTCTACCCTCTTTTGTTTTTTGTTTTTTTTAATACCCCACCCCAACATCTTAAGAGATTAACGTGTGCATTAAAACTGACCACACTGAATCAAAGAATGCTCCTCTCCCGTCTTAACTCCCCTCTATTCCGTCCCTATAGCACTCCCAACGCACTTGTAATGCCTCACAGAGTATCACAAGCCTGGTTTAGTCCTCTGTCATATTTTAGCCTGTTTTCTTAAAACACACCTTTACACATGGCTTTCCCCTCCTCCAGTTAGCACTCCTAGCTGAATACATTACTTAAAGTGTTCAATGTAGCATTTCTTTTTGCTGAAACATCCCAAGTCACACCAAACCCAAGTATCTCCTGGAAATGCCAACAATGCTTTGGAAACAAGAGGAGGAGGGAAAACTCAGAATGCCAAAATGGAAATGAAGATCCAATAAAATTATAACTATTCTTCATTATTCTATAGAAAGCAAAAAGTGGGAAAACCTTAAAAGCATAAACTCACAAGGGAGAATCAAAAAAATACTTGTAGAATGTGCACAGGCCTAGGAGAGTTTTCAGAAATACAGAGTAGATTGGGAATTCAATTTAGAAGAGCAGCCTAGATGTGCAATTAAGTACTAGTTCACAGATAAACTCAGTCAGTTATTCAGGTTGAGCAAGACACCTTTGTGCACATAGATACATTAAAGGCAGTCTAACTAATTGCAGAGTTGACAACTATACAGAATTCCAGCAGATTCCAGCTCTATGCCCAAACTATACCCCTTATGGCTGCACCATTTTAAACAGGTTGCATAAAACACTGGTCACTCCTCTCACCATTTTACCCCTCTGCTGAGCTGATCTGGTTTCACGGAGGCTGAACACATTCCCACACACAGAAATCTCTCTCCACACCCCTGGCTTGGAGTCTTCTGTGAATCCATTACGAGGATGCATAACAAGAACTCCATTTGTTGTTAGTCCATCCATTTGCCCATCTGATGTCTTCCACTTTGCTGCTTTCTCCTAAAAGAAATTACATCAATAAGAACCTTTAATTTGGCTGAAGTGGAGCTATTAATTAGCTTAAAAAGTAAGTCTGCACTGAAATTTTACTGGAAAAAAAGAAAAAAAGAAAGACTTCCCTTACCCCAAGAAAAATGTTTTTTGAGGAGTCAAATCCTGCAGCATATATTCTTGCTGTAAAGGGAGGGTTACGTTCACATATGATTCTGCAGGCAAACCTTGATATTGTGCTCTGCACCGACTGTGTATCCGAATTACTCTGACTCCCAGGAACTGTATCTGTTACAACAAAGTCTATAGGACTCTCTGTTGACCGACCAATCTGGAAAAGCATTAAAAAAAAAAAAATGGTCAGAAGTTTGTCTTTGGGTCTAGGACTATTCAAATTCGAAGCAATTAAAAGCAATGATACAGAAATCATGACGTTACAGTTTAAAGCATTCCTGTCCACCAGTCTATCAAGTTCAGGTTTCTAAAGCCTCATCTGAGTTGATGAATTTTTCTGCCTCCAAGTGATCACAGTTATTCTGAAAGCTGGGTACAGCCAAAAGAAGGAAGGAGAAATAAAACGATGTAATTAAGTCAATTCTGAGATGATTTCCCATTGAAGGCCTTTTCAATCAGAAAGGTTACACTCAGGTCAGGCAGACCAGCTGCAGGAACACCAAAGCAGCCAGGGAACAGCAGTCAGAGGGAAGAACAGTGACATGCAGTCACTTTGCACGTCCAGAAGATTCTGAACAGTGCCAGACTATGTCAAGGTATAGATGTATGAAACTCAGATTATGTGAGCTGTCTCTTCAGCTCTGGCAGGCACTGAGAAGCAGCAAACCTTTTGTGGAAAACCAGGTACCAGGTGGTTGTGGCAGAGAAGGGCTACATTTACACACTCAGAACACTAGAATGTAACATCTGACTGTGATCAGGTTTTCCTGGTAGTTGTGCCTCATTTTCTGGCTTCAGGGAACCGTGAGTTTTGCAGTCCCACACAACTGTACTGAGTTTGATAGAACTGCACAGGTATCACTGCTTTTCCAGTCAACTCATCTTGCCCTTTCTCTTACAAAGAAGAAAAGTAATAACCCTTTCCCAAACATCCGCATAGCTGGGTTTAAAGCCCCTTACACACTGCTACTCACTCACTTCCAGAGCTCTCAGGCTCTTTGAAAATAGGTGGTTATAATTAAGACTGATTAACTGCTGAGCAAGAGACTCAAAAGCTTGAGGTGCTTTTTGGTGAGGGCTGGAGAGCTTTCATGAGACTAAAACTGCTTTGTCAGAATGTATTCTTCTATTGCGTCTTAGGCAGGATAACCCGTGAGTACACAGGGACTGCCAGAGGCGATTTCAGAGCAGCACACATGCCAGAGCATGCCTGAAGAGAGAACACTCACACAAACAATAGCTTATGCTGCAGTGATTTCATTACAGTCCTTTTGCTCTGTTGTAAGTATTTGCAGTTGCAAAGCAGCTTCCTCCACCACTTCCCAACACCTCCCACCTCCTTAGATCCTGCAGTGGCGTCACAGCTAAATGCTGTGACAGCAAAACTCTTTGCCATAAACTAGTGGCAACAACAAGGGGAAAAAAAAAAAAAGCTATGCAAGATCACAGTCTGGGAATCAGAGAGAACAAAGCACACACTAAAAAAAAACCCCAAAACAAAACCCTTCCTTTTGAGAAAAACAGGAAACAATTATAAGATATGAGGGCACACCACAGCTGCAAATGTGTTTGTGGTCCCTTCTCATACACACAGGAACTGCAGCAAAGTTGTTGTGAACTGTCAGCATCAGCACTGAGGCTCCTCTCTTCACATCTCTCAGTGCTTTAGACATTTCTGGGTTTGCTTAAAGAAGTTCAGACTATTTTTCGTATTAGTTGTGCCAAAAGCTTTCCTGTGTTTCCACACTGTATTTCTTCTACCCCGTCTCCAACTGGCTGATCCCAAATCCCTTTGTAAATGCCAGAAGCAAAGTTCCAAGTGCTTAAAGAGAACGGTGCCCTTTATTCTTCATTTTGCAAGGAGGGTCTAGAAGACAGATTATGTGACTTGCAGACCAGCAATCAAAGGCAAAACTATAATCTGGTGCATTAGTCACAAAAAGCCCCAACTTTCACCTTTGCCCCAAGTCTAAAAGAGATGTACAGACACACAGCCTTGTTCACACGATGGCCTTGGGAACAAAGAGAATTAAATTGCTCCGAATAGTGAGTGCAGAAACTGACACACACAAACTTTTGGGTCTGAGGGAAAAAAGACTGCTGAGAGGATACCTTGTTTGAAACTACCAAATATGAAAACACACACATTTACTTCACATACCTGGAACATATCTGTGTTGCTGTCATGTGTATATTCAACTACTACTGTCTGGGCCCGAGACAAAGTGTAAGATATGCTGTGTTGGTCCTTATTACTTATTGCCTATGGAAAAATGCCAAATATTATTGAACCAGTGCACAATAATTCTACAGTATACAGCAGCAAAGCAGACAATATATATATATATAACACCAGGCTCTTGTGCTAATTTATGCATTAAGGCAGATGGTTGTTAATGACACACCTGCAGTTAAACTTCACAAAACCCAGTCCTGGCCATTAAAAAAAAGCTGCAGGATTGATTCAGCAACAGACCAAACTGGTCTCTTCACCATATGCTGCAACTAAATAAACATAACCAGGGCATATTATTAGTCATGTTTTCTGCTAAAGCAATGCTGGCCTGAACACAAGAGGACAAAACAACCAAATGCAAAGGCTAAAACTGAATGTAACACCTTCATGGCCATCTCAGTGTCAACTCTGCCAACAGCAAAGTGAGGACAAAAACTTAGGGACTTCATTCTAAAAACAGAATTTGATTTAATACTAAAATCAGTAATGACTGATTTAAGATACATGGACAAAAAAGTGGTGGTAAATAGGGGAAAATGGAGAAACTCAACATAGTTTGCAGAAGTTGTAGCAAAGGTTTCAGGTTGTTACTCCAGATGTTCATTCTGCAATTACCTACTAGGAACTGACAAACACTTCTGAAAGTGCTGCTAAACAGCACTTACCAGGCCATAAAAAGTTTGCAAAAATAAATGTTCTTTTCACAGATCTCCTATGAATGTAACTCTACTGCAAGAATTCTGGTTAGAAAAATGCTTCTGATTTCAGAATACTTTATAGCATTCTCTGAATTTAGGGTCAATATCCTTAACTGTCAAGGTATTCTGGGAGTCAGACACTTAACACTATCATATTTGTTTAAAGGCCTGATCTTGCCACTGGCAATTTCTAAACATCCACTAAGCATCCTCAAATTCCATTGTTTTAGTAGAAATGCTCCATTAGTTATTGAACACAATTGCTCACACTTGAATAGCCGCAATACAGAAATATTTCATGGTAATACCTTAGCTATAAAGTATTAGTTTTGACATGAAAGACAGTTCAAATTCAAGGCCTAAGCCCTTCTTTTTCTGCTTCTTAATGGGAACTCTGACTACAAGCCCTATGAAACATGCCCTGCAAAACCCACCTGTCCTGATCCCTGGAAAACTCCCACCCACTGGACGGAGCACCAAGTGCACATGCAGCTTTGGCAAAGGATCATTTAAAAGTCAGCTGCACATGAAGCAACATTAGTCCTAAAGCAGAGTGAGTGCAAAACCACAAAGCCTAGAATAGACATCTGTAGTGAGTTTGGAAGGAAAACAAAATAGAAAGTTTCTTATATGACTAGCCTGTGCCCAAAACATCCATGTTTCAAAGCTAATTTTTCTTTTCTGGCCATGACAAGGACATTTTTCTTTTCTGCCCATGGCAAGGCACCAAATCTTCTTTGCTGAATTGTTTCTTGCTAACTCTGACACGTACTAAAAAAACTTTGGATAAACACAAACTATTCTTTCCATAGTCAGAACTTTATGCTGTTTAAACCGTTTCCTAACAGCTCTTTATATGGCACTAGAAGAAATCAGACAGACTTGAAGGGAGAAATGGAGCTTACCTTTGCTGCTTGAGGGGTACAGGCAATGTGCACAGTGCTGGGTTTCACCCCATTTGCCTTGGGCCTTTTAAATAAAGCAAACCTACTTTTCCTTCTTCCTCTATCTCCATTTGGGAGAGACCCATTGTACCTATCAAAAAGCACAGAAAAAGAACAAAGTCCATCATTCGTGTATTACTTAGATTCTCATGAGATACAGACCCACAAGAACTTTCATTCTAAGCACCAAGTATTCTTAATTAGTATAGTGTTACTAATTACAGATTTTCAATTAATCACATTTAAATCCAAGAATTGATTAACACAATACTGAAACATGCCCACAGAATTACAGCATAGAAAACCCTCAGACTCTCTTACACACAAACACTTACCCCAATACAATCAATTCACCATATTTGACTGGTGCTTTTGATGGATGATTTTCTTGATCAGGAGAAAACATGAGCTTAGCTAATGACTTCTTCTCAAACTTCAGGTCTCTGATCAAGAGTTGTGGCACACTTTTTTCATTATTTCCTATAAAAATAAAACCAGAATTAAATGTAAGAGAAAATACTCTACTCTAATTACGCAAACTTGCACACCAACCTGATACAGCAGGTACAATATTTTGTGTTTTCCATGTTTTGGTTTTGTCTGAAAGAATTTTTAAAAACATATATAAAGAACTCACATGAATTAAGGTTGAATTGCCTTGAAGAACTGCTAGATCACAAAAAAAGAAGCATTTAGAAAATTCTGCTATGGCCTTAAAACATCCACATTTGTTTTCCTCCATGCAAGGTTTTAGATAAAATGATATATAGCTTCATTTATTATACTTTGTTCAGCTATTGAGAAGTAGAGCCAGATAGGCATTACATTTAAAGAAAAAAAAAACACAAAGCAAGACCAGCCCATTAGCTAGAGAGGCAGAAGTTTTCAGGGGAAGTGTCTAATTCAGAGCTTTCCAAGAAGTTTCTGGATTTGCAGATGGAAGGAAGTTGTATGACAATTTGATATCGGCCCACCATAAAAGTTTAGGGTGTGCAATGTGATCTCTCATGTTTAGCCAGAGACAGAAGTGATATAAACATCTGTTTGAAGGAGATTTCCCGAGAGAATTCCACATAACTCCTCATGGAAACAGTCTTGAAGTGCATTTTTTACTCAGACTCGTGCTTTGAGGAACAGTTCATATTGTATTTTTTACAGCTTCTCATTAGTAGCATTTCCAGACACTTTTGACCTATCCAGCTCATCTCTGACCTTCCTCTAGAGAAAGCCTACCCAGCAGAGCACTTGCTTGATAAAGAATAAAGGTGATGAGAGCCTGTTTGAGGCTTTCTTTAACAGAAATAAGAATATTCCCTTGGTTCTTCCAGGTGAGTTTTCATACCAAGTCAAAGAGCTACTAATCTTTTTTAGTACTGGTGGTTAACGTTCTGCCTTCTATGCAAATGCACTTTTTGACTCACGCAGCACTTTTTGAATCCTGTCATCAACTTTGATCACAATTACAATGCTGTATCTCCACTTTCTTCTACCTTAACTAGACCATAGTTATTAGCAGAAAAGATGTCATCATGCAGATTTTATCTATCCCCATGTTATGTCGTAAGAACAGAGAAAAGGATATGACAGCCTGCTCACGTTTGTTCAGAAGCTGATGCAAAGATCCCTTTACTGACCTTATCTCTATACCCTCTCCCAGTTTTTGCTCCTTCACAGAGAAGCTTGGCCTTCAACATGTTTTCTCAAATCTACAACTTCATATTCAGCATGTATATGTTGACTGCCATCTGCAATCAGCTCAAAGTGCTCTCTAAAAACCTCAAGTTTGCTCCTTCATGCTACTCCACGTATTTGGGAGGGCTTCTCACAAATATAGGCAAAGATGTCACACTGTCCTCAAAACGTTTGCTATGATGCCTGCAGAACACAACCAGGAGACTAAATAGAAATCTTTTAGTTTCTCCTTTCATTTCTCATTATTTTCCAAATCTCTTCTTTTTTTCAAGTCTGGGTAGTGTAGATTTCGTAATGCTTGAAACAAGTTAGCTGCAGCCTGTCTTTGTGGCTAGCACACACAGCATCATCACAACAGTACCCTGACCCACGGAGAGAGATGAGTGCATTGCAATAAACCCGATTTGCACAACACTGCTGTGAAGTGTCTGTCCTATCTCCAGGGCAGTGACACCAAGCTATTTCTGCTGCCAGGGAAGCAGCGAGCACTGTATCTCAGCAGCTCTCCTGGTCCAAGCCTTGGGGTACCCATCACTCAGCTGGTGCTGAAAGTGCATTTTACTGATCCAACAGTCTCCCTCTGTCACACAGGAACAGCAGCAGTGGCACAGGAGAGAGTCAAGGAAAATAGTTTGTTCCAAAGCATTTCTGGATTGCTGACCCAAGTGTAGCAGTAACTCCCCTGGGATTGTGAGGTTACTCACTGATGTAGGTTTTGCCTTTAAAATTCTAAAATAAAGACATTAAAGCAAACTTATCACATGAAAATGTGACCTTTAATCTTTAGGATGCCAGTAGTCACAACACATCCAAGTGGAGATTGCCCCATTTGATAAAGAGAGACCCACAACATTAACCGTGTTCACAATTTTCCTGTCTTCCAGGGTCCTCCTTGCCTCCTGGCATCACACCCTGCTTTGGAGCACCACACTGTCTGAAACTATGCGCCTGTGCACACACCTCAGGGCTGCTTTACTGACATTAATACTGAACTATATAGATCCTAGTGTTTAATAGTGCTCAGTTCTTTAGACATTTCCCTTCTGAAGTATTTCTGCTTATGAAATGAGTATTAATCTTCATGATTTATCTGTATATAAAAATAAGGATATATTTTCTATGAAGTATTTTTACTATCAACTTCAGCATTTCTTGTTTTATTTTAAAATTTTCTTGCATTATAACTGCTTGTATAGTTGTCTTCTGAAGGAGCTCATGTTCTCATCTCCTCCCCACATGATTAACCTATTTTCTGCTTGACTATTGATCTCCTCAACAGCCTCTCCCCTGCAATTCAGTCTTCTTCACATGCAACTAATTTCATCTTGGCCAACAGTTGTCCTCTGCCTTGACATTTAACAACTTACAAGAAATACTGCCATGAAACCTACAGCAGTGCCTATGAGGAAACAGCATAAGACTAGGAAATACCATGAAACAGTAACCAAATATTTAAATAGTATAACCCCACACTACAGTGTTAGATAAAGAGCTAATCCTTTCACTTAGAGAAAGTGGAAAGGCAAACATCAAAAATAACTTTAATCATTAGTACAAGAACGGGTTTAGTGCAGCTTCTCTTCCTCTGTTCATCCAAGTGAACAATTTTAATGGAAACCTAAAAAAAATACATGTCTCAGTCTGAGTCAACTTCAGTCTCATGAAAATAACACGCGAACAGTTAAAGGAGACTCTAAAGCGTTACCTGCACACGTGGCCGGAGAACTGTGCAGGAACGATAAAAGGGGTCAGCAGCTCCCAGGGACAGACTTCAGCAATACAAGGAGTTATACAGAAAATTTCAGTATGAGGAAAGATGTCCCACATTTATTGTTCGGCTCCTCTTTAAAACATTTTCTTTTGCTTTACATTTAAAGAAATCCACTCAAGTTTGTTTCACACATGATGGAGAAATCCATTTCTTAATTAGACTTAAGGAAGGTTCAAGTGTTAGAAATCTAGAGCCATCATTAATAACACAGCTTGCTCATCCACTTTCAAAAGTCTGGCTGGAATGTTTGAACTTCATTTTTTTTTTCAAATACATCTCAGAACCTTTATGAGCTTCACATACCGCTTTCACAACTACTACACCCCCAGATTACTTCAACTCAAGCGCATACAAAATTCAGCATTCCTAAAAAAAAAAAACAATCAGTCCAACATACACACACTACTTCTCATCCAGTGTGATCGGCCTGGTGCACTGTACCCAAAAGGAAAATTTTTTTGTTCCCAGAAATAACAAAGATCAATTACATCCTTCCAATGAGGTCCTGAAGATCAGTCCAAGGGAAATTTCATGTCTGCGAATAAAACTCAAGTGCTGTCCCACTAGAGATGAGTCTAATCTACCACGGGATAACATCTCCACTCCTGAAACAGAACAGGCTTATGGATCATTTAATGCTGAATGAAGAACTTACTGGAAGGAAAGTTGAGTAGAAGAAAAGGATCCACTCATATATGTAATGGGCCTTCTCTTGCAGTATAACCTGACCAGTTTTTATTTCTAGAGTACCACAGGAGACTTCTTCAAAAAGTTAGGAAAGGCTAATTAAAAAGACCACTTGGCTCTGAACTGCCAGTATATAGCTAAGGAACCAATTGTTTGAATGAAATACATGCAAATTACATTTTTGCTGCTTTTTGCAGCAGCCTTTCTAGATATCAGTGGAACAGGCTTAATTGGAGCAAGCTCTGAACAACAGACTCTCCTAAACTCCTCCAACAACCTTCAACACTGATAAGGAATAAGATGTCAATTACAGATCCCATCTCATCCAACATTCTTCCAAAAATCATAGAACTGGTAGCAGCAAACATTTCATGTCAAGATCTCTGCTTCTGCCAAAGAGAAGAGACTGAAGCCTGAAAACCCTTACCTTTGCACAGTCCTGTATTATGGATTTGAAAAGGTTTTGTGAATAAAGCAACTTGAATGGCTAATGGCAAGCACAACTGTTTGCAGTTAGCCTCAAACCACAATGGGTACCAGTTAAAATCCTTCAGTACCAAAACCAGGAAACTGGAACAGGAAGAACTCATGAACAGGTAATACCTTTTCACTGGTTCTTAACACTGGTTCCTCTGGGGGCAGCAGAAAGTTTGATGAGGATACTTGCTCATGCAACTGTTTTGAAGGACTGGAAAGTGACAACAACTAAACTGAGAAAAGCATTTAAAATTTGTTTGAGGAATGTAAGTCTGGTTTCTTATAAGCCTTCCTGTTCTCCAGTACTCACTGAAGTCACAGAAGGCAAAGACTGCTATAGAAGAGAAAGCAAGCCACAGCTTTCTGACTCCATTCCAGTAGAAGGAAAAATCATATCACTGTAGTCTCTCCTGTCTCACGCAAACACTGGTCTCTGCATCTAGACTATCCCCTGGGAAGACCTCACAAACGACACTTCAGAGTACATGAGGTTAAGAACTCACTTTCATTGAACACATCATTTTCCATGGGGGACAGAGACAGACTGAATTTCAGCTGGTTTTGAGCTATCAGCTCTAGCTTACCAGTCATCCACAACCATTCAGCTGCCTTTCCTGGTCACGAGACTCACTCACAACTAGTCTTTAGTTGCTTCAGCAAGTCTTCAGATTTTGTCTGCAGTAAGGCACAGCACCTTGTGAACAAGTTTGCCATTTTGTAGACCAAGTACAGCTTCTGGAATTGCAGCAAGAATAGCAGTATCTTAATGGTTAAAATGGAGTGGGGGAGGGGAGAATATAAATTCAATGAGCCCAAGCAGAGATTCATTAAACACTCGGCTGCAAGCTAAAAATACTAGAATAAAAGTCTCTTTGTAATAAATTACTGTCATTTTCTAAACACAGAGCCAGCATTATAGGCTGCTAGCAACTGTAGCTAGTGCCAGACTAGCCCTTTTCTAAAATACTGCATAGAAAACCACTTTCACAGTATAGAAAGAAGTCCTCTGTCAGTGAATATCTTAAAATAAAAATATGCTGATTCAGATGCAAAACCCAGGAATTTTCCCCTCCCTTTTTATAATATTGTATTTATGTTCTATATCTACATATTTTAGGGTCTGGAGGTTTTTTTTGCTTTTAGAAATAAAGCACAAGACATTTTATCTATTGATGTTTTTATTTTTATACTATTTGCAGTTCTCCATTGACTACCCTTGCAATTCTCACATCCGGCTCTTCCCGCGGCAATTCTGTGCTAAATCAGAGGGAATAGGGACAAAATGGAATCTAGTCCTTTTGACAGGTATGCAGCGACAGAACAAGAGGCAACAAACAAGCTACAATACAGAAAATCCTGATTAGCTATTATGGGGCAGAGGGGGGAACCCTCAATCCACAGAGGCTATGAGATCTCCATCCTTGGAGATCAGCTGCATGTGGCCCTGAACAGCCTGATCTACGGCATCCGGTCCCATTTTGAGTCCAGGGACTGAAGCAGACAGCCTCCCAACCTAAATTATTATAGGAATACAATTTTGGGAAGTCCACACGATTCTATCAAGCAACTGGAATATGCACTTTAGGTGCACTTTTTACCAGTTAGATATAAATTATAAGTGACTCCATTAGCAATGAAACAAGATTTTGTCCTTATCCCTCAAGATTTACATGTAACTGTCTACAGCTTTATTTGGATTTAAAACCCCATACTGCAAACAAACAATTCACATTGAATAGTGTGACAATACCTGACAATACACAAGTAGGACCCAAGTTTGCCAACATCCACTTACACATTTAAGCTCTTTATCACACCAGTTTCCACTAGGCAAGTCTCCTGTGACTGCAAGATCAGAATACAAAACCCTCAGAATACACGTACAGTATTTCAGCACTGCATATTCTCTTCTATGGTTACATCTCACCACTTCAAAGTAAAAAATCTTGGTTTCCAGATTTAAACAACCAGAATACCAAAGTTAAAAGTCACCGAGAGACACAAACAAGCTGTACAGAATACTAGTCTCTCAAGATGAAGATTTTTGCAAGCATGGAAGGAAGAGGAGGAATCAGAGAGAAGGAAAAAAAAAACCAAACAAAAAAACCAACGCAAAAAACCACAGTAATTCCCAGCAGACTGACTGCTTGTTTGAGTAGGCGTTCCCACCAAGCCCAGGTTGTCAGGTTTCACAAACAATATCAATAATGTTACTGATCTCCACTGGTGAGAGCAACAAGGAATCAGCTCCCCGCATCACTATGTTTCTGAAAGCTGAGACAAAGATTGAGAAATCATTTTCTTCTGTGTGATGGGGGAAGTAACTTTCTCTATTGGAAAGTTATTCTCCTTTAACTGTTTTTCCTATAAATCCTTCTGGAAGCTTGTATTAAACTAGTTTTTAGTGAAGTGATCACTGGGTAAAAAGAGCATGTGTTTATCAACCATAGTTTTAACACTTCTCACAGTTTCTAGTTAAAAACAAGCTCATGTTTCCTTCCCACACACACCTGCAATTTTAACATCAGCAGGTTTTAGACTCCACTTTTGAGATTAGCCACATTCTATCTACAGCTTGCATCCCTCACTACATATGTACAGGGAAGGTATAGGGATGTAGCTGTTAGTGCAATTTAAATGCCCATCACTTCAGATCAATAGACACACCCTACCTTTCTAAGAAGGATAATTCATTTTCTTACTTCTAGAAAAGGGAGTTTTTCCGCATCAAAAATCCCCAAGAATAAGCCTTGGGAGTGTGGAGCATCAGTCCAGCCTTTTACTTTAGTATGGCTTATTATTTCTTTAGTCTATACTGTAAATCTTTTTTTTTTGTAACTCAGAATAAGCTTAGTCATCCACTACACACACTCGAGTGTCTCATTATATGAAAGCAAGACAAAAACAAGATATCAAAAGCAAGACAATGAGGCCAAGCTCTGAAATGAGCAAGCAGCCAATCATGCACAGGACACCAAGCATAAACCAATGCAACAGCTGTCTACTACTATGCCTTGAGAACATCTGTAAAATCTCAATAGAGGAGTTTTTCATTGTCACAAACAGAATGAAAGCATCTTTTTACCATGGACATCTGCCATTAGCGGGCTGGTCATCCTGGAAACAAGTCATGCAAGAATCAGAGCATATATACACACAAAAACTCATTGTCTGTGGACACTTTGAAAGCAGCATTAACTTGATAGACAAGAACAAATCTACTGTCTTGCTCTAAAGCCACAGCTAACTTTGTCCAGTCTAAGAAAGAGCAGTTTTGATTGAACTGGCATCTAGCATTCTGCTTCAAGTTCTGTTCCAGCCTCAGAAGCAAATCTGAGAAGTTCTCAGCAATTTCAGGAAAGACAAGAACAGCGCCTTGAGGACAAGCAACCTTGCTCAGTGAACAAGGGAAGTGTTTTAGAATAACACTTCTATTATAGGCACCTATATGAAAATCTGTATTTTATGATAGTACTCAAAAATAGTATTCCTCCTCAGAAGATGGAAAAAACCCCATGTAAGCACAGGGGCCTGATTTCATTTAGACCTCTGCTAACTTCAGTTCTCTTATTCTAACTGCCATTGATGACATGAGAATGTGGTTGAGTGTATTAAAACTGGAAGATTTATGTAATCAATAATGATCCACTGCAACAGACTGACAAAAATCATTTCTGAAAATATTCCGTTGGAAAAAGAAATAGTTCAGAATTTTTTTCAGTTATGAAAAGTAACAGCTGATCCTCCCCTGAGGAAACCACGATAACCTCCTACGGGTTATAAATGATGTAATTCAGACTGCGTGTGGGAAGCCAAAAACATTTGTCTTTTAGCACAAGGTGTCTATTTTAAAGCTGTCACTGCAATATTATCTGTATCCTTAATTAGCTGAGAAAGTTCTTCACCAGTTAACCTGCTCCATTTACACGCAGTCTGAACCCGCTTGCCACCCATCTCCCCCTCCTCAGCTTTCGGGACATAGCAGTGACGACATGCAGAGCCTCGCACGTGGCTCAGCCCCTCCGGCACGAGGGCCAAACACCACAGCTGGGCCTTGCTCCATCAGCTGAACTACCTGTCAAAGTTACTCACACAAGCTACTTCAGAAGATTAATTTGCAGCTTTCTCCATGAAATTTTGGCTGCACTTGCACTTTGCCTGTTAGTACAAACTCCATGTGCTGTGCTGAAAAAAGTATAGTTTTGATTTTATTTTCATTTCACTCAGATTATCAAATGAAGCTTATTTATAACCTGCAACCCGTACGAAAAAGCCATAAAACAATACTACATAGAAGCATGCTGGGAGAACATCAGGTGTTCGTTAGCCATAGCATACCTATTTGTATCTTCAGAGAGTGCCCTGCAGAAGTACAAGCAGAAAAGAAAAAAACTTCGTACAATACTAGTACAGAAGTATAGTTCTGCTGCAGAGAACTCTACAGTTAGAAACCTTTAACGTTATCCTCTCCACCACTTCAGAAAAATTACACATTATTACCTTAAAAAAAAAAAAAGGCAGTCTCAACTTTCACTTAGAGCCAGTCACAAGAACAAAACTTCCTAAGAGTTTAGACCAAAATAGAGGCATCTTATTTTTACACAAAGCAACAGAGCTTTTCAAGTCCAGGAAAATCTTCTGCCTGATACACCTGTACTGGAATATATGGCTGTGAAGCCACAATGACTTCTTGTTCTACATGCCTGAATGTTACAGTTTTGCTTTTTATGAGCCTCTGACTTCTTGATGAGGCAGTTCATGTACAAAGTATCTCCTAAATAGCTGTTTGTATTACACTAAAGCCTTTTCACATAGCATACTATATCATCTTGCAAAAATAGGAGTTACAGTTACATTTAAAGCCTTTTTTTTTTGTTTAGACAACACAAATATTTAACAGCTCCATGAGAAACTCCCCTTGGTACGATTTTGTTAGGTAATGACAGTTTTAAGGCACCTTGCTCTGTACCCTAAAAAATGAGAAGCGATGGACATTTCTTATGATCAAACAGCACTTATTATGCTGTGCAATTTGAATGTCTCTACCTCTTAGAGGTGGAAGGGCAGCCTGCAGACACTGCCCGCTCTCAGATTTCCTTTCCACTGCATCACTGAAAACCACTGCAACTGAGGCGGCTTTTAGAAGAGAGATGGAAATAATACCACGCTAAAAGGGAAAAGAGATGGCATGCAGAGCACTTACCAGGATATTTGTGTCCTTTCAGTATTCCTACATAGCAGAGAAGAAAAAACCCAACCCTTCGATCTTGTTAAAAATCAGCCGAGATCCACCAACTCTTTTAAACCCCCAGCAACTGCCAGACTGAGTGACTGCTCTGTGTGCTTTTACTTCAGCCGTGGGAAGCGCCTTCTGCCTTAAGAGGGGCCGGCTCTGCCTTGCGTAAGCTGGGTAAACACCGCGGCACCACGCAGCATTGGCTGGAGGCAGAGCCGGCGTCCTGCTCCATCAATTCATCCATCCCTGGCCCCAAAAAGGAAAAAAGGAAGCAGAGGGTGTGTTGAGAACAATACTGCAGCCCAATTGCCTGGCAGCTCTGTGGATGAGGTTCTCAGAGAAACACTGATTTATTTCCTTCTCTTACATAACTGTACCCATGCACGCCATACCTTTTCTTTTTTTTTTTAACCATAATTTATTGGCCCAGCTAGCTTTCCTCACCTCCTACACAGAGAGTAATTTCTTAGTACAGTGAGAATTATACCAGCAGAAACTCTTGAGGCATTATTATCTCCGTTTTCACTAATGCTGTAGGACTGGACACGTGACACACCTGCAGATGCCACCTGTGTGTAATGGACTGTCACAGCCGATGATTCTACAACAACTCATTCCTGTAGGATGCACATTTAAAAAGGCAAATCTGCATGTGCCAGACCAGGTTATGAGCTCATTTCTCATTCCACCAACATCAAAATCACTGCATCCAGCCAGTGGGTGGGATAACTTAAATGTCTGAGCCATAAAGTGATGATAAAGTTACCACAGCTTCCAAGTCACCTCGTGGAATTGATCATGCAAATACTGCAAGGCTGCTGCAAGCACGATATGACACAGCAGCTTAACCTTTACATCAAGTTTTACATCACAGCTGTAGTGAGTGAAGAAAGGGTACACGGCTACCCTGGCTCAAGCAACGTAGATATAGCCTGACATTTCACATCTCCAAATTGTACAACTGACTGCTGCTCCCGTTTCTGCTGCTCCCTCCTTGGCTTGCCACCTCAATGTTTTAAACACAATTTTATGGACTGATCTGTCAATGTTTTAAGAAGTTGGTTTATCTGCTCTGTCATTTTCTAGTTGCATCTCTTCTCCAGTTCATCTCACAGTATAGCCACTGGGTAACGCTCAAATCTAAGAACCATCAAAACAGCTTTTTTGTTCATAATGCCATAACACAGCATAAGTTGCAGCTCCACAGAAGTCAGCTTCACTGCTGAGAACAAGGTGAGTGCATCTGTGTTTGCTCTCTTCTCAACCTGTACTCCACAGCCAACTTTCTCCTAAGTAATACTGTACACATCTATTACAGGATCTTGTTACCTACCCAGAAAATTCAGCTGTAGAACACCTTGCCATAGGACATTCTGGATAATAAAACTACACATAGGCTCACAGATACTTTTTTTTCTCCCACCTTAGATTACTAAGCACAAAGATACCACTTTGCTACACAGAAGTGGTTGAACCACAGCTGCTGAACACTGGAAAGTGCCTGGAAAAACACTGATGTTCAGGTGCTCCTTTGCTTCCACTCTTCTGGTCACTGAAAAAACCACACAACTGAACACTGCTCTGAAATGGTATGGGCATTATCACAGCTAGCAGATTATTAAACTGGCAAGAGCCTAAGGGAAAAGCCAAAACCACACACAAATCTCTGCCTATTTCAACGCAAATAATTTTGCTTATCAGTTTGTGGATTTATTCTGTAATCTCATTATACCAGTGCATTCCATCTCAACAGTAATGCCAGAGACTCATCAAGCCCGATCATGAGATTTAAGTTGAATCCTCCTCCCTGCCAAAAATCAACAGCCTCATGCTACTGGCACACAAACCCAGCTTTTCCACTGGTAATGTGCAGATCCTTAAAATGGCAATTTTTACTGGGGTGGAGGAGTCACACCACCCCACCTCCCCCATAACTTTCAAGTATTTTCTATTTTGTCCCAGCCTATACAAAGTTGGCAGCTTGAATGCTGTTTTAATCAGGGCTAAGAGTTTGCTTTTGTCATTTTGTTTTAAAAGAAAAAAAAGAAAACCACATCAGGACTGCATTAGTATCACTTAACACACAGATATGGCACCAAGAGTACAAAAGGTGCTCTGTATTCAGGTATTTAACTGCAGTGATTAGTTACATTGGTATGACCACTTCTAGGCTGCATTACTTTTCTCACACAAGTTGTAAAACTTGAGTTGTACTGTTTCAAAAGTGTTCATCCTGAAAAGCAGAACTCGAAGACTAATTTGCTTCTAGAACTCCTTTATTCTCATTTTACAGATGCACCTGTTCAGCGTTCAGGTTAATAAGCTTGTAGATTACTTTATGCTGCAGCCACCTAAGAAGCAGCTGCAGGTGGATTTGCTTCCTACCACCCCACCCAGCCTCCTGCAGATAAAAAGCTTTACCTGCCTTCATATTAGTGACCCTCTGGAATTATCAGGCAACACCACACAATGTCCTTTCCATAGCTAATCATACCCCATCTTAATTCAGGTTTTTTAAGGGTTTATTTTGCCCCTAGGCACACCTCTATGTGGCTGCCTCTGAATCTCACCCAATAAAGTTTGAACCACTTTGTTTCCCTGCCTGTGTTTACTCACAGCCATGCTCTACTCAGCTGTTCTTATGTCAACATTGCCCCCCACTTTCATGATGAGAAGGGTTTAATGATTTTCATGGAACCACACAGTAACTATGCCATGCCTTGAGGACTGGAAGCAAATGCCTCCAGCATGCTGTCGCTAGGCAAGCTATCTGATTTCTCCTGGAGTACAGATACCATGCCAGACTACAACAATGCAATCTGTAGCCCAAGATATCACTGCTAATTTCATGAAGTGATGCTGAACTGCAGGGGAGGTTCTTTCCTTGAAGTTGTTAAAGAAATAAATGGCTGTATCGTCATGTTCTTCTATCTGACTCACAAGCAGATGCTGTACAGTTTGATACAATTACGTGATTTCACATGACATTCAACATGAGCTTTGAAGAGGAGTGCATTTCTAGCTGTTCCAGCTAAAAAGACAGCCTTACAGATAGGGGCAAAGGGCAACACTATGGCCTCTAGTATCCAGATTGGCAAGAAGCCTGAATGGCAAACTCTTTATGCTGGAGTTAACCTGATCAGTATATTACTACTGAATTTCAAGACTGACATTTTAAACACCTGTTGATAATTTTATTCAACAAAACAGGCAAAGAGCAGAATAAAAACCCCACGCAGGATAAGAGCTTGAAATTACTGCACACAAGGTATATAAAAACAGAGACTGAAGGAAAGGGAACACTGAGAAAAGAGAGCAAAAATGTGGAAGACCAGGACGTGTAATGATCCCTGGGGGAGGTATATTTGTACACTCAATACTGAATGCTGAACATACACTATACACAACCTGAACTCTGCTTCCCATGAAGTCAGGGGCTGAACTCTGATTAAAGCCGATGATATCCAAAAAGGAAAAATATTTCATGTGTTGTAAGGCATTGACACTGTTAGGGGGTTCCCAGAAACCTACCCTCAGGTGCATGAGGGAAGAAGAAAGAAGGGAAGATTACTGACTCACCAGCCCCATTAATCTCTTATTGTGTTACGTCGTCACATGTAATCTCTGTGCAAGGAGTTCCCATGTCATGCTGTTAATAAAAAGTCATACTACAGTGTTTTTAAGAGATTATAAAGGGGAGAACCAGCCTGAAGCCAAGAACATGCTATTTAGAGTATACAATAGAAATGCTAATCAAATAATCTGCAGGAAGAGGAGAAGGGAAGGAAATGACCTAATCCCCTGCACTACTGTGTGCTGGTTTAGGGCAAGAAGTAAGAAAGTTCTTACAAGGGCTGAGAAAACAAAGGTCCATTGTTATAGCTACAGCTTCCAGATAAGAACCCTTTTCTGCATCTCAAGTTTCTGTGGCATGAAGGGTAGATGGTACTTCATGAACTCTTCTACACTGACCACTTCTGGAAGGGATAGGAGAAGTTAATTAGATTTGCAGGACAGCTGGGTAAAAGATCTAAATAGAACCTCAAGTTCTTAAGGCACAACAAATGCTCCTTCAAACAGATTTGCCAACTCTAAAATGTCTTTCATCCAGCCATGGTGATCTTTAAGCAATTGTGGAGCAATCTGTCGCAGGAGCAGCCCAGTTACAGAGTGGCAGCAAGTCATCACGCTGCACCCAGGCATTTCCCATCACAGCAGTCATTTCGCCATCAGACAAACCTAACCAGCATTTCTTATGAAATCCTGTTCCAACCTTACATCTTTGTGCACCTGTACCTCAGCTACACCAGGGAAGTCCTTCACAAGAGAAATGGGGCCCAATGAGCAATTCAATACAGCAACCCTTGCCCAAGTGAGACGTCTGGTAATTAAGCTGCTCTTAAAATACCGTTGTGGTTTAGCCAACCCCAGCCAGTCACCAAGTACCATGCAGCTGCTTGCTCATACCTTTCCTGCCCCATGAGGAAGGCAGGAGAATCAGGGAAAAAAAGTAAAACCCTCAGGTTGAAATAAGAACAATTAAGTAACTGAAATAAACTAAAACAAAACATAATAAAGAAAAGAGAGATGACATAAAAGGAGAAAGAAAGGAAACCCAAAAAAGTGATGCACAACATGATTGTTCACCACCCCACTGACTGATGCCCAGACCATCCCTGAGCAGCATCCAGCCCCTCCCAGGCAACTCTCCCCAGTTTACAATACTGGGCATGACATCCTCTGGTATGGAAATCCCTTTGGCCAGTTTGGGTCACCTGTCTTGGCCGTGCTCCCTCCCTGCCACTTGTGCAGCTCCTGGCTGACAGAGCGTGGGACCCTGTAAAGTCCTTGATTCAGAGTAAGCACTGCTCAGCAAAAACATCAGTGGATTAACACTATTTTCATCCTAAACACAAAACACAGCACTGTACCAGCTACTAAGAAAATTAACTCTATCTCAGTTGAAACCAGGATAGATGGTTCTTCACCTGGCTTCAAGTACCATCTGAAGCATCAGACATGTTTAATTCCTAGAAATTCAAGACTGAAAGAATGATAGGGAAAGCCTCATTCTGAAGAAAGCACATTTGTTTCCAAAAAGGTCAAACTGATGCCAGTCATCTGCCAAGTCAGAGCCATACAGATGTAGTTGCACCAGGCTTCTTTCCAAGACAGTAAACTTTGATTTCCCAGGTACCTGGAAAAAAGCTATTGTGAAAGATTTTTAAGTTCTCTAAGATCATTTCTAGTTCAATTAATCTTGGCTATGCACAAGCACTTCCTTAAAGAATTTTTTAGCTGTTGTTCAGCAATCTTTCAGCATCAGAACCCATATTCACTGAGCTTCAGGTATTATGGTTTCCCCTAAATAAAGAAATGGAGGCCCAATTTGAATTCATTTCCAAGACACAATTTTTATACTTGCAAAGCCTTTAAGGTTATAGCAGAACTAGCTGAACCTGCATTACCTGAAATTTTTCATTCCCACAAAGCCAGATCATTTGACCATGGACTTGCACAGAGAATGTTAAGACAGCTGCTAGAAGTAGTAACACTTCCAGTTCTGAAAAACATCTTTGTCTCAGTGATGAAAAACATTTCATGTTATATTATTCATTCAGATTAGCAGAAAAAGGATAGGAAAAGTATTCAGCTATAGAAATTCAGCTATAACTGGCCGTCTCCCCACACTCACATTCTAGGGAAAAATATGTTAAGAGGGACAATGTTTAAAAACTATTCAGTACAGTTTGTAATCAACTCCCACGTCACACAAATGGATCTCTTACAAGGCAAATGTATTTATCCTCAAAGAGATCGTGAAGCAAAAAGTCAAGTTCATCCAACAGCCCTCTGCTTTATCCTGAATTCCTAACAACACTTACCGAACACTCTTGACACTCACCATTTTGACCACTGCAATCTGAAGTCCCTCTGCAATTCTGGTTTAAAAAGTGCTGGATAACCTCAAAACAGCTCCCCTCACTTCTGCATGTCAGTGTCCCAAGTCCATAGTTCATACCTGAGTATTTTGCAAGTCACTGCTATCAAACATAACCATCTTACTATATTCTTCCTCCTCACTTCAAACTTTAGACAGTCTTTACACAAGGCAGAAAACTTGGTCCTTTCTAAACATATCACCTCCAGCATTTGCACATAAAAGCATGTGACCTACATTCCTCTGGAGAGCGGTCAGAGGGCTGCCTCCTCTCTGCAAGACGAGGGTCAGGTTTGCACAGTGGCCTGCTAGGAGATGTCAGAGCTCTGTACAGACACACAGGGTTCAGCACCTCCGTTTCCTGTACTTCTGACAGTCAAGGACATCTTTCTAGGAATACTTTAAATACTGTTTTATGAGCTCAGGTACGGAACAAATGCTACTTTAGGCAGTAACCCAAGACAACAAGAATTGATTACTTGTCACATGCAATAGGTTTCTGACAGAGGTATACTGAAATAAGTCTAGATACATTAAAAGCTGCCCCTTAAAAACTAAGTTGAACCAGCTTTTATGCTAATACAACTTGTATTTATCCATAAACACAAAATGAACTTTTTGCACACTTTAGTTCCCATGTGCATCACCTCCTACGGCCAGCAATTCAAACAGGACAATTCCAACATCTTCTCATGTTGGACCACCCGCCTGTTCACAGTTTGTTACTGCTTAGAGAAAAAAAATCCCATGCCAGTTGATCAGATCTTTTTGTTTCCTTTCTAATCCCATAGGCAATGCATGATTTAGCATATCTAGACAGGCACAATACTTTACTTCCTACACTTCTAATCCAATTTGGGTAAGAGGTTTATTGCTTATAAAAATAAACAGGCAGTTGCACTTTACCTCTATTCAGGCACTAACACCTAGCAAAAAAAAAGGTCATTCCCAAATAGTAACAATTCAGTGCTAGAGATGCCATCCCTAAATTCTACTCCTTGGTTGAGATAGAAATACAGTTACTTCTTTAGAGGTACAAGGGAGAACTGGTAGGTACTCTTGGCTTTTGTCACATGCAGTGTTTGGTATTATTGTGCCAAATGTATTCCTACCAAAAAAAGCCCAGGACAGAATACCTCAACCATGGAGATGGAGCTGTACTATTTCTATAGGGACCCAAGGGACTTTGGTCTGACCATACAGTCCAGTTTTAATTAAGAGCTAAGGAAATCACTATGTTTAACATTTGACTTATAGTTGCAGGTTTTCAAGGTTATCACTAATTTCAAATTTTCAATTTTCTATGTCCACAGAAAAATGTTACCTTCAAATAAGGGAAGGTATCTAGCTCAATATGGCAACTAAGTTAGTACAGCCTTCAGTTACAACCAGAAGAAGAAATATTTCCAAGAGTGTGGGTCATAAAAGATAAGGAAAGGCATTTTGGTACCAAGAGAGTGGCCTGTCTGTTTTCAAAAAAGCCACGCATTTGAAATCTGCATTGCTTCTGGTCTACTCAGCATATGTTAGACAAAATTCAGCAGATGAAGACAAAAGTAATTTCAGATTGGTCGAATACAGGCATAGTGACAGGCACTGTGGCAGAACATTTTTCCAGCAACTGCCAAAGTGATGTACCCATTGTGAGGCAGTGTTAAAAAGTTCAGCTGGAGTTTCATGGACTGCACCAGCATTTTCAATGATGCTATGTCACATTACAAACTCTAATGCAATTACATTAGCAAGGCAGCATTTTGACTCTTTGTAATTCTACCAGCCAAGAAAGTGTTCCTGAAGACAAAAAAATATTCTTCCTTGATCCACAAGAATTCCACAGCAGAATTCTGTGTGAATGCAAACCTCCAAAATTTGGCATAGAAGCTAATACTCTTAAAATTGAAGTTTGAGAACACAAGTTCAGCATATTTCTCATCATCTAATGCTAGTTTACTTACTTGACATAAAATGTTCAAGCAAAACAGCTCCACAATTTCTTCTGAAAAAGAAACAAAACAAAACAAACAAAAAGCCATGCTTACAGCTCTAACTCGGCCAGGACTCTGGTTCTCTGTACTTACCAGCTCATATTTCAAAGCTATCTGGAAAAGCCTCCAAAGCAAAAAAACAGTTGGACAGTTAAAAATGCAGCTAGATTTGAACTAACAGAAGCACGGAATAAGATCTACATTTCTTTCTCATTCACGCATTTTTCTGACATGCAGAAGTATCTTCGCACTTGCAAACTCACTTCTAGCAATGACCTCTGCCCTGCACTTTGTATCTGTACGCCTTGAGAGGCAGGCTTTGTGCAAAGAATTACTTGTTTTTGCTCAAAGAACTTTTCCATTCAGGAAATAGGAAACACTGTTGGGCAAATACATTGAAAAGAGCATACAGCCACAAAAAACGGCAGTCTTGACAGCACCACAACCAAGTGATTCTTGAACAGTAGCAGATGATTCAGAACACAGTAGTACTTCAGAGAGTTTAGAAATAAGTTTCACATGATTTACAGCATCACTTATTTATTAACCACATTGACTGGTTAATATAGTACAGATTTCTGCCTTTCTGAACCTTTGGAAAGAGATTAAGAGAAGCCTCCACTTTAACCCATGGTGTGCCCTCCAGATACCCAAACACAGCCTGTGTGGGTATCTTCTAGTGCATACGACGGAAACCTTAGGCCCTGTTTTCCTAGTACACTAAAGTTAACAGTAACAATCTAGTCTGGAGGAGGCATTTCACTTGCCTCTTTTCAGTCCGGCATTCAGTGCAGACCTGTTCATTACAAGAAATTTGCCGCTTCAGAAGTGATCTTTGCAAGTTCTTAGGGGTGGATTGGCACTCTGTGGACTGACATTGTTTCTGAACATTGTTTCAAACTGCTAACAGCTACTCACGCTGAGCTCAGCGGCGCCTCGTTCACACCTATTCATAAAGGTTTCTAGGAGCCCTGCTTACATTCAGTTTGCTGCTTGTCATCAGTTACTCTTGCGCTTAAGGATGTCTCCTGCCACCCCTTCGCAGAGCAGAAGGCTCTGAGGGTATGAACTGTCACGGGCAACCTTGACACACGCTAAGAAGTCACTACCCAGATTCGGCAGAGATGTCTGACACATTCAAGCTTCTGGACCAATGCAAATTCAAAGTAAAACAAAACAACCACAAAACCCTCAAACATTTAAGGAATACCATTTATGTAATTAACTATTCAACAGACATACAAAAAAACCTAAAGAACTTCAAAGATGGCAAAGTCATTGGAGCCAATCTGACACTAGACACTCCGTATGACTTTATGTAAAGTGTCAGCGAGTTTTGATGAAAAGTACAAATTTGTGGTTTTGTAGGCTGATCATCAGAGCAGCCTTTAGCACTTGCTGTGTGTTGCCTCAATGCAACTTAGCGGCAGAACAAATTTTCAAGCATGCTCAGTCTCACTCCAGCAACATCAACCGCAGCTGTAGAATAGATATTCTGTAAACATAAAGTAAAGAAAACACTTTGTCTGGCTTAGCAGCCAGAATACTGTTGTACTTAAACTTTTTAAAACACTGAAGTCATTCTTTACTTTTAGCATTTCACTGATGGAAGTGTGTGGATTACATGTCCCCAAAATAAACCTTGAACCCTACAAATAAATACAGCACTGTCATAAGCTTGCCTTCCTCAATTTTATAATAGATGTTCCTTGCGTGCAAACATGACTGCTAGGACAGAAAGATGCAAGGTCAGCTACTCTGAAATTTTATCAACACTATACAATGTTACAAAACCAACATGAGGAGTATATCAGCTCCAGTAAGTTTATTAGTTTCTGAGGTGAAGCCTTTTTTTTTGGGTAACCGCTTCCAAGCTGAGGCTTTTTTCCCTTGTTGGAAGGGAGGCACTTCATTTAAATTGCAGAAAAATTTTTAAAAACCCGAGAACAATAAAAACAGGTAAGCACAAAAAGCCTATTTTCTATAAAAGTCTTCGCTTTAAAACTGATGTGTGGCCTAAGCTCTTTATTTTGAAAGTATAGTTTAATACAATGTTGGGAAAGAACCTGTAACTGTAGATATACAGCTATTTAACTTTCATTATATTTAAAATCTAACAGTTATAGTAGATCTCTCGTATCAGAAATAAGATACACTTTTTTCAATTACTCAAAAGACTGATGTAAATACTATAGCCTAAGTGCAGATGTGTAGCTGTTGACACAAAGCTTCAGCCTTCAAACTTGCCCAACGAGAATCGTGAGTTAGAGCTCAGTGCCTGTGGAACAAAGCACCACTTTTGGGAACAACTGCACATTCCCAGTTTTGTGACAGAGAGCTGTATTTTACTGCTTCTGGTAATAAAACTTACAACTAAGCATCCTCAGATCTGATGTACTGGGATTTGCCAAAGTCCAGCTGCAAGACTAACTATACATTTCACTTGTTCTAGGTCCTTCTTTTTAAAAACGGGACTGAGCCTAACATGAAGGGACTCAAGTTCAGGAATTACTGGATTTTTCATAGCTAGTCCTGTCTTTTCTGGTCATCCTCCCTCATTCAGCAATATGAAAATTCTCACATGTTACTTACTAATTACTTTACTAATACATTTAAATAAATGTCTTTGCTTTCCAAAGACATAGCATGGTGCTTATTCCTTAACTTTGAATATAGAAGTCTACCTAAAATATAAAAATTATATAAGAAGAAGAAAGCCTGCAATTCTCACCCCCAAAACAATACCACTATGACTGTATACACTGAAGCAGCAAGACTTATCTATACTGGTAAAAAAAAGGTCCAGATTACAAAAGTTAAGCAAAGATAACAGAAGGCCTAACACAAAGGGGCATTGAAATATTACAATCAAAACTCCCAGTGAAGTGGCAGCCAACTGAAATCAAAGATCATAAGAAAAGCTTTCTTGTTAATCGAAAGCAACATGAAATCTCTTTTCGACCACAAATGCACAGAGTAATCTAAACCAGCTCCAGCGTACAGAAGACTGAATCCTTTGACGGAACTTCAGCCTTTCAGGTAACTGCCTGCAAACTCAACACGCTGCAAAGATGGTTTTTAGCATGGCACAAATGAAGACTTTCTAATTAAATTTTAAAAAGTAAAAATACTTGCAGCCTGTAAGTTTAGCCCAGATTGGAATTCTGCAACAAGATCCTCTTCCTTAAGTGTCTTTTTAAAGCGTGCCAAAACCATTAGTTAAAAGGATAATCTAAATAAAGCCATTGTTAAAAAAATAAAACTACATCATGCCATGGCTGGAACAGCTAAGGTACTGGTCAGGGAGGAAGGATTATTTCCTGGCACAGTAATGAAGCAGCAGTTCTCTCTCTTTCTGTTACCATATTAAACCTTCCCAATGTTTCACAAAAATAAAACTGAGATTTGTAGCTCATCTGATTAGCAGATGATCAATCGTACCGAGCAGCAGGACTGACTTTGTTTCTAAGCATGCTGTTCCAAAAAAAAAAAAACAAAAAAAAAGCATGCTAAGTAAGCCCATATTCTGTTTTTCTTCACCAGGTCACTTCACCAAACCTGATACTTGAGCCCAATTATGCAGGTATAAGTAAGGATTCAGTTGCCTGCACTGAAAGCAACTGAATTCAGCAGCATAAGCAAGATCACTATCAGCCTACTTATGCAAGACTGTACTAGAGCAAATCTTGGCTGAACATGTAATTTAATTCACCAATCTGATTCTGGATAAGTCCCAGACCTTCAAAATAATTACACTGCCATCAGAGATGATGTTCACTGTCAGTTATAGTATTTAAGTTGTGTACTGTTTCTCTGAAAAGATGAAGCATTTAAATGCCAGGTACCTCCAGCTTCTAAAGCCACCAGCTTCAACTCTGTTTCACAACTCTTCCTAGAGTTTTTCCAAGTGTTTTTGGCCTATATACAAGTACTTGAACACAGCAAGTCCTCTCTGACCCACCATGTTTCATTAGAGAGAAACTTCTTCCTAACGCATTTTCCAATGAGACTCTCAAGTCTATAAAACAAAGCTCTAACACCTACATTGCTTTTTAAAGCTCTAGACCATACTGTACTATCTGTTGAACTTCCCCTTGAAATACACTTGCAGAGTTAAAGAATTTTGGACTAAGAATTCACTCATGATAGAAACTTGACAGAAAATCAAGAGGCGCAGTGGAATACAGGTCTGATCAGAAACCACAATAAATATGCAGCATGAATTTAAGTTGGCAAACTCATGTGAAAAAATGACGTGGTGTTCCCCATACCTAAAATGTTTCAGGCTGTTAACCACCAATACTGACTGCTCATAACCAGTTTCAGGACTTTGGCAGTTGAAACAGAAATAGCAGCCATTGAAGTACTGATAGCTTTGATCATGAAAAACATTATTATGATTAGCATCTCATGCCTATTTGCTCCAATCCCCTGAGATGTATAATAAAACTATAAACATTTTCAAAGTTATATGCCGAAAGTCCTCTCACTATTAATCACACCCTTTGTACTTGAGGTCATACTCTCGATTTCACTAACATTAACTCCACTTGAAAACTGGTCTAAGCAAGGTAAAGTTGATGTTCTCACAACACCACATAACTACTTTGGTTCAAGCAATACTGAGAGGAGGCAGCAGCTGTTGTCCTCAAACCAGAGGGCTAAGGAGAAAGAACAAGCCACAGACACATTCATAGGCAAAGCTACAGAAATCAATGCAAGAATTTTAAGCCTACCACATCAGAAGGACATACAGTCAGTCTAATAACAAAACTTAAGGCACAGCTCCCTGAACCTCTCAGGAAACTCCCACAATTAATTTGTTTCTCTTGAGTTAGTGAGAAAACTCAGCTCATGGAAAAACTCTGGTCAGCACATCTGGAATAAAGACAGGCCGAGAACCGCATAGCTCAGAGCTGGGGAGGGGGAGCTGCATGTGCGCACAGTCCAGGGAGATGAGATGGAGAAGGCAACACTCTCATCAGGCAGTAAATATTGTATCAGAGCTTCTGGAAATAACCTTAGGTAGAAATCCAACATTAGGGCATGAGAAAGTAAATTTGGTACAGTTTAGAAGGCATGTCGCTAATATAATAATCTGCATTTTTCTAAAAGCTGTGAGTGGTTGCTGTAGAGATACTGCGCAATGAACTACTTAAAGCATTCTCTTCCACTTATTTTTTAAAAAGATAGTGATTCGAGAACAAATACCTTTACGGATAGTTACAGCAAGACAATACGAATTGTTTGTATTGTTCTACACCTGTACTTTTAGCAGCTAATCTCAATCAAAATCTTCCAGAGGTAAACAAAAGCTCTTTTTGAAAGGAACTTTACAAGTAGTTACTGAATTCTCTAGAAAAAAAAAATTGAAAAGAAGTTCATGTGCAAGTAGAAAAGTTTGTTCTTGTAGAACAACTGTGCAGATGCAAACTCACCGTGTCCAAGCCCCTCGAGATTGTAACCGCACTTCCACTTGGATTTACGATACATAATCAAAAGCCTCACGTGCAGAGGGAAAGGGACCTGTTGATGATGGTGGCTGTCAACAATGAGCTGAGATCAGTTAGCTGCTAGTGCAGACAGGACAACGATTTTCAACACTGTGAGAGAAAGCCAGAGTGAGACCATATGGTTAAGCCCCATCCACATCAGCACCAACAGGGAGCATCATCAACTGAGAACTGCCAGCTGGCAGAGGCACAGGTAGGAGATCTACCTGTCACTCACAGCCACTGCAAAGAATGGTTTCGTAGAGGTTTGGCAACACTGGCTCACTGTCTCCTGGAATAAACGTGTCTTTGAACATAGCATATACCCGTCTCTCCAGTCAGCACTCCTAGTGCAAACCAACTCAAATGCTCAGTTCTTCAAAATCATTCAGGGAATTCAGCTGCCAGTTGGTGTGCTCAGGATTTATTGAAATTTAAGAATATGTTCTGGAATTATACTGCATAAGTCATAGTTTTACATTTACAGAAGACTGCCAGTTGCAGGTAAGCATTAGACAAGCGCTGTCAGCAGACACTCTGGCTGTGTGTTATTCAAAACCGTGCAAAATAAAGGGATGAAAGGGCTGGCTTTAACTTCAAACTACTTAGAGTAAGGGGAGCTGGACCAGACGAACACCAGAGTTCCTTTTCAAATTCTTCTCTTCATTGACAAACCTGGCCACTAGCATAGAGGCATGAGCTTTGCATTCAAAGACAGAAGCCCTGAATCACAGAGCTATTATTTATCACCTATTTGTATGACTGCAGGAATGCCTGAACTTAGTTGTTATAGTAGGAACACATTCTGCAGTTAAACAATTTTAAGGTGGCATAAAACACTGCAGCCCGCAAAAGCAGCAGGCCTGCCTGTGGCCCAGCAGTTACACGGCACAAGGTTCTGCACAACCATGACTTCCACAGACCCATGCTCTAAACTGTTTCTCAACTGGATTTATTCAGTGCCGAGTGCACGTGAACAGATGACAGGAACAAAGAGTTGGGACCACCTTCCATATGACTTGGTGTTCACTTACAGGAAAATAGTAAAATGATGTATTTTTAAATGCATGGACTAATTAATAGTGAGATAACAGGAAATAAGAACTTATTTCTGAGCACTACTTAAAAGCTGTGTTAAATCTTGAAAAACAAGGAAACTTAACTACTCCCATTTTTAACTAGAGCTAATTTTGTTTTCTGTATACTCACTCTTCTATTCAACTTATTTTGTTCTTTTAGGTAACAGAAGCTATATTCATCAGGAAAAGACTGCTTAGTACAGCAATAATCTTATTAGCATGCATACCGAGTTAAAACTAAGCTCATATGAAGGATGTTTTAAAATTAAGCTTGAAAACAAGCACAGTAACAGCAAAAAATGAAAAAATTAAAATTCTGTCTCATTTACAAAAACACACTTGAACACAACCTATAGTTCTGTCTTCATCAAGGCTTAGTCATTTCCTGTACATTTCTTCACAGGGCAGTATTTTGTCTGCTCACATTAATGTGAGTTACCTCTATAATCATTTGCTACAATAAAACCTGGGGTATGCCAACATTAACACAGGTTAAGGTCCAGTTGAAAAACTCTTCCACCAATAATTCTTCTGAATTGGTCACTTGGTTGCATGCTGGGAAAGCATCTTCTGACACTGCCTGGCAAAGATAACCTGCAGAAACTGAACAGGTCCCAACAGAGACTCCAATACATGGATTGGAATGAGAAGACAGGTGTAGGTCACAAAATACAGTCTCTGAAGATTGTGAGATAATAGCTGAAGATTGTCAAAGCTTAAATACTATTTCCAAAGACTAATCAGCATCTTAGAAATGGAGTAAAGTCTGAAATATAACCTATGGCTGAGAACTAGATATCTGACTTAAAACCGTGCTTAGTACTTCAGCATAAGAGTGAAGCCTACGAAAAACCACCAACTGCCATGGCTAAGCTTACAATACAGACTAACTAGGAATTCCCACACACTTTAACTACAATGATTATTATTAACAGGGAATGTAGGACTCATTGGGATTTTAAGTCTCTATCAAGAGAGACTCCCCCACTTAGATGCAGGTCTTTGAAGCACTGAGCAACTTTACCCTCTGCTAGAGTTGTTAAAGTCACAAAGCAGAAACCAGAACAGACAGTCATTTAATAAAAGCAGCCTCAGCAGAAGGAGTGAAAGGGAAAATCCAGGCTCTACCGAATGCCATGCTGCTCCACATCAACACAATGGAAGGGAATCCTGTTCCACTCGGAGTGCTATGAGCCACCTGGCCAGAAGCCATGCTTATGCACAGATACTTGGCCTTGAGGGTTGAAAATAAAAGATGAACAGCCAAAATTTGAGGCCAGCAGACACAGCTGTCAGGCAGGGATCAGCAGACCTGAGGACTGCAGCATTACAAATGCTCCAGACCATGCTGGTTGGCACTTCTGCACTATATCCTATTCTTTCCCTCAGTTATTTCCTTCCTCTCTTTGTCTATGTACCATAACTCCTACTTGTGCTCTGCTTCTCTCCCCTACCTCTTCCCTTTTTTGTCTCTTCAGAGTCCAAGGTCTTTCTGTCAGACTTCTTTCTATTCATACAGTGTGGAAGTGCTGAAAAATCAAAGTTCACAATTTTTCGTATGTTCAGCTTCCTGCCTCAGGATTTTATAAAAAGTCAAGTTTCTTGAAAGACGGTTGACAGACTCCGTTTTTAACAGTATCCTCAGTCACAACATACCAGTCACTATTAAAGAAAAGAGTTCACAAATAATGCAGTGTGCTGATTTAGCTTCTACAAATGGAGAGTTTGGCCACTGCAGAGACATCTGATCTACAGTTCTCACTCACATGAACAGTCCCTACCCACACAAATAAAGACTGTCATGATCCTTCCCTAAACTCCTGCAGGGAAAAAAATTAAGATGATAGCAGATTGGAAGGAACAGCTCTAAGAAAAATCAATAACAGTAGCTGTAAAATCTAAAATTAAAGTAAGTCTGTTTTTGATGCTTTCAGTACACACGGTACATTAAATTTGGCATAAGCCCAATGGAACATGAAGTACTTGTGGACAATGTCTGCCAAGAGCTAGAAATACAGTACTTAGACTTTAAAGAACAAACAGAGCCTCAGTTCATTTCTACTTTATGCATCTGAAAAAAAATTAAATCAAGGTGATCTTTCTGCGGGAACATTTGTATTAAATCTAATTGGCGTGCTTTGTGCAATGCTGAATGGAACACATGCCCATTGGCAGAGAATCACTATTTGTCATTCTGTAATCCCTTCCACTCGTGACAAGAGGTTACAAACAGATGTTAGACCTCCCCACATTCCAAAACACTGTGCTTTCCTGCTCAGCATCAGGCTTGTGCCTCACGTAAGCTCTCTACCTGGTCCTCAGTCATGCTGACACTTCTAAACATCTGACACAGTGAAAGCAGAAGAAAAATGGGAAGCCTGAACTTGGGGAACTCACGCTGCACTATCATTTTTATCACCCACCTTCACATTTGTTGGTACTTCATTAGTTTACATGCCTCAAAGCAGAGCAAGGTTTGATTAGTAACTGAATACTTCTCTGCATTTCTGTAGCAGCCTCCAAATATTAACAAATTAAGCATCAACACACCTGTGAGTTCCTTACCTTTCTTAAGCTAAGAAGAAAAAACAAGAGACAAGCCTAACATCTATCTGGGGCTTTGGAGACATCATACACCACCCCAGCACACAGATTCCTCTCCCTGCCATCTCCCATGTCCTGCGTTCCTTCCTAGCTGAACAGGAGAGTGATGCACAATTCCAGCTTTGTTCCATTTCAGCCGCAGCCCTGCCTCGGGAAACTGGAGCAGCAAGAAAAGAGGAAATAGGCAATGCTACACTTGACACCAGCCCAAAGTGAGGCAAGAATCTTATGCCATCTCACTCTACATGTCAGCCAAGCACTATTTGAATCTTTAAAGCTGTTATTTCTTGGTGATTGAGGTTTTGAAATACATAAAGCAGCCAGATAAATCTGACTGTTACTCCTCCTCATTAACAGCTGTAAAATAATAGCAGAATGTCTACGATACTTGCTATTGTGGACTCCAAGAGACTAAGACACCAGACGTGATTATTAACGTGATAATGTTCACTTCTCCCTATGACTGGTCTCTCTTGGCTTTAAAGTAAGTGTTAATTTTTCCCTCACCTTTTGGATCAGGCTCCTGTCTCTGTTCCTGTTTATACATTGGCAATTTGAACAAGTCTTTCCCCAAAGTTGGAGAGTAAGGGAAAGGCAGCAAAAATTCTTGTAACACTTCCTCTCTCAAGGCAGAGGTTCCTCTTGCTGTCTATGCATGTTTCAGAAGAGTGATATATGAATGCTTATTTCAGTGAGGAAAAAATTAAATAGCCTATATACATCAGCATAGAAATTCAAAAGTAGTTGCTGTATCTAAGTCACAAATGGCTTATAAGCCCACACTTTCTACTAGAGCACCCTGACCTTTCTCAGTCAGCAGTGAGAGGTACAAGAACCTACTCTATGTTCACATCTGCTGCTCAGAAACCCTCTGACAAAGCTAAAATACTGGCCACAGTACTGACTGTATAAATATGCACACGTGCAAGAAAAAAAAAAAGGATAAAAATAAAAGCTATTTGTGCATTCATTTGCCTGCATGATCAAGCTGAGTTCCTCAACTTCAGCAGGTGGCTGACAGCCTCAATACAGTAATACATCACTTCTTTTAAAAAGGACATGAGAAAAAACCCCACCCAGCTGTTACCCTCACCATGGTGCACTCCAGCCCTCAGGAACAACCTTGAGCAGTTTACAGAAACCTCACCCAACAGGCTCACGCTGCAACAAAAGGGAAAGCTCAACTGGAATGACATTTCATATCCACCAAATGCAGCACCTAATAAATACTAAAACAACTGATGTGGGCTACCAGCAGCATAGTCATTACTTTATTATTAAAAAAAAAAGAACAAAGATCCAGTATGATGAATCCACCTACCACAGGAATCAAGAGATGATGACTTGGCCATAACAGTCATCTAAGCACAAAGGGGCGATCACCTGTCTTCAGGCTAATATGCATTACAATGTAATTTGTCTAAAGCTTGGTCTGCTGATGCCAGGGTACAAAGCACAGTTATAAATATATACGATATGTATGTATATCTTTATATCTGTATGTATGTACATTAAAACACAATCTTTTAACTCTAAAAGGTACAAGGACAGCAGATTGGAGCAGGAAGCAGTCTTCATCTGAAGCGTCAGCACTACCATCACAAATTTGCCTCAGCGTTATCACATGAGAAAAACAACAAATGAAACATTAATGTCTGCATTAGTGTCTGCTCTTGGCCCTTCTGGTTCTCTGCACTACCAACCTGAAAAACTGTTAGACCTTTGCCCTGTTAAAAAGGAGTTTTGAACCAACTGTCTCTAAGTTTGAGGCCATTTGAGCTCGTTCTCTCCCAGCTCTTTATTGAAATCACATTAAATAAATACCCCCACGACTAGCGGGTGTTGAAATTGGGTGTTACCACAATGAGTTGTTTTACTGTTTGACTATTATCTCCTGCACTGTAACTATTCAACTGCACAGACAACGCGCTCATGCCGCTTGACGGCACAGTACAGTTTTTTGTGGACTTCTGAAAGCAGCATCCTAAATCTGAAACCTAATTACCATGAAAGCTTGATCATGAAGATGAAAATAGCAGTATTGACTGAACAGTCCATAACTCTGGCTTCTCAAACATTAAGTCAACTACTCTGGTTTCCTACACCAGAGGAGCTCTCCCAGTTTCTATCAGAAGATTTTGTAGCATGTTCCATTTTCCTTCCTAAATTCAAAAGACTGTAGTTGCCCAGCAAAAAGCAGTCAGATCCAAATCCAAGAGAGAGCACATACTCTACCTCCAATATTGTAAGGGTTGAGGCCACTTTACTCTCTTGCAGCACAGAAGTTCAAAGTCATCTTCTGCTAACCTTAAAATACAGCAGCAATCTAAACGCTGCAACTCAAATATCTACCTGCATTTATTTTCTTCCACATTGAGCGCTCCTCAGAGTATTTGAAGTAGCTCAGGAAAAAAGTAAAGCAAGCCAAACAAAGAAAAAAAAAGTAGTGGGAAATGACAGAACTGACATTTTTAGAATATAGCAGTTTATCCCAAGAGGTGCATTAAAGAAGGAAAATGAGCAACAAGTTCTTTAAAAGTAAGTAAATTACTTACAGTAAGCCTCCATGTACAATGCATTTTGCATTTTTACCCCTAACCTCATACCAAATAAACAGTTCAGCTCCATGATCTGACATAAGGACCATTGCTTATTTTTTCCCTGTTGAAACTTGTGTTAAACCACGATTAAGACAATAATTATTCTTGTAAAAATACTGTTTGGAACTACAACTGCTTCAGATAAGTGGAAAGGATATCAAGGTAGCACGAGACAAAAATCTCAGTATACATATTAACACTTAAAGAGAAGAGGAGCCTTAAGATGTCTTAGCGGAAATTCTTCAGGGACCACTTTTATCATTTAACACGAATAATTTGTCTTAGGACGAAGAAAATACAGATGCAGTACTCAAGCATGTATGATTTTAAAAATCAAGTGTTTACTGTTTAATACTGCTAGACTATTAAAAGCAGAAGGATCTGGGAGCAGAGAAAGTGGGCGCTTTGGGGCAGATCTCTAACTGTCAGAAAGGCATGATCTTGACGCAAGGAAAGGAACTACAAACATATGGAACCCCAAGCCTAAGTTTGTCACTGGTTAAACCTCGTCTTACAGTGTCCCAAAGGATGTGATGCTTAAGGGGGCCCTATGTGCAGGCCACACAGGCACACGAGCTCCCTTTCCTAAAGCCCACAGTACCACCCGGGTTCCATTCAGGTATCACTGGTCAGTTCCTGAGCAAAGACGACCAGCTGGGTGAAACGTTTTGAGCTAGATCTAACCCAGAGATGCCAGTTTGACTGCCCTGACCCAAAGAACAATGAAGCCATTAGTGTTTTTGGCCCAGATCAAGGGGTTACCATCCATAGGGATAACCTGGCAGGGACAAACAAACCCAACAGCTGCAACTTTCCAGTTGCTCACTACATGGTTCAGATAATTAAGCAGAAACACTGAAGAGACAATCAGGACAGCGTGAGATGTACAAATCACATCACCAAGTTTGTTCTCACTATGCCTTAAATTCTTGCGGGCCTTGAGCTTCACCAGTGTCAAATCTTGACAGTCTTCTCAACAAAAACCAAATCAGTGCCCTCAAATTCAATCTCTATTGCCTACCTTGTCCATAAAATAAGGAAAACAGGTACTCCGGCTCAGAAAAGAGTATTTTTAAGCAATTGTAATGAAGCCCAAAGGGTTATATAGTTACAGAAACATTACAAACCTGAAATACAGGCAGCTAAGTACATCCAGACAGATGAATCAATTGGCAGTGGAAGGAAAAAAACCATTGATGGTGGCCTACTTAAAATTCTGGCTAGGCAGGGATTTGTGTTTTATTATTTTTCTGGGTTTTGGTTGCTTTGGGGTTTTTTTTGTTTTGTATCTTCAAGTCCTAGCTCCAACAAACTATCCCCCACAGAATCCTACTTGACTAACTTACTCCAAACCCATAACCTGCTAGTACCCATACAGTATTTTTTTATATATCCCATTCACTCAAAACCTCAATTAATCCACAAAAAAGCATTATCTAGCAGTTATTCATATTGTCAGCTACTCTTAATAATAGCAAAAAATATTCTACAGATCATTGCTGGTCTGGGTCTTTTTCACTGTAGCCTTTCAATACCCTCCTTGCTGTTCGCTCATCTATACCCACCCTAAAGTAGCCAGACCAGCACCTCCCTGCCCCAAATATCTCTGTACTATAAAAAAAACTTCTCACAAGGAATGCTTTTCTCCTTTCTAAAAACACATTTATGCAATTAACTTCTACAAACACGGCTGGCACAGAAAAGCATCTGGTCAGCATAGCTGTCTAGCCAACATCAAGGCAGACCAAGAGCGTTTTCAGCCAACATTGACACATATCCCAAGTCTTCTACAACATATACAGGTGAACAAGGAAAGTGAGTGTGAACTGAACAAATCCTCTTCCTGACAGGAATATAACTACCGGACCAGAGTAAGAGGTTTTGACCACTCCTAATCTAAAAACTGTAATATAGCTTTAATTAGAAGAGTAAAATTATAGGATACTCCCAATCCTGAAACCACAGTCAGAAGTTCACTGCAAGGTTTAGTCCACTCTGCTCTCTAGTACAAGATTCAAGCCCAAAATTCAGCATTTACATAAGTACCATGGGTGGCATTCAAGTCACTGTGATTAAATTCAGCAGCGTGGATTAAAACTAAGGTCAGCAGACTAGCTTTTATTACCTGTTCATGAACTGAGCCATGCTCCTGCATGGCAGACTCCAGAGGATACCATCAATCCTTAACCACACACTTCCACCCAGGCACTGTATTCGGTCTCAACCAAACAAGCTGCTGACACGTTCACACTTGAGCCCACGTCTCCAAATGCCACCTCACAGCATTTACACCTCACATGCCAGGCAGGAGACATTGCTGGAGCAGGACTGGTATTGATGAGCACCTACCTCCAGCACAGGGTGCCAGCAGAGGACAAGAGCTTTTTCCTGCAAAGCCTGTAACTTCCAGTCAACTATTTCACAATCACTCATCACTACAGGGTTATTCTAGAAAGGTCACTTTGAGCAGCTAGGAACATTTGGTGCTCCAAATCACGTCATATGGGTCAGCAAAAGAAGTCCATGGCACAGCGCTCACCTAGGTAGCCCATAAGCTGTGTGCTCACTCGTGCAAAGCACCCAAGAACCTCTGCCTACCTGATGAAAAAGTTTGTTTTCAAACCCATATAAATACAGGATACTTGTAAAAGAACATATTCACAGTGCAAGACTGTCATTTTTCTGCAAATCAAGTTACTGTCAAAAAGTTTTTACTGCTTTTAGCAAAAGGCAGAAACAAGGTAGAGCTTGCCTTTTTTTTAAGTTTCAGGAGGATTTCTAGCAGGACAAAGAGCTTCTCTCTTTTTTAACTTGAAAGGCAGGCTTTTGAATATATGCATTCAAACATTTTAAACAAGAAACACAATCACTTGTAACTATTAATTGCCACATCCATCACAAAACATTAAGGCCACAAAGAACGTGCCACGATGCTACCTTATTGCCCCAGCCCACCCGAAAGCACCCCCTGGAGAGCCTACAGCAGCACAAGGACAGGGAAATCCATCCCACAAGCTGTTCACCACCTCCTGAGAGCCACAGAGCCACTTAAGTTTTGCCCAACTGACATGATATTTCATAACTAAATTGCTATTTTACCTTCTTCCCCATGAATCTTTTCACCCAGGTAGACTACCTGGGCCTGACTGGAGATGCAGCATTAGTTTCAGTAGGACTGGGGAACCACAGTAGGAGTACAGCACTTCCTGGTGCATCTGGCTAACCGGTAGATTGAAAGGAAACAGAAACAAGAGCACATGGAAACACGCTCACTTTTTTCCCACTGAAACTCAGCAGCATTCAGCAGCGCTCGACCTCCTTCCTACCCCATGTCTTTGCTGTCACTTCCTTTGACAGTTTGTCAGCATGCTTGTGAATCTGGAGATTAAGGAATGAATGTCTAGGAGGCAAAAGAACCGGACTTTTTAATCCTGATGTTCAGTCAAAACTTTTACAATCTAACCAGCAAGGCACACACTGACCAGCCAGCAACAAGTACCTCCAATTACCGGCATCCAGCAGGAATTGCTAATCAACTGTGTAATTTTGCTTACAAGCATGCACTTAAAGGTGACTGATTTCTCATGAAACACCCTCATTCTCCCTTTTTTAGCTCAGGGCATGGATTAGCATCTACAAACAGCTTTGGGTTTTCTGCTTTCCTGTATTTCAGAGTTCCTGTCTGAAAAGACATTTTATATCAAAAAATACTTGTAATTAGCTCCTTACAAATGGAAGAGTTTTAAATAACACTGGCTCCAAGCACATGATCCTCTACTTTGTACCTACAAACACAGTCACTGGCTAGAAATGCTGAAGTGAAAGCATCCTGTTTTCCATGCCTGGTTTCTTAACAGAAACCAATACTGCTACCAAAATACAAAATGGTCGTAGCAGAGGTAGTATATCAAGTTCTACTTTAACTGAAATACTAGCAGTTACTCAAAATGCTAATTTCCAAGACGAACACTAGCACGGTGACCTGCTGTGTTGAGAAATACATTCCAGTGTTTAGTAAGAACAGAAACATTCACGAGGCACACGCTACACAACTTTACTCAGCGTAACACTAGGTGCTCCTACATGTTTAATTCATTTGAAATAGGAGATGTTGAAGCTTAAGGTACCCAGCAGCAACCTATATACAACCAAAATGCATTCCTAAAGCTTCCTGCCAGGCCATTCTCACGACTTCAAAGAGTTAGGACACTTATCTTTCACGGCACTAAGAGAGTCTAATTTTCCAACTACCAACGCTCAATTTGCGACAAACCGTGCTTTTTCCTGGGGTGGAAGGACTGTGGTGGAGAGGAAAGGGGGAATCTTTCAGGAAAGGAGTAGATGCCTGAACTTCGGCTCTACATTACTCACTCAAAAACTGTCGGCCTAAAACATTACAAAGTCACACAGACCACACAACAACACCTGCAAACGAAGATCTGGGCAGCCTGTTCATTTCCACTAACCTACACGCGCCTTCTGGAACAAAAAGCAACTGAAGATGTATCATCAACAGGTCATCCGGCCGCTTCTTGGTGGGAAAAAAATTCGAAACGCTGCTGAACAGAAACCGGAAACAGCCTTTTTTTCCCCCGGGTCTCCCCCCGCCCCCAAAACGCGTTCAAAATGGAAAGAAAAAAAAAAGAACAAATAAACCTATCGTCCTTCAGATGCTGAAGCGCCAGTTTCTAGCTAGCTGAAAGGCTTTGTAATTTTCCTTGCCAAGTAGTGTTTTTTCAAGGTTAAAAAAAAAAAAAAAAAAAAAAGGGGTGGCCTTTAAGGCCAGAAACACCAGCGTTACAGCCAGACTGCTTTTTGCTCGCATATATTCCAGAAGCTGCATTTTGCAGAGGTGAAGTAGCTGCAGTTTTTGAGGTGGCAGTTAAAACAAAAACAAAGGCGAGGGGGGAAAGAAAAATGCTTCCGGTATAAAAACGTAACTGCTTTAAAATATACCCTTTATGAGACGAAAATTATTCAGCTGAAAACACAACTGCTCCTTCTCTCCCCTGTCTTTCGAATGTCTTCTCTACAGCTGCTGCAGGCAGAAATGTCCCCCTCGTACTAGATCCTCCTAAAAACGCAACATTTAACCAGGTGAAAACAAGAGTGAAAAAAAATAACCGGACACAAGTTGCGCTGGACGGCGGGCTGCTCACAAAAGAGCCAGGGCTGAGGAGCTGGGAGAGAAACCCTGCAATTCCCCCAAGAAGCTTAAAATTAAAGACACAACTTACCCACCGCCCATCTAGATTTTTCCAGAGTAAAACAACATCAAATTTGGGAGAGCTAGGGAATTAGGAAAAAAAAAAAAATCCAAAGAAAAAAACCCAAGCTTTCCCACCAAGATCCTTCAGGTTAACAACAGCCAAACAAAATCCCCCTTTGTTTTGTTGTCACCCGCCTGCGTGCTGCTCCCATTCCGCGCTCCGGCACGGGAGGCTGCGATCAATGGACTTGGTGGGGGAGGCGGGGGGAAAACTCGTTCTTACCCCCCAAAAATATATATATATACCACCGCCGCCAAAAAAAAAAACCAAAAAACCCACCCCCCTGAATTCAACAGAATCCTGGTGTTCAAGTATTGAGCGACCTTTTTTTCCTATTTTTTTCTTAAGTGATGTTTTTCCCGAGGGCAGACGGCTCGGCAGCCGCTCCATGACAAAGAGCTTCCCCAGCACATCCAGTCCCCGAGCGGGGCCAACTCCGAGTGGGTGGCAAGGAAAAAAAGATTTAAAAAAAACCAAAGAAAATAAAAGACAAAATAAGATAAAAGAAGACAAAAAACTTCCCAAACCTCGGCGGAAAAAAAAATAAGAATGGAGAATTATTTTAGAAACAACCACAACAAGGGAGCCCTGCGAGGCGCAGTACAAAGCGCGCAGGGCGGCGGGGAGGGGAGGAAAGAGCCCGGGGAAGGAAGGAATGGGGCAGGCCCCGGGCAGGCCCCCCACCCCTTCGATAGCGGCGCGCGGATGGGGCTCTGTCGCGACAGGCGCGATACTCACCCCGGGGAGGAAGGAAACGGGCACAAGAGGCACTCCACGCCGGCAGGCCGAGAGCGGGGGGAAGGGGCAGCGTCAGCCTCCTCACGGCCGCACGGAGGGCGATAGTTCCGACTGGGCGACAAAGGAAGAAGCCTCAGAGCGTTCACCTCCGGCCAGCAGGACTCCGGCGGGCCGGTGCTGCGAGCCACGGGCCAGGGAACAGCGGCGGCAGCTGCCGGGAAGCGGCCGGGGAGAAGAAGCCAAGGGACGCCGCCGGCTCCGCCGCCCTCACACCGACTGCCGCGCGCCGCCCCCCCGCCCCGCCTCACCGCGCGCCACACCGGCGGGGCGGTGCTCAGCGGGGCCACGCCCCCTCCCCGCCCCCGGGCCTGGCGGGGATTG
>VZTF01002700.1:1774298-1847471 GCA_013397755.1 Cnemophilus loriae | reverse complement strand
GTAGTCCCGTCCCGCCCCGCCCCGCGCTGAGCACAGCCCGTGTGCCCGCACACCTGTGTGCAGGTGTGTGTCTGTGTGCAGGTGTGTGTCTGTGCGCAGGTGTGTGTGCGTCCACTTACCTGCGCTTCGTGTGCTACGCAGCGCTGAAAGTCTACAGAGTCCCGAGCCGCCTCAAAAGGAATGTGGCCAGCAGGTTCTCCCCCTCTATTCTGCTCTTGTGAGACCCCACCTGGAATACTGTGTACGGTTCTGGTGTCCCCAACGTAAGAAGGACATGGAACTGTTGGAGCAAGTCCAGAGAAGGGTCATGAAGCTGAAGAGGACTGGAGCACCTCCCGCATGAAGACAGGCTGAGAAAGCTGGGACTGTTCAGCCCAGAGAAGAGAAGGCTGTGTGGAGAACTCGTAGTACCTGAATGAGAACCACCAGAGGGGCCAGAGAAGCTGTAGTGATAGGACAAAGAGTAATGGATACAAACTGAAAGAAAGGAAATTTAGGTTAGATACTAGGCAGAATTTTTTTATTGTGAGGGTGGTGAGCCACTGGAACAGGTTGCCTATGGAGGTTGTGGATGCCCCAACTCTGGCAGAGTTCAAAGCCAGGCTGGACAAGGCCTTGAGCCACCTGGTCTAATGGAAGGTGTCCCTGCCCAGGATCTTTAAAGTCCTTTCCAACCCCTTAACATTCTATAATTCTACAATTCCATGTGTTCATGTGTGTATGTATACACAGATACAGGTGTATAGAAAAATGCATGTATGTGTATATGCCCATATGTGTATGTATACATGTATTTCAACTGAAAGACCCTTCTAGCCATGTAATGAAAGACTATATTAATTGATTTTGTTCTATGTTTTCCATAGCTTAAGAGAAATCACAGCCTTGAAGTGGTCTTCAAGTTTTTTTTCTTATATGTGGTGAGAAACAGATTTTTAAGGGAAATGGGAGTTTTTACCACCACATCATTCAGAAAACAACATGGTCCTGCCCCAGCACAGCACACAAAGTCAATGGAGATGCTTTCATAGTCATCATACCATGAGCTGCTAAAGAATTATCCAAGGTCAGAAATATTAGTGGTGCCAGGCTGTGTAAACTCTGCCTGTTATTAACCTGAGTTTCACTGGCCCTGGGGTTTTTAAGGAGCGATTAAGAGATATAACTCGCAGCTCCAAGATAATAAGAACAAAAGGGGTCCGGGTGATCACCCCTCATGATCTCTGGCGTAACCCTGCGCATCCCAAAACCAGCTTTTTCCTCAAAGGCAGTATTCTTTTAAAACACATTAGATAAAAATAGTCCTGATGGTAAATTCACAACACCCTGGCTTTTGGTGGCTGCTGCAAACAAAGCCCCGTGTTAAAACTGAGCTTTCTGATCTCTCCTTGGAGTGTTTATTGGTTTGCCTTTGGATTTGCTGTAACTTTGTTCTCCGTGCTTGGCAGCTCGTTGTTCCCTGCCGTATTTCCAACCCAGGTACTTACAGCCCTCTGATCGGGGCATTCTTTAGTCTCCTCTTTGCTGAGCTCCCGACACCGGCATCCCCTCATCCTCCGCTACGGTGCAAGTCAGACCCTCACCCCTGAGCAGGAGCGTATTCTGCATCTCCTCATAGCTGCTGGAGGTTCCCATGGGACTCAGGCACGAGGGAGTGAGGAACACACGTGCAGGCATGTGGCAGATGGGTGGCAGGTGACAGCAGTGCGGAGGCATGGGTGGAGAAGCTCCTGGCTCCAGCTCTGACATGGAAAACCTGCTGAGTCCTGCCTGTGAGGAAGTCATGTCTCGACCCAGGGACCGGGCGCTTCCTTTCTAGAGATGGTGGGCAAAAGCTGAAGGAAATGGGATGGGGAAGAAGGCAAGGGATAGGTGGAAAACCGCTGCAGTCATGGACAGGCATCAGGCTGGAATGAGCTGCTGCTGCCTGACCCCTGCGTGCTGCCTGACGTGCTCAGAGCTTTGCGTGTAATGAATCACTTGCCGCACATGTGATGTAACACGACAGTGGTAATAGATCTCATTATTATCCCGTTTACTAGGGGACACTGGGGTGTGGAGAGGTGAATATTATGCCTGGGGCGTACTGAGACCAGATTACAGAAGGCCTCACGCTGCCATCCCATGCTCACTTTACTAAGCCACGTAGGAATTAGGTGCAGTTGGCAGAAGCAGACACAGAGTATGCTGAGGAAAGCCTGGGGGGAGAGGATGAGCTTGGCATTCACAGTCCAGAGCCTTGCCCCTAGCATTTGTGTCCTGCCACAAGAAATAGTCCCTCTTGCTGTGTTGAATGGGGTCCCCTTCAGCTCCCAAGAGCTGCTCCAGGTTGCTGCCACACACTGTGCTCTTCTGTAGCATCTGATGTGTTTATGACTTTGCCCCTTGGGAGGCTCTGTCCCGATTTTGCCTGGCCATACCACCCTCCTGCAGAAGATGAAATGATGGTGAGAGATTTCCAGTATCCCAGCATCCCTGCTGCAGCCTTGTCCCAGCTGCCTCAAGGATGAGTCCCGGGTGCCAGCGATGCCGGTATTGAGCTTGGCCCTGCAGCTGGACCAGGGCTTGTGTCCCATTGCTGACCATCTTTTATTTAGCTTTAGATTAGCACCTTCATGATGGATTTCTGTTTCATGAATTGGCCCAATACCTTCTTGTAGCCATGCAAGCATTTATCCTTCGAACAACCCCTTGTCTCAGCACTGCTCCCGGTTCCCTTTTCATCTCGATTCTGCCTCAGGGTTCATTTCTTTCTCAAAGACGTTTCAGAGGAAGCTTAAGAGACAAATCAGCATTACAAAGCATTCCTCTTGTAGGAGAAACAATTTTCAGAAGGCTTTTCTCTCCCTACTTTAAAAAAAAAAAAAAGGAAACAGCTGAGTTTGGTGACTGTTTTTGGTATTTCCTTATATTTTACATGTCTCTTGCAATGGAAAAATGGCAATCACCACTGAAGGCTTACAGTGCTCTGCGACATGCCCAGCGGTCTGGAGAAGCTGGTGCTGAAAACTGGGCTTCAGAACTCAGCTCCTTGCTGGCAGGAAGCCTGGGGGCTGCTTTTCCCTCTGATCCTGCCATGTACCCTTGCACCATAAGCTTGTACCACTACATGGAGAGACAGCAGGGAGCTGAAACATAAACCACTCAATGTTTTGGGGGAGTCAAGCTGGCCCGAGGTGACCCAGCATCATGGATAATTCATTGGAGAAGGGAGAGTAGGCAGGTAGAGCATCACCTTTGCTGATCCATCTCATTTCACACCGGTTTTTCCCTCCTAGCACTGAAACTTGGAGCTGCGACTCAGAGAATTGGAGCTCTGAAATAATCTTTGATATTTAAACAACTATTTTCTGTTTTCTGACAGCCACACACTGTTCCAGTGTTCGTGTCGAACAGGCTCTCTGAGTCAGATGCAAAATAAAGTGACACATGGTCCCCTCTAATGTTCCCATCAGAGCACGTATCGTCCTGTGATCTCACTGCAGCAACAAGGAAACAGCGAAGGCTCTTGGCCGGGTTTCTGTGCTGCTCTTAACTGCATACGGCCCCAACAGCAACAGTGCATTCACACCTCACTGCCCCTGTCTATATTATTAAATAAAATCATCTCCAGCCAGGGTGGCTTGGCTGGGCTCAGGGCCATGTTGCTAACAGTGTGTCCCCGAAAGCATACGGCCAGTCCAAAGCTCTTCAGTGCACATCCTGGCCATGCCCAGATAATTTTCCAGACCTGGGGTGCCAAGTTCAGCCTTCCAGGATACTTCACCAAGTCCTCCCCAAAACCTTGGAGAGTCCCCACATTCCTGGGGGAGAACTCGTGTCTCCAAGGGGTGTCCTCATGCCTCTCTAAACCAGCTGCCTCCCTGGGTTACAAAAGTGAAGTTTGCATCACCTTTCTCATTCAGCCCGTAGGATTCCAAGGGATTCAAACCTACACCCAAGCAAATTTCACGGGGGACTGATGCTGCTGGGACTGAGCATGATCACAGGGCGCTGGGCAGCTGCTGGTGCCACGACATGCTGCAATTCCTGCCTGCATGGGTAATCAGTGTGGCTCAGTGCCACGAGCTGTGATTAAGTTATTAGTCAGTGGCATGAAAATATTTAAGATTACAAGTCGATGCTGAATGCCTTCTTGGAAGGGTTGCGGAAATTAATATTTAGCTGTGGGGAACACGAGGTCACAGCTTGTCACACACAAGACATGACGCTGTAGCCCCGAGTGCAGACGTCGGCCTGATCATCAGGTGTTGGGCTTTTCCAAAGGAGCACACTAATTCCTTTGACTTGTCACAAACTCAGCCTTGGGTTCATCGGGGGCTAAACATCAAATCATAGTAGAAAAATTGAAGCACCCCAAGCCTGGCAGGTGATTCTTTCTTTTCCGTGCCCAGTGGTGTGCACTTGCACCTGCACTGCACTCAGGCAGAGTAAAGGGGTGGCTGTGCAATCATCCGCAATCAATCACGCTGATCGTGCACGCCGATTAAATTATGTTCTTCCACCAGTTCTTAGAAATGTAATTTGCTTTAAGTTAATAAGCAAACATCTACCCTCTCAAAGTGTATTTGCAGAGCTGTAAAATCAAGGGGCACTTCATAACGGCAGCGAGGAGCGAGGGAGGGAGGGACGAAGCTGCGGTACCAGCACAGTATTTAGTCAGGATGCTGCTGGAGTGCCACAGGAGTTGGCCACCTGGATGGACATGTATCAATCCCCCTGACTACACTCATTAATTAATTATGTGGGACAAAAACTGTAGTCCTTTCAGAGGGACCTCCTTTTGAATACAACTGCAAAAGGAGGTTTAAGCAGAACATGAAGCCTCCTGCTGTCACTTTGCTGAAGATGGGATTGCACTCCATGGGCTCTGTGATATATTTCATCTCTTGTCCTTGAGTGGATCTAGAGGGAAAGTTTGTTCAGCATTTGCAGTGATTTCTCAACCAACTGTGCCTTACTTGGTGCAGTAAGCAAGACCTCCACCAACACCTCCCAGGTGCATCTCTTGGGTTGCTCAGGTGGGAGAAGGTGCTTGGCTGCTGCTCAGCATCACAGCTGTCCTCCCATGGACCATGCAAACACATATCCTGGCTTTCCCAGGCATCCACTCCCAAAATTAAGGTCTTTTACCCCTCCTCTTCTTTTTCTTTAGTTCTTCTCTGAAACACGATCTCTGAAGCTGTCGTATGGAAGGACATCAGCCCCATGCATGTTCCTAGGGAGGGGGACATGTCAGCATCTCCTCCTCACCCAACCCACAGCACAACCCGAAAAATGGAGGAGGCAGGTGTTACTTGAGCAAGGCACATTTAAATGCCTTTAATGAGGCGAAATGAAAACACCACGCATCACTCACTACAGCTGCTGTATCAGTCTGGAGGATGAAGTAGTAAGAAAATCAGTACATAAACATCAGCATGTGAGTGCTCCCGGCACCCACAGGATGGGTCCAGTTTATAGGTGACCTCCACAGCCCCTTTTACGCTTTAGGAAACTAAGGCAGAGAAAAATGAAAGGGCTTGGTCCAGAACATCACCAGCATTAGGGCCAGCACAGGAGCGCGAGGGAGGGACACGCTGAGGCGGTACCTTACCCATATTTTAAAAGGACTGGCAAGCAGTGGCGACACCCACAGCACCCATATCCATCTGGATGTTTCAGCCTTCCATCTCACACTCTCCTTTGAGAGGAGCAGCCACTGTCTCCTTACCAGTTTAACACTTAGAGATGAGTCTGTGCTACGCCCGAGTCCAAGATGTCTAACCATGGGTTGGTTGAAGAAACAAAGCAGATTTTGAGTCCTTGAAAACACATAAAACCACAGATGTATATATGTTTTTCCTTGCATTCAGTATAGGCAGCCAATGCTAGGTTTTGGGGGTTTTTTTGGGGTTTTTTTGGTTTGTTTTTTTGGTTGGTTGGTTGGTTGGTTTTTTTGTCTTTTTTTCTTGTCTTTTTTTCTCCCCCTCTGCATGTCATGGAAAAAAATCCTCTGCTTTCTGCCTGAGAACTCATCTGCCAGAAGGCCTGCTTGTTGTAGCTATGATTTAAGCCACATGAGCTGGCTGCGTGGTAACAGAGTAATACTCTTTCTTCGGCTTTCTCACTCCAACAATATGATTAACACAGTGTTTTCTGGATGGTTTAAGTCTGTCAATCCAGGGAAGAAGTTAAAGGGAAGGAGGCCACCGTGGGCTCTGTCAAAACAAGGCTTGTTTAATCATTGCTCCAGGAAGATTTGCAGCCAGGAACTGATTGAAAGTCCCCCTGAGGCCAGGCTGGCATAGCCACCTTCAACCCTTCATTTTGAGGGCTGTGAGATGCCTACAGCAAGTCCCACAGTGGCCTGGCTGTGGCTGGGCTCACCAGGTCTTTTCTGGGCAGCTCCAGCAGCACCCAAAGGGAGGCTCGGACACCACTGGTGACATGGGTAACATTTTTGGGGGAGGAACTGAAAGGTTCCTACCAACTACAGAGATGTTGGGCAATGAGCTTCCACTGTTGTATTCCGAGCATTTCAAATCTCTCATTTTCTCCATTCAACTGAGGGGTCCTGTGGGACAGGGCTATGAGCAGATCTTGATCTTTCTTCTCTAGACTTGCCAGTGCCCATTGTGTTTGCCCCTTCTCTGGGGTCTGCATCTGGATCCTACCAAATGGTTTGGGGTTTCTCATTGCTTTTAAGGGCACCACTGGATTTTGGAGTCATTATTTGGCCATTCACAGCTGTGTTTCATTCCTGGACTAGTATGACTGGTACCAAATCCCCTTGCTCTCACCTAAAGGATCAAAATGTTTCCTGGCGATGCTCTTTAATTTGCATTTACAGTCACTGAACTTCATTTGTCATTATCTTGTCCTTCCAGCTGGGAAAACTTCCCTCCTTCAGCCCCTCAGTTTTACTTGGGCTCTCCTGAAGGAAATCACTGGGGTGTTGTACAGGAAAAAGCCCTGTTCTGAAGGTGTCTGCAGGCTTGGGGTATGGCAGCCTGCTGCAACCCAGAATGAATCAGAGCCGTGAAAGCACAGGCTCACTAGCAGGAGCCAGCATCCCACCTTCCTAGCAAGTGCTCAGCTCTGCCTACCCACCAGCCACGACTTTGGGGGCTCCACTGGGTCCAGCATCATCCTGAGGAAGACACAACACCATCCAACCCACTGCTGGTGGTCTTTGCCAGGGCCCCACCAGCACCAAATGGCCTCTAATATCTTGATGGTGAATGGCCCCTAACACACACTGGAGGTGTCTTTGACAATGAAATTTCCTGTTCCAGAGCCTCAGCACCGCTTTGGAGCAGGCTGGCGAACTCAAGCACTGACCAGGCATGGGTAGGAAGTGGTGTGAGCTGGAGACCACTCAGAGGCAGCACTTTGGATGGGGTCAACTCCTCTGGGGCTGCAGCAGGCTTTGACAGCAGTAGGACATTTCCAGCTGGACTCAGGACCAGGAAGCCTCCCATAACACACTTGATTTATTAATATATGTGTTGTCTTTGGACGATGGCCCAAAAGTCACCGGTGTAACCCAAGCTCATCCTCTTCCTCAGTGCCCACAACACTGATGCTCCTCGGGAGGAGTGACCAATGTGATGCCCACCAAGCCATGGTTCACAGCCATTGGAAATAAGGCTTTCCCAGCAGGAAGACTAGAAAGCAGAGGGGCAAACGTGTTGTTTTTTTAAAACCTCATCCCCCAGCTGTGCAAAAGGGGAAGAGAAATTAAATGGTCGTGGAACGCCTCGTGAGTCACTCAGACACTAAGGTGTGGTATCACAGAGCTCGGCAGATCCACCCTTGCTTGCTGCCTCCACGGCTGGGGCCAAGCAGTTTCTCGGGGCTGGGTGTTGACACTGTTCCTGGGTACAGCCAATCACCCAGGAAGATGTGCTTGCTCCAGGGCCACCCAGCATCGACAGCCCAGCAAATCCCGCTGGCAGCGAGCTGTGCTCTGACACAGCCCAGCCATGCCAGGACCAGCTGCTGCCCATCCCTGGCCTCGGCAGATCCCACCCCTTGTGTTGCTCTGGGATGGGGCACACACAGGCAACTGATGGTGTTGTCTTGTACCGCCTGATGAACCACAGGGAATAACAAAAACTGCAGAAGCAACATGAGCAAAGCATCAGAGATGCCAAAAGGAGGATTTTTTTGGATGCAGACTCATAGCAAAGCCGAGCTTTGACCCCTGTGAGGCCAGGAAATGTAGGTGCGGTGTCCACGCCTGGTTCTGGTGGCAGCAATTTTCCCTACGTAGCAACAGTTGTTATGTAGCAATAATACTTGGCAAATTTCAGGGCAATTGAGAAATATTAATTAATCTGCGCATCAGCCTTGTCAGGTAGGCAGCTAAGTATTTTCATCTGTGCTTTACAGCTTGGGAAGCGAGACCACAAGAAGAAAAAAAGCAGCAGTTTGTCCAGAGTCACAGCACAAGCAGCTACCAATACAAGGGTAGCGCTCAGCAACTGCCTCAGAACAAGAGAGCTGATGCAAAGGAAAACCAAAGGAAAACCAGATAGTGCATCAGGAGAGTCAATGGATGCACCTAGTTTTCAGTCCAGTGAAGTAAATCTCAGAGGGACTTCTCTGCTGCTGGCACTGGCGTTTCATAGCTCAGTTTTATTATACTAATCACTTTGATGATGACTCCTGACATTCACCTTCATTAGCCACTGGCGGCCACGCTCAGCTGCTGCGACTTCAGAGCTATCAATGTCTGCTTTAAATAACCCATGAGTAAAATCAGCTGGGAGACAGTGTGTCTGGGTTCTCCTCTGGCATAGCCTGCATGGAGGTAGCTGGGAATGCAAGACTGAAGCCAAAACTGCATCTTAACCCAGGCTGAGCATAGGCATGATCTTTCTCTGGATGTCTTGGGGTGGTGAGAGCTTTCCTCTTTGGCACTGAGAGTAATGGCAGAGTGGAAGTGGAGAGCAGGGGTGATGTGCAAGGAAGGACGAGGTGAAGTCAAGAAGTCCAGTCCATGGCACCGTATTCCCACTTGCCTTGGGAATGGTGTCAGTGCTACACCTGTTGCATAAACAAGTAGCTCATGCCATAACCAGACTTCAGCCCAAGGGTATTTTTGCCCCAGTGCCCATTGTCCCCAAACAAACAGCAATTCAGGTCACACTGAGGGTAGTCATACCCTAAAGGCAGGGGATAGGACAGCTGGAAGGGCAAAGCAAAAGGCAGGAGGACACGTGGTGCCACAGCCATCCTTCAAAGCACAGGGCTGCGTGGCCAGAGAGCAGCTGGACCCTGTCCCACAGCTCGGAGGCCCTTGTTGTGGCCACGCTGCCCTTGCTGGCAGTGTGCTTTGCATGCCTTAAACCAGGAGGAAATGTAAGAAAATCACAAAATCCCAGATAGATTGCAAAGGCAATTAGGTGTTGTGATGCAGCTGCTTTGGTTTTCCTTCCTTATGGTTTGTTGTGTTCTTTCCAACTTGTGATTCTCATTTTACCAGGAATGCTGCTCAGGGAACACAGACAAAACTTTCAGTGATGCCATTTGTCAAAACAGAGGAATTTGAGCTCTGCAGAATAAAAACAGAGAGAGAGGTGAGATGCTATTGCTTTGTAGTTAAAGATGCTGCAGCAATGCTAAATGCCATTTGTCACTCTTATCTGAGAGATCCCAATTATCATCCCCAAAAAGCTGAACGGGGCGATGATTTCAACCTGCTAGCAAGCAATTTCCCCAATACTGACCACAGTCCCAAAGCCTTTCCCTGCAATGTTTCTTTATGAAGGTATTATTTTGCAAACTAATGCCCACAATAAACCCACTTGTGCAGATTTTATTAGCAGGGACCCATCACTCATTAACTGCTGCAGCATGCAACGTGTTCAAAACATAGAAAGGCGCCTGTTTATAATTAAGAAAAAATAAAACACATAAAACTTTTATGTTGTAAAAGCAGCATCGTTTTAGCATGAGTAGAGCTGTTTGAGATACGAGACAGGAGTAATGCTCTCTGTGCCTGCATCCCTCCTGAAACGATCACTGGGATGCTGCATTTATGAACAATGCACTGGGTATGGCACCGCTGCCGTGGGGTAGTTGAACACTTAAATGCCATTATATCTTTGATGCTTTGTCATGAGAGGACTGATGCTTTAAAAAAAAGAAAATAAGGAAGATGTGAGACAGTTTCACTTCGGGGGATTTTAAGTGTTTCTTCATTCAGCATTTATTACTGGCATTTTCCTGAGTGTGAAAGTGCATGGGAAAAAAAGAGCAATATTAAGACCCTGTTCTTTGGGAAGGAGATTGCCCATGGCATGTCCTGAGTGCTTATCTCTGCCTTGAAAATCCTTGCTTAGCATCACGCTAGATCTCTCAGTGCTGGCTCTGACATGGTGTATCTGCTGTATATTTTGGCTGGTTTCTCTGCTGCACATCTTGGCTTTTGCTGTGACACGCATCACACGGTCTCTTAGGAACACAATGGACTTTCGCACTCTCACTCCGAAGGATGTTGTCACTGCAAGCCCTTCCCATGCAGCCGCAGGAGTGTTTCTGAATGCTCCTCTTGAGGAGCACACACCCTCCTTTCCAGAAAGGCCTTTTTCCCACTGCCAAACCACATGAGCAAAGCTCCCTCTGCTTCAAAGGCAGCCTTGGGTTGCCAAAGCAGATGCTGCCTGTGACAGGGCTGGTGGGCAAAAGCCACCCTGGGAATGGACACGGGTGCCTGGGCCAGGCTGGCCAAGGAAGGAAGTATTTCTGCCCCAGCAGGGTCCTGCTTTGCAGAGCATCCAGCTTCCCGAGCTGGTTTTAATGCAGCTTCAAAGGCAGGAGTAAACTTCCCCAAGTCCTAAATCTGTGTGAGCTCACACCCACTGCCCTTCCCAGCCTGCAGCAGGGATGGGCAGGATTGCACCCTCTCTGCACCCTGCCCCACCGCAGGAAGCGAGGGGGGACACGGTGTTTGCCATGTCCCTGAACCTCTCCGTGCTGCCCGGGGAAACCAGCAGCTCTGCCGGTTCCCAGGCTGCGGCAGAGGCAGGTGGCAGAGCGGCAGGAACATGCAGGCATTGCTTGCAACCAGGCAACCACGAGGACAGAGCAGAGGGGAGAGAAGGAGGTATCTCTTCCTCGCTGATAGGTCTGTTTGTGTCAGGGTGGGGAGAGGACACGGCATCCTACCGGCATGGCACTGGCTGGGAAGGACTGGGAACAGGATTGCCAGCGTTGGGCACACCCCTCCCCACATTCTGCTGCTTAAAACAGCACCTTCCTTCCAGTCCCTTCAGAAATGGGGGAGGAAATAAGGGGAAAAATTGAAAAAAACGATGGAGGCTCACAAACTCTTAGTTTCTGTATGTCTTCCCGAACATGTATACAGATTTTGATCCAACAGACACACTATTTTTAGTGTCCTTTGGGGTATGTTTGGGAGCAAGCCCTTAACTGTTGCTGTGCTGCTATAGAAACCGTATCCATGTACACTGACATGTTTACGATTGTTTTAAACGCCATAAACTTTCAAGGGCAAAATCAAGTAGCTTATTTCCATTAAAGTAACTGCCCTGGTGTGGGTTTCTTCTACTTTTACATTTATTAATTTAGGATCCTTCTCAGCTTCACCCAGCCCCACGGAGCTTTTGTTTCGAGAAAGGTTTGCCAGCTCTTGCTGCCATGGTGCTTGGCAAACCTGGAGCGGAGCAGTTGCAAAGCTGGATTGAGGAAGAGAAAATTTTTTGCTAGCTCTGCCCGACCTCAGCCATAGGAGGGGTGTTTGGCAGATACCAGGGTGTCCACGTAAAGCAGAGCCTCCTGCCCACTGCCTGCCCGTGCTCCATCTTGGTGTGGAGGAGTTGCTGTGAGAGGTTGTTCAGCCCTTGTGGCCAGCTCACGTCTATCTGGGCGTCCCCCTCGTCCCCCCCCAAAAAAAAAAAAAGGCAACAAAGCATTTTAGTTTAGGCTTCAGAAGAGAAAACTCTTTTTGTAAAAAAATTATTTTTAATTTTTCCTAAGGTTAGGCTTCCCCATGCCTTTCTTTTGAAGTCACAATCTTTCTCCTATGACAAAGATTAGAAAACAGCAGAGAAAAAGAGTAGGGTTTTTTCCAGCATCCCAGGTGGGCAGCAGATATGTGAGAGAAGAATTCTTCCCCGAATGTGAGATGGATATGTCATTTGAGCTGGATGAGGAGCATGGAGTCCATCCCACCCTCCCAGTGTTAACCTCCATCTGCAAGGTGGGTTCAAGTGCACCTTGCCTTGAAGTACCAGTCTCAAAACAACCACGCCAGGGCAAGGCAGCTCCATCCATGGCCAGGCAGGGATGGATGGCAGGGGACACCTCGGGGTGGCCATCACCCATCGGAGCACCCAAGTACACCCCCCCTGCCTCCTGCTCCCTGTAAGAACCCCATCACTTTGCTGTGTTGGGCTGGGTACTCTGGCAGAGACACTCACAAACTCAACCATACCAGACTGGTTTTCCCTATGCAGGAGCAGCCAGGAGCAAAGTCCAAAGAAGGATTTGGCCTCCAGGGTCCATGTCTGCAATGAGCACTCCGTGGCTCTGGAGGTGTGAGCTTTGAAATTGGTCCTGTAAAGCTCTGTGCGTGCTTTGCTAAGGTTAAGCTGGGTTTCCCCAAGTTACCCGAGATCAGTGGGAATCAGGTCTACATGGAAGTAAAGGAAATAAGTGGGGATTTCTGCTGAATTTGTTCCTAAACTGATTTAATGCCTCCAACCTCGGCACCACCTACTTTGTCTCTTTCTTGTGCAAATATGGCTGTGCTTACCTGATTATTATTTGTCATTCAACCCTGCAACGGTCAATTATTTGTGTTTGCTGGGTCATGCAGTGCAGAACAAAAAGACAACCAAATAAGTAGCCTCTGCAGTAACACCCTAACAGCTGAATAGAGGCAATGGTTGGCTGTGGGTGGCCATTCGCCTGAGCCAGCAGTTTCACCCTCTGTGTGCCGGCAGAGAACAAGAAAGTGGCCATCTGACCCAACCCCTACCTTGGTGGGGGATCCTGTGCTGTGTCGTGCTGTGCAGAAAGCCCTACGTGAAATACCCAACCCCCATAAGATGCTTGTGGGACAGAGGCAGTCACAGTCATGATGCTCTCGCTCCTGTTAGGTGGAAACCACAGTATCTAAACCTTGGATCTTAGCCCAGTGGCCAGTTTCTGAGTGGCTGGGTGATGACAGGTTACCCCTCATTGATGTGCTCACTGCAAAGCAATTAAAAGACAGCAGTCAGAAAAAACCCAGAGCTTGTTGTCTAAAGAACATATTTGCCTGCAGCTGGAGTTTCTACTCCCCCAGAAGTCCAGGCAGAGGAGGCTAGCAAAGCCTTTCAGACCACAGAATGTGCCACAAAACTCATCTTGGGAGCTGCTTAGAGGCGTAAAAAAGAGCACGTAGAAGGGGATGCTCCCAAAGGTCCTGCCCCCAGCTGTGGTTCTGTAGGAGTCTCTTTACACAGCAAGTCAGGTAATGATGTCAGCATCACCAACAGGACAAAACCTGCCCCTGCCTCCCTCTTTCCAGGTCCCTTCCGTGGCCCAGAGACAGGTCCTATGTGACCCTGCTGCTGCGTGATCAGGCACTCAGTAGCATTGCAGGTAAAACAGTCTGAACCTGGGGAGTTCTGACTTTATTTCTGTTACTCCCAGTTAGCACAACCTTCTCATCACCCCTTCCGGAGCTGTTTGGGTGTTCAGGCATGAACCGGTTGGGTGACGATGCATAAATTAACTTGGCGCTGCTCCACGGACTAATTGGGTGCTCATGCGTGAGCAAGCCAGGCGCTGATGCGTGACTCATTTGGGTGCTCATGCATGGACAGAAAGGGCTCTCATGAGTGAACCGGCCAGGCAACCGTGGGGACATGGATGTGCTGCCCAGGCATGGTCTGGGGACTCATGCAAGAATTAATAGGGTGCTCATGCAGGCACTCGTCAGCTGCTCAGGCATGAACCTATCGGGTGCTCCTGTGGGAGCTAACCAGAACCCATGGGTGAATGCAGTAACCCCTGCAGTTCATGCCCAGCTCACTCCTCTCCTTGAAGATCATCCTTAAAAGCCGTTTGAACACAAAGCCATTATCAACTTTACTTTCAACATCATCACAATCCTAATACATAACGATTTCAAGCTCCACTCTTGCTTCCTGCACACCAGACAGAAGGGTTAATACTGAAACAATGTGTGCATATGCACTAAAATTTCATTCCTTGCCCCTGGGGACCAGAGCCTGGGAGTTATCAGCATTGCAGCCCCAATTTTTATCTGTTATGAGCTCCACCCCTTACACCATGGACTAGAATATCAGGGTCAACATTATCAAAGTCCAGATATATATACTTGTCATGACTTCACCCATCGTCTCCAAGGACCAGGATGGAGGAATTAATGTTGTAAAAACCTGGACGCAATACTTATTGCAAACACTCATACCTGCAAAACACTTAGCAAGGAAGGCCACAGCAGTCTGAGCAAATAACCATTGCAAACCCCAGCCCTTGCACCTATTACAAATGTCAGGCCTTGTGCCTGCAAGAAAAAACAAAAGGGCAGTTCAAATGAAACACTTTTCCCATCTGTGTCCCCAGAGCTCTGTTCTTCCAAGTCACCAACTTCATTCTTCCTGCTCCAGTTCAGTGCTAGGAAGTGATGGTTGCCCACCAAGGTCCTCCCTTTTGCACAGAACACTTGTTAATGACTGTGGTCACGTGTGAGTTGTTCAGCTGCTCATGTGCAAGTGAATTGAGCACTCAGGTGCAAATTGCTTTGGATGTGAAAGCGCATGCTCACGCTCTTGTGTAAGTGAATAGGATGCTCTTGCACGGGGGCAGGAGACCTCTCTGCTTGCACACAGCTGAGCAGGGACTGCATGGCACAGCCCAGCACAGCCGCCACATCAGCAGTGGGTGAGCTCTGACTTTGGGCTGTTTAGCTTCTCCTTCCCCCTCCCCACAGTGCTGCATCTGCAAGCACAGCCTGAGCATCCCACAGCCTGTGGTTTAGGTAATGCTCCTGGAGTTTCATCAGCCGCTTTTGAGCCCCAAAGCTCCTGAAATCCTCACAGGCTGGTGAGGGAGGGACAAGGAGGGATCGAGGTATCTGCTTGTGGGTGATATTTTCCATGGGCACATGACACTGGTGAAAAACACTACATGTTTCTAGTCTAAGGCAGAGATTTGGCAGTCCCAGGGCCAGCTGTGAATTCCTTTAGTCATATTAGTTAGCACCTTGCTTGGCATCTGTCATTGCAGATGCTTGCAGAGTCACAACATGGAAATCCAGGGGTGCCAAAGCTGCTCCAAGAAGCTGGAAGGGGGCAGGAGCTGGAACCATCCAAGTCACACCACTCACACACAACTTCTTTCTGGAGCCTCTCCTCCAGCCTGGATCACAGCCAGCACACCGTCTCAGGGGTTTGACGTGTGAGCCTCCACCAGGGTGACATAGCGACACTGATCTTTGGTGGCTCCCTCACTGTCAGCTCTCCAAGAGCAGAAGTGTTGGGGTTGAGACACCTGGTGCTCACTGGGCTTCAAAGGTGAGGAATTGTCTTGCTTACCCAGAGATATCTCTGGTGCAGATCTGCCTGGCTGAGGAGGTTTGAGGGTCCTGGAGACTTGGTCTGTTAGCAAAAGGCTGGTGTCCTGGCCGAAGGACAAGTGAGCCAAATTATGGCAGGTAGCTGCTGATGCCAAGCAAAGTTGGGGCTGCAGAGTGGAACCTCCTCGAGGCTTGGTCTGCATCTTCTCATGAAGTGTGCAAGGTGCTCAACACACTGTTCTCAGTGAAAAATGCAACACAACACTGATACCCTGAATCCCACTGTGCTGAGTGCGAGCTAAGACCTCACTCAAGGGGCAGCATTCAGTTGGCATCGCAGCTGGGCGCATTAACACAGCTTCCAAATTTGTACCTCAGTGATAGCACCATCAGGAGATTCTCAACCCAGCCCATCACAGACAGAAACACAGGGAGCCTCTGTTTTAAAACTGCAGTTGTTCTGAAGCCAGGATCACTGAGCACAGCAGGAATGTGAAATTATCACCATGCAGAAGTAGACTTCAGCTCGAAGCATCCCAAAATGATTTCTTCTATGGCTCTGAAAATGGTTTACAGAAGCCATAAATACACCACATACATAACGACACCTCATGGCAGGGTTACTCCGTGTGAATGCCCAGGGATGAATTCCTCCACACGTGAATTGCTCAACAGGCTGACTGTCTTCATCTCTACACCTACAAAACCTGCAGGCAGAGCATCCAGGTGTGCTCCTGCCTGATGCCACCAGCACCTTGTCCCCAAACCCACGTATTTCTTTGGGCAGTTTCTGAAAGCCCCATGACACCATTGAGGGAAGTCATTGAGCAGCCTCAGACAAGCCTTGAGGACCACCTGGTGCGCCATGGCAGGGCACAGCACATCCCTTGCCCCTGGCCACCAGGCCCTGCAAGGAGCGGGCTCTGACCACCTGGGAATGGGCACTTGGGGAAAACTGACCATGGGGGATGGGTGAGCCAAAAACAAAGGGCTTTTCTCACTGTATTTAGAGAAAATAGCTTTGATAGGGAGTGAGGGAGTTATGGTAATAGAGGGAAGTCTGAGGGCAGGCAGGGATCTGCCTCCCATTGCAAAAGGCAGCGAGAGGGGGTTGCTTTGCCTGAAGACAGGATTAGCTGGCATTTCAAGAGGATGTGGCTGAGGAAAGTATTTGGTAGGAAAAATCACATGCTTCAAGTGTGCACTGAAGTTTCAGGAACCATTTTCATTTGCTTCTGAAATATTTCCTGCTTGACAAAGCCACAGAGAATCCCAACAAGGACCAGAAGAAGAGTCTGGTGCTGCCTAATGTGGTGTCTCTTCAAACAGCTCGGGATGCTCCATAGGAAGGACTTGGAGGTTGCCAGAACAGGTATTTCTTGCTGCACTTTCTTCTCTGAGTAAAGAGACATCTTCATACACATTAACATACACAAGTATCCGGAGACCAGGCAGGCCCAGTAATACTGCATGCACAAGAAAGCCTGATATGTGTAAAGAGCATGAAAGGAGTCGCAAAGCAGTGGTGGTGGCTTCTTACTTAGAGGCCACCAAACACTAGAAGGTAATACGGCTGTGAATGCCAAAATAATTCACTAGATGGGAGGAGGAAAACTTTGGTACTCTGAGGCAAACTTGTCCTCTGAGGGAGGATTGAAGAGCTGTGTAATAATAGATGAGACTTAAAAAATTGTCTGTGGCCCCAGGAAGATGGTCCCTGTGCAGGTTGGTGGGTCCTGAGAGGGCCTCGCTGCTGGTCCAGAACTGTATTTAAAGCTCAAGCTATTGGGCTGATCTCAGCTGCAACAGAAGGAGAGATGCTTCAAATGACTTTCACAAGAGAAGTTATCACAGACACTATCTATCATTTCACCATGGATGGGGTGTGATTGATTTTCATCCTTTCCTTTAGGGAGAGACAGGATCAAGATGAATTTTGTTCTTGCTCTTAGATCTTAATAGACTTTAAATAGACCTGTCCAGCCATGAGATGTCCACATGCACAACTCTCCCATTCCTCCTGCCTTTGCTGAAGACTGAAACCATTCCAAAAGAGCATTTCCAGAGGAAAGGCTGCCATTCCTTATGGATTTAAGAGGGCTCATGAGCACGTGTTCCCCCTTGCCACAACCACTGAACCACTCAGCTGGGGATCTGCTCAGCAGGACGGGCTTCAAAACATTTCTACAAGAGCTCTGGCAATAAAAGATGCATGTCGGGACAGCAGATAAAACACTTAAAAGGCGATTGGAGTTGAGTTGAGTTTGCATCCACTGGAGGTTATTGCACTGGAAAGCAGCTACCTGTGGCTGGGTGAAAACTTCCCCCGCTGAAGAAAAACTCTCAGGGTGCTCAGAGCCTCTCCTTCCTCCACCTCCTCCGGTGCTGCAGGAAAAGAACCCATAATCCCCACCTTGGGCTTGGTTTAGTTATTTGGATACAATCCCTTCTCTCTCCGGTTTTTTTGTTTCAGCTCAGGCAGTTGTGTGCCTGATAACTCGAAGCAAAGTTTTTTCACTCTGTTTCCAAGTCATTTAACTCCTGAAAATCAACTTCTTCCTCATTTTCAATTAGGACTGAAGTAATTTTTAAAAGCAAAGATAATTTCAAAAGCAAAGTTATTTAGAACTATTTTTTAATGTTTCAACTGTTTAAAAATGTTTTTATTTTTATAATTTGGGGCCTTTTTTCAGAATTGTTTTATTATGGAAATTATCAGTATAAGCTATGTAGCATTGGAAAGAAGGCTGCGGTGCCTGTGTGGCACAAATGACAGGAGGAAGAATAAGGAGGTTTTGGGGAGTCCTGTGCAAGAAGGGCCTGTCCAGTGTGGGGTTTCCCCTGCTCCTCCAGCCCACTGACCCTAGATGGCTTTTTCCTCTCTCACAGGGGGTATGTGCTTGTGTGTACATGGTACATCACTTTGTGGCTTTCTCAGAGTGAGAAAGATTTATTTGTAGAAAGTGTTTCTTAAATTTAGGACTGAATCCTATGTCCTGGCCCCAGTGCCCTTTTGGCTGGGAGCAGAAAGGTCTCAGCATTCACTGAGGTCCAGCACCCTTGTAAAGATGCCAGTTTAAGGAGTCCCACCTATAGAAAAATACACCTTTGCCATAGGGTCAGCTTTGCATCTCCTCATACACAGCCTGAAAAAGATGCTTTTTATTGCTCTGACACAGGTGTGAGTCCCTTTCCCCCAGACCATAGAGGGAACATTGGGAAATAAGGCAAGATTTCGACACTTGCAATACAGTTTTGGCTGTGAAAGCATCTTCAGCGCAGGTTTCCTTGTGCTTTCTTTGTCTTGAGAGACCAACCCAACCCAACTAATACTGAAGGGAATTCAAACGGGCCACATGCCCAGCGCCCCAGGAAATCTCCACAGTTGCCTGGCTGCTCCCACCAGACCACAGTAATCCCATAAAGGCTGGATGATACAAGAACACCATTCCCTCAGGCCCCAGCTCAGAAACACACTCAGGCACTTGTAAAACCTTAGGCCTATACTTAAACCCCTGAGGTTTTATTCCCTTAAGCCACATACGCTTTCTCCACGTGCTGAGCCAGGATGCTTGTGCACAGAGTGGAAAAATGTTGCTTCAGCCTGCTGATAGCTCTGATACAGGATCAATACCTGAACAGAGCACTGGAACAGATCTCCTGTGTGGAAGAGAATAGAGCAGGTTTGGCTCAGCCTTTCCACTGACATGATCCATCAGATAAGATCAGACCACAAACGACTGCCCGTACAGATGTTACATTATTTATTAGAGCAGGCTACTGGTGTGAGGCTTGAGGCCAAGAAGGAGGGGGAGGAGACAGCAAAGAAGATAAAAACACAGTATTTCTTAACCTCCAGAATAAAGGGGCTTCAGAAAGAGGGAACACAAAGCGTCTGTACAATTTATGCCTTACATCAGACATATGTTTTTTATGAGTGTTTTCCTACTCCTTAGTGAAGGAAGGAGACCTCTTGGTAGGTGGGATTACACAGATTTCCCCACTCAGAGGTGCTGGGACTCCTCAAGAGACAAGCAGGTCCCCGGGCACTGCTTGACCAGAACCCAAATTTGCCAAGCGCTGAGTCACAAGCACTCATGGGCAACTACAGCTTTTTAGCTGAGTTTTCAGACCCAGTGGCAGGATGGGAGGTGAAAGGCATCCAGAAGCAAATCCAAAGCCAGTGGTGAAGCTATCTTCTGCATGCCTTGCTGATGTTGTGGTCACTGGAGCATCTTCAACCCCAGCCCAAACACGCACACATCACCCCATGGGGACCCTGGAGGCAGCAGCTTGTCCCCCACAGCAGCAAGTCATGCCCAGCAAGCCCTGCTCATGGCACTGCCAGCTCTTAGCTTAGACACCCCGAAAACAGCTCCCAGGATCCATCAGTTGCAGCAGAGGTGGTCCACAAGGGAGGGGTGAGAGGTGCCTGCAACACCAAGATGCTGTGAAGCAACAGGTAGTGAGGCAACGGTGAAGTGACATCATTCTTGGACTTAATAATAACAATAAATATTAATAATATATTGTTATTATAGCTGACAGAAGCATTCAAGCAGGGGGAACAAATTCTCCATTTCAGCAGAGAATTTGCTGATTTTTCTTGAACGTACAGCACCTGCTGCTGCTACCTCCCTGCTGCCACTGCTGCTACAGGGCTTCACTTTCCGTGCTGCAGCCTGCCTGAGGAGGTGCTGGGTGGGAACCGGGGGTTGCAGCAGCTGCTGCCTCCTCGCAGCAGCTCTGGGCGTGCGACTGGGTGCAGGGGAACCTCCGCCACCGAGGTGGAGGCAAGGACAAAAGAATAGGAGCGCAGGGAAAAAGCAGCGCTGGGAGGTCTTGGTGTAGGGTTTCAAACAGTTTTGGAGTAGCTGGAAATAACCGGAGGGGCCTGTTTTTGAGCAACTCTGTGCAACTCTTTTCTTGCATCAATGCAAACCAGATTGGGTTGGAGCAGGAAAAGCTGGAAGAGGTGATGTGGAGCTGTGCTCTACTTGCTGCCACTGAGGTGGGCTCAGGCAGGGGAGAAGCCTTGAGGGCTGATGAATGAATTACCCACCAGGGACTCATTAATTAACTACTGGGGGCTGGAAACTGGGGCGAAGTTGCAGGCACAAGGAGCAGCAGGAAAGAGAGGTGACCATGGGCCTCACTTGTTCTATTGACCCAGGCAGCTCTCTGGACACCAGGAGCCTCAGCACAGCCAGTCAGGGCAAGTCTTGGTGCAGTGGGATTGTGTAGAGGTCTAAGCCAAAGTCTTGCTTCCCCCAGTGCTGCCAGCTCCTCCAGACCACTGCCTTTAGCAGTGATGGGTTCTCTGCCCCTTCCCTTCACCTCCAAACCGCCCTCAGACAATGTTTCTGGTGACTTCTTCAGGTCACATTTAATTTATCCCCATTTGTTTCTCTTCATGCAGCAATTTTTTTGCTCTCCTCCTTCCTCTACATATTTCTCCTTTTCCCAGTAAAGCCTTCTGTCCAAAAAGCCCTGGTGCTGTGGTTTAAGCCTGCTGCTAGCTGTCTGAAGGATGGTGTTCATGACATCAACCCAAACACAGGACTGTGTTCACTCCACCTGCAGCATCAACCACACAGGTCCCTAAAACTTGTCACTGCTGCTCTCCCTCTTCCTTGTTCCCATTACATCCACATCACGTCCTCCTCCATATGGTTTTGAGCTGTGCCTGAGGTCCCATAGATCCTGCGTCCCCTTGGGCATGCACAACTCACCTTCTTTGTGGCCAAAGAAATTAGCCCTTCAGCTAAGACAGATCTGCTTAAGTCTCCTACCAGGCAGGATAAAAAACTGAGTGCTCTCAGCGTATAGGTGCAGAAGGCATTGCTACACACCCTGAACCCTTTTCTCAATGGTGTCACCCCAAAAAGTCACATGTAGAGATAGGAGGCATGTTTGAGAGTAGAAATTGCAGGAATCATGCACAGATGGTGTGGTAGGAAGTGAAGGGGAATAGGGATGGTGCAGCCTTGGACTGGTGGCATTCCTGCTGGGATCATCTGTTCTTCCATCCACCAAAGCAGAGCCTTCCCCCAGCTCCCCTTTGTTCACCCAGGGCTGGTCACCACCAACCAACCATGAAGGAATTGCACCCACCACACCCTTTAACCAAGGTGGGATCCCTTTTATGTGCCAGAGGTTCTCTTCCTCCCTGGGTGCCTCCTCTCTGTGCCTGGAGTGGCGCCAGGGCAGCAGGAGCAGGTGCAGTCATGTCCAGGCACAATCATAGTGCTACAACAGAGTTATCTCTGTGCTCACCGAGGACCAGACAAGCCCACTGCACGAATGCAAATTTTGGGGCTTTAATTAGCCAAGGAGGGAAACACTGCTCTGTCTTTAAAGCAATCTATGTCTGTTTAAAGGGAAAAACAAAGGCTTTGAAATCAGAGATTTAGAAGGAGAGAGAGAAAACTGAGCTCAAAATCATTCCATTGCTCGGTGGCATTGATTTGAACCAAAAGTTTTTTTGAAAAAAAATTCCATTCCTATTGTCCCTTCTCTGAAGATCTGTGCTTGGGGGTGTCGGGGCTCCCTTTCATTGGAGGGTCCAGCTTGCCAAGGCATTGGGAATTGCAGAGGGGGTAGGTAGGGGTGAAGCAACATCCCTCAAAGGAAAACTTCCCAGGTGCTGCTGGATCACTGCCTCCATCACCTCCCAAGCTCTCTGGCACCCAGATGTCTTGCACCAAAGCCATGACCATCAAGCTTTTTTTTTTTCATCAAACATATAAGATAATAACTATATTAAGATCCACACCCAACAAGACACACATCTAAAACTGAAAGCTGCACTGCAGAGGGGCTCAGGAGATCAAAGGTTTCTCTGCCTTCCTTGAAGTTGTGCTTGAAACAACTATTCTTTTCAAATCCTGCATTTTATTCAAAGCTCAGTGGGAGCTGATGTCTTGCCTGTTTATTTTCAGTTGCTAGTGGTTTGTCCGCAACCAAAATAAGTCTTTTCTTAATGCTTTCTTTGCAACATCACTCGAGGAATGGGAGCCATGCGTGCTCCCATGCCAGACCCTCAGGGTGCCATGGGTTCATCCTGCCCAGGACAGCCTTGAAGTCCTTCATGTATAGTCCCACACTGTGTTTTGGAGATGTGCTTTGAGGTTTTACTGCTGCAATGTCTCAGTGCTGTCGCCAAGTGCTCGCCACAGAATTTCCTCTGTTTGCAAGGCTCTGCCAGCGGTAGCCCGGTACTCGCTGTAACCTTGTACAGTTTGATTTTTAGCACCAAGTCCCATTTTAGGCAGAACCCATTAAAATCATTAGGTGTTACCATATAAATCTCCATCTGCCATGTCACAAGGTGAGTGACATTCCCTGACAGTGTGTTTCATCATCACAGGACCTATTTTTAAAGCACTGATTTAAAGCTGTCATGAATGTCAGGGATTAGCATGCTGCTGAAACCTCTGCTGCCCTAAAAGCCCTAAAGTTTTAGACTCTTTTATTCTACTTTTCCTAGGAGGGACTGTGACACTTTTAAGATTTATTTACTGGCGTGTACTGTCTGGCACAGTCCTGCAGTCTCCATTGAGTAGGGATATTTCTTGCCTAATTTCAGCAGGATACTGCACAGGGTAGAACCCTCCAAGATTGTTATCAAGACTCCATAGTTTTTTCACAGAGAATGGTGAGTGGTTATAAATTAAAAAATAACCCTACTGATGCCTCTGGCTGTGGGTTACCCCCATCCCATATCAGATGTCAGAGAATCCACATGAGAGAGCTGATGAAAACCAGGCTTTTAGGTACGCTCAGCAGGTCACTCCTGTAAAGCATCTCAAATTCAGATTCACACTTCTCCTCTGTTTTCTTTCCAAGATCAATAATAAAAATGATGGAGTATAAATAGAGAGGAGCTAAAACACAACTTCACCCAAGCGCACAGTGTTCCTTCACTGTTTCACTCCAGGTCCTTCTCTTGTGTTCTTCTTCTCATTGTTGTTGCTGTTCTTCTTCTTCTCCTTTTTCTTCATCTTCTTCACTGTTACTCCTAGTACTGATTTCTGTTTCAGATGCAAACCAAACTCCAGCCACACTGGAACCACAGCACGGCCTCCAGGTGCCTCTATGGAGCAGAGATGTGGTGCAGATGCAACAGGGGGAAAAAAAGGAAAAAGGGAGCTTGCAGGATGTCCCATGCAGCAAATCCCCTGAAACAGGGATTTGGTGCATTCCAGCAGGACTCATTTTACATGAAGGTATCACAGAGGGAAGCAGTAAAGCAAAGTTTCCTCCTCATGCAAGGGAGCAGGGTGAGTCATGGAGCACTCACGACTTTCATCCAGACAGCTAAAAATGAGGAGAAGTTCTCTGTGTGGGTCCCAGCCATGTCTAGGCTCCATAGATGTTCACAAAAGGAGGATAACAGGCAAAAGAGGTGAAGAGGCAGGCTCCTCTCCCTGAAGCATCCCAGTGATTGAGCAGATCCTTTGCTAAGCCGTGGTGCTTTGGCATCTCAAGGCTGCACCAGTGCCTTGCACCGACCTGCCCGTGTGGGAAGCAACACTCCTATGGCATAACCCAGCCTGCCCTTGCCTCCAGTCTCCACAGGACACAGCCAGAAGAGTCTCTTGGTGGTGTGTTAATTTCAGATGACACGATATAGCACCACTGGCGTGGCCCAAGGTGCTGTGCAGGAGGCAGCCACCCAGGGAGGCACCAAGGTCCCCTCGGTTCCAGGGCAAGTGCTCATGTGCCCAACTCTCAGCACCAAGCTCAGCCCACAGCACCTTCAGGCACCACAGCAAAAAGAAGTAAAACTGATTCACGAGGGGGAGGGAAAAGAAATGAGTCAGGCTTAAGAGTCCTAAATTCTTCTTTGACCATCACGTTCAAGCCTAACCTCTCCTGAAAGACTTGCACGGGAGTCCTGTCTGCCACAGGAGGTGCTGGGGGATGAGACCTAGGAATGGGGTGAAACCTGCTGCCTTTGCAATTTTGCCTAAAATCAAGGAAAAGGTTGAGAGCAGCCTATTTAATGTGGTGGAAAGACCGACCAAGACAGAGGCTGGGGCAAGAATGCCGTGGTGGCACCCCACAAACCTGTCCCAGGCATGGGGGGACAGCTTGGAGTAAGGAGGAGAGGTAAGGTCATATATCCAGTACATAGAAGAGTTTTGTCAACCAGGAAAATGAGAAAATGATGTTTTCCAGTTTCCTCAAAATGCACTTATTGCCATCTCAGCAGATTCCTGGCACCCTCTGGGATGCAGAAACCAATTGGTCCAGTCTGAAAGAAAGGTCAAGTGCATCTTTTTCTGTTTTGTAACATGACAGACATTTTTGAAATTACCTGGCTTGAAATAGGCATCTCCATGAGCAGGTGCAGAAAACACCCAACCTAAAGGGATGAGCAGCCTTTGCCTTCAGTCACCACTGACTGGTGAAATTCGTCATGCCCTTAAAAACTTGAGAGCAGGCTTCGCTGCTTACGCAAAACTCCTACTTCTGATTCAAAACATGATGTAATTTAAATATCAATCATTTTCCTTGACAAAACAGTTGAGTCTGCATGGCAAGGCTGTATATCTATGCTGCCATAAGACTTCCTCTGCGCAAAAGACGGAGACCTTTTGACCCAAGGGACTTTGCTTCCTGCAGAGGAAATCAAGAGAGAGCAAAGTTCACTGAGATCAAAATAAGTCTTGGCACAAGGGCAGATTTCCACACACGTGCCTGTATGCGAGAAGGGGGTGCACCGCCCCAGCAGCCCAGAAAACCTCTGATCCAGAAAGGTATTTTCACCATGACTTCAGATTCACTCTGCTTCAAGGCTGTCTCCAAGCAGAAGAAAAGCCACCACGGCACTCCAGTTCAGTGTGGGTCACTAGCAAATCCCCAATCCCAACATAGCTGTGGTGCCTTTGAGCACCGGCAGATAATGGGAGTGGTAAGTGTTCTTGTGGTTGGTTGGTTGGTTTTGGGATATTTTAGGCAAACTGCCTTGGTCCCTGCTGCCTTCAGCCAACTCCAAGGCTTTGCTACCAGCAGGAGTTTCTACCATGCTGGAGTTTGGTGCCTGGGTCAGCACCTCTGCGTCATCCCTGTATCCATAGCTGGCCAGATGGGTGTCAAAGGGAAGAAGCCCTGGGAAGAAAGAGGTTTGGGGAGGGGGAAACCAGGATGTGCTCCTGTCTCTTTCCCACCCTGCCGCCAACAGAGTAGAAAGCGAAAAGGCCATGGGGCGGTGGGAAAGGAAGTAAGTTTGAGGGTGCTTGTTGCATTCCCTCTGTATTCCTGTGACGGCTGGAAGTGGGTGAGCAGCAGAACACCACCACCTCTGGGGAGAGGAACATCCACTTGGCCCTCCAAAATGAGAGCAGTTACCTAGAATTTTGGGAAAGAGAAGTGCAGGGTATCCGGCATTGGCAAGTGACTGGGGGCAACAACTTGTGCCCGAGTGACAGCCGAACCCTGAGTAAAATGGGAGGCAGAGGGAGAGCAGCCCCTTTTATCAGCACTGGCTGCTACATTTCTCACTTTTGGAGTAGAAAGTTGAGCAGCTGCTGTGTCTGGGACTGCAGGAAAGCATCTCTGGGCCACTTGGCATGGAGGGAGGGGAGCAGGTCTATCCCTGGGGAGTCCGGGAAGGAGCCTGGCTCTTCTTGTTGACCGTTTTTATTTTGCTTCCTTTAAAGGCTGGGAGGAAAGAGGGAGGGAGGACCCGAGCAATGTGGTCTGAAAGAAAAAAAAAAAGGCAAGTTAAAGATGTGAAGTGCCTGGCAGAGACCCAAAGCACAAGAGCACAGAGACCGTGAGAAAAATGTAAGTTTGCTGTCCAACTGGATGGAAATCAGATGTCGCTTGGGACTTCACAGGACTTGTAAATGAATAAAGGAACGGGCAGGAAAGGAAGGAAGATCCAGCCAGGCTGGTGAAGGCAAACCAGCAGGGCCTTGATCCCAATGCGGTTAATATCCGTGAGACTTATTCCTACAGGCAGCAGTGATTGTCCTACCACAGCATAAATCCTTCACTAACTGCTAAACCAGACCTCCTGAGCATGGAAGAGCGGAGACTTCAGGGCTTTGATGTTGCAAATAGCTGAGGAGGAGGAGGGAGTCATGAGGATGGGGAAGAGAGCCATTGCAACCCTTGCTGGAACACAAGGGAACACAACTGCTCCAGTGGCACTAGGCAGCTTCCACTGCTGTTCCCAATTCACCTAGTGGCAGCTCGGACACATGGCCTAGGAATGCCAGGATGTCTGCTGGGCATGGATGACCCAGAGGTCCATAGCAGCAGAAGGAGGACAGAGGGGTGGCAGAAGAGGCAGGATACTCCCTTGGGAAGGTTTGCAGCAGGATGGACACAGCTGCCTTTGGAGCTCAAGTGACTTTTGCTGTTCCATGTGCCGTCAGACCACAGGACACACTTAGAGACTAATGGAAGAAGTTGCCCATGCCTGTGCCTTTATTATACACATGCACACATAAATCCTTGAAACACCACCTGATTCAGCATCTCCTGCAGGACCCCCTGTTTGTACCCACCTGCTAAAAGGGGAAACCCATGCAAGAAGCAGCAGGGACAACTAAAGAAGACTTTTTGAGCTCTATCTAAAGCATACTAAATAGGGGAAGGCTTAGAGACTTCTGCTAGAAACTACTCAGAGTTGCTCTTGGCTGAACACCTGGGTGGGACGTGCCTCTCCTGCACAGAGGCTAATGGGGTCCTCGATGACCCACTGCTGGACTGAGTGAGCAGGTCCAGGGCAGGCTCTGGTTGGAAGGACAGTGTTCAGAGTGTCCCTTTCCATGCACCATGCTCAGCCTGCCAGGCAGGGACAAAAGGCCTGTCCTTGCCATTTCCCAGCAACTCGCCGTGGGAAGCTCACTCCTGCTCGCCCTGGGCTGGATGTCAGCATGGGCTGGGAATGGAGCCACCACTGAGACCCGCAGGGCCTTTTCTGTAAGGAAACAAAGTCGTGCTCCTCGCACAGGAGCCTGGGGACTCCCCAGCAGCCAGCCATGACCCAGGGCACTGCTGCGTGAAGCGCTGTGAATGCCAATAAATGCTGCTGGCCCAAAATGGTCCCCACCAGAGCTGGCTTTTGGGAACAGGGCAGTGAGGTGCCCGCCTTCTGTTAGTGCAGTGCCCTTGGAGGCATCATGGGAGGAGATTTCAACCCTCTTCAGTGAGGTCTAAGGGGGACAGATGCTGGACGTGGGTGAGTGGGTGAGGAGGCACTTGGGGAGATGGGAACATGCAGAAATGTTTGGAGAGGGCAAGCGAGCCCACAGCCTCGGCCGATGACATCCTTAAAGCAGTGTGGAGCCTTAAGAAAAAAACCACAACGAACAACAAAACCCCCACAGAACCTCCATCTGAACGCGACAGAACATCTTTGTGACCTGGCGGGACCTTGCCTGGGGATGCCTGGGCTCGGGGCTCCCTCTAGAGGGTTTTGCACAGCCAGCAAATGGCCACACCATGGCCTTAGGAAGGGGATGGAAGGGACTCCAGGGCTCAGCCCTTCCTTCCCTGGGGGTCCTGCTTTGCATGGGGTGGCCCTAAGAGCACCCCCAAATTGCCCAGAGCCAGCATGAGCATCTTCAGCCCTGCCAAGTGGCGTGGCAGGGGCAGACACTCAGTATGTTTGCAAGGAAGTGTTTACAGGGATTATTTCAGCCAAGCAGGATTTGGAGAGAGAGGCATTGGAAGAGACTTTGTGCTGTAGGTGCAGGCAGAGCTGAATCCAACCTTGGAGATCCTGTTGAGGGGTTGGAATGATTCAGGGCCTAGCACCATATCCTGAGGTGAGAGCAAGACTATAACCAGGATTTGCATAAAGGCAACTGGTCCTCACCTCTGGGCGAGGAAGGCGTTGACAGGCAACAGAGCTCGGAGCAGGGGCTGCCACCAGGAGACACGTCCCACCAGGAAGATCCCAGTCACAGACACCAGGATGAACTCCTCATCAGAGCAGTGCTGCTGTGAAGGAGCAGCCTTGGAAGAAGACCCAGCCAGGAACCCATGGGGCAGCTCATCACGGGACAGGCTGCTCCTGGGTGGAGGTGCTGGCAGGGATTTGCCATCACGGACCTGTCCTCGGACATCTGCAACTGCTCTGGCACCAAAAGGCATTTTCACTTTCTAATAAACCTGCTTGACAGATTTCTGAGATATTCTGTCATAAAGGCTGATTGTAAAGCTTTAAGTTTCCTTGCTAATCTCTTAATTACAGCCCAGACTGCCCAAAGCAATGAGGCACTTCAAACACATCCATAAAAAAAGAAAGCCATGTTAACTCATCCTTGAGCTTTTAATTAGAGCAGCTGCAGGGGCACGTAGGCAGGTGGGCAATGTCTTTGAGAGGGGGTCTTGGCTCTCCACCTCTCAGGCCAAAGTCACAGACCAAGAGAGGTCACACAACAAAAAAGGAGCACCAGGAAAGAGGGTTTGGGTGCTTTTAAGGTTTCCTAGAACAAAACAATTTGAGGTTCAAACAAATGAAGCTGTAGAGAACCTGACATTCTCCTCAGCCCCTTTGACAAAGGGCTCTGCTCAGCTACGGCAGCAATGCCCAGCTCGGCTGTGCTCAGCTGTGAGCAAGACTTTTGGTTTTGGTCTGCCTAAAAGTCCCAGCTGCCCTGTTCCCTCCAGAAGGGACAGGAGAAAGCTGGAAAAAGAAGCACAAGAAGTTACACTCCCTTCTAATTTCCACTTTTTCTGCTGGTGAGACAAATATTCTATGTGCAAACACTGGGAGAATCCAAGCAGGATCCTGCTCAGTGCCTACCTAAGGGTGCAAGTACCTACAGTTAAAGCCAGAAAGGGCTCTTGAAGGGAAAGTCATGTCTTACTAACTTAATATTCCCCACTGAAATGGTGGTCAGGCACTGGGACAGGCTGCCCAGGGATCTAGTAGAATCACTATCCGTGGAAGTGTTCAAAAAATGCGTTGATGTGCTGCTTGGGGACATGGTTTAGTGGTGGGCTTGGCAGTGCTGGGTTAATGGTTGGACTCGATGTTCTCACAGGTCTTTTCCAACACAAACAATTCTGTGATTCTATGATTCCAGGACACAGCTGGTCCCAGCCCGGTGTCCCCAGGCTGGCTCATGGTCCCCTCGCTAGCCTTCACTAGATGGTGCTCTACGCCCTCCCAAGAAATCCCTCTTACAGCCAGAGCCCGTTTCTCTTGCGCAGCATTTCCAGCTGCAGCCTAAGGTGGGAGGAGAACCGATATTTTCCTATTCGGGGGATGTTTTCCACAGCGGCAGAGCAGGATGGGCAGTGGGGTTTGAAGAGCCCCAGGCTGCGTTGAAATGCAGTGGGAAATGCGTCGAGGAAGAGGTTTAGCAGATGGAGCAAAAGGCACGATCATTCGCCGCCTGCCTGGAAGGTCCTTGTTTGTCCTGATTTGCTCTCACAGGGGAATCACGTCCTGTCAGAGGATAGCCAAACTTTCCCTGACCAGGGCTGGGCTGAAGGAGGACACTTTTCCCCTCTCTAACTATGTGGGCACATGGTTTGTGGGCAAACACTTCCAAAAGCATCCTGGGAGCTCCAGCACCTGCGGGCACACCAAGAGACCACAGTGCTTGTGTCTCCTCCTTGACCCCCTCAAAAGCCAAGTGCCAGCCCCAGCCAGCCCTGCCTGCCCATGGGCTCAGGCAGGTCATCCTATCAAACAAAATGCACCCTCAGCCAGAGCTTGTGGAGCTGCAGAGAGCTGAAGCTCTGGGTGGGCTGAGTGACAGGTCTGCCCCTGTGGAGCACCAGACACACTCCAGCAGCCTCCTGGCATCGGGAGGGAGGATGCCTCTTTAGGACTCAGCAAACTGAGCTCTTAAGCAGAGCTTGTCAGCCAACAGATAAACACACTTAGAGTTAAAAGTGTGTTTATCACCCTTTGATGGGGAATATGGCATGTGTTTATGTACAGCATGGAAGTGGAGAGGCTTTCTAACCATGCAAGAGAGCTACCCAGGGACAGAGACGGGCTGCTTTGGCTGGAAAAAGGATTTTCAAGGTTTTCTTGCCCGATTATGTGTTTTCTTTGCAAAGCGTGTGTGGGGGTCTCATCTTGAAGCCTCTGAGTCATGAATCCACCAATGGGTTTTTGCATTTCTTGCTCTTTTTGAAGCCTGTTCAACTCCCTGTGGTGAAGACAGAAAACACTGCCCAACAACAAGCCTTTCCTGAAATCCAGTTTTGCAGGACAAAACGCCCAGAGAGGCTTGTACTCTGTGTCGTGGATGCCTTCAGCGTACCCAGCCTCTTCCTTGACAAGCTGTCAAGAGCTTTCACGAGGATCTTTATTGCTCCACGTACACACCCTGGTTGGGAAAGCTTGAGCAAAGAGATTGGCTTTGCAGGAGTCAGAAGCCAGGCCTCTTCTCAGACGTGGCATTTTGGGCACCGCCACCCTCCCAAACTTCGTTTGTATCATTTCAGTGTAACAAAATAATCAGGCCCACCTTAAAGACATCTCAAGCCAGATCACTGCTGCGCACGGGGGAATGGGATTGTTTGCACAGGGTTTCAGGGAGATGTTTCTTCTGAAGCAACAGGTCCCCAGTACTTCCTGGGTTGGCCACGTTTTCCATGCACTCCTTTAAAGCCTTGGCACTGTCCAGGCCTCTTAAAAATAATTTCCTGTACATGCAGAGGAGAAACAAACAAAGCTTGGGAACCACAGTCAGAATTTCAGGCTGTGATGTCACTTAGCCTTGCCCAGGCACCGGGTTCAGCCCAGAGCAGATCCTGGGATCTGGTGTAGAGCATGGATAATGTCTGCTGGAGGTGCTGCTCACAGCAAGTGCTGTTCCAGAAGGTGAAGACCCAGCACTGCTTTGATTTGTGATCGATCAGTGTTGAAAGACAGGAGATCCCATCATGGCTGAGGAAAAGAGCTGCCTTTCTATCAGGAGAGGGAAAAGGAAAAAAAGATTCTTGTTTCACCAGTTGAGTTGTCGTCATTTCCCTGACCATCTCCATCCCAATGCCGTGGAAGGCAGCGTGCTGGCAGCTGCTCCAGTCCTGCCTGACACCAAGAGTATTTGCCTTTTGAGACATGCTTGAAGATCAAGAGGTTTATAGAGGGGTGTGAGGACAGGAATAATGAGGAAACAGCCTTTAGGAGGCTGCTGGGGCCAGTGAGGAAGCCCAACTCTTTATACCAAGCCTTGCATCTTTCGAGAGGCTCAACCACTTCTGCATCTGAACAGCATCAGTGGAAGAGGGCAAGAAATGGAAGCTCCTTTTTCCCCATGGGCTTCTCTCATCGACCCGTCAAAGGCAGCATCATGGGAAACCTCACAAGTGGGTCTCATCCTAGAGATGCTCTAGGGCCTTCCTAATGTGGACTCTCTTTACGCCAGCCCCAGGTCCCAGTCTTGCTATGAGTGGTTTTCCTGCCCTCAGGCACTGGATAGCCCCATCAGCCCAGCTGAGCTGCTGAAGTTGTTGTTGCCTGCCCATCCAGCAACACATCTGCAATCCCTGAGTGGGTGGGAGCAAAGCATTTTTAAACTTAACACTGGAGCTTTTTGGTAGGACTAAAGTTCACCTCTCAAGAGCTTGAGTTTCATGTAGCATGAGGGCTGGTGTAAGCCAGCCCCAGGACACCTCATGCTGCTCACTTCCTCCCATTTAACAGAATGAAATGTATAAGGGTTCATTAATGTTGAAAAAAACCCATCTCGCTGCACCCTCATGCCAGCTGAAATCATCTCAGCTGACTGCAGCAAGCTCTCTGCACCCGTGAGTGGATGCCTACGTGCAAGTTGCCCTCAGTATCCAGACAGCAGATTAAAACTTGGCCGGGTTTTAGCGCAGGCTTTGTGGAATGATGCTTCGGGCACACACCCCAGGGCCTGGGCTGAAATTCCTGACTGCTTAAGAAGTGCACATTTGTAATGCATCCACATCTCTGCCTGGTTTATACCCTCGGGAGAAGCCCCAGGGACAGGTTTTCAGGCAGAAAATGGGGTGGTGAGCAGGGCTGGCATCCCACACAGGGACATGGACACGAGCATCTGGGCGAGGTCACCAGGACAGCTCAGCAGCACAGAGGGCAGTACCATGGGCATTTCTTGGATTGCTTTTTGCTTTGTTTCAGCTTCCCCCTGCACAAGCTGGTAACGTGCAACTGATACTGCACTCAAAACCTTGCTGCAGAGAGCAAAGAAATCCACAAGCAGCCATGGCTGGCTCTGCAGGGTTTGGATTTGCTGCGGGATCAGGCAGCAGCTGCTGCCTGACATCAATGTCCCCACTGCCACTGTAGGCTGGAGCAGCTCCAGCACTGGGGACACCTCAGTCTGGTAGCAGCTGTGAGACCAAATTTCCCAAAGGGCAGCAGGGATCTTCCCTGCCCTCAGCCTGGAATATGGGCAGGAGCATCACATTCCCCTCCTCCACACGGTGCCAGTGCTAGAAGAAAAGGGAAAAGGATCAGATGCTGCAGGAATCCTCACCTCATTCCTACCCTGCCTGCATATGTTTTGTGGTAATGCTGTGATAATTCTCAAATGCTTCCTTTACATTTTCCCAGCCAGGCACCAACATCACTGCCATCACCCCGTCTCCCTGTCTGTGCAGGAGTGTCCTCAAGGAACACCTTTGCATTTTGGCTGAACAAGATGTTCTTGTCTGAGGAACCACAACAGTGTTTTTCCTGGTTTTCCATCCATCCTATTAAACCACACTAGCAGCTTTTCTTCCTACTATTTTGAGTAGGATGCATTCCTCTGGCTAGTGTTATATGGACAGTATGTCCGTCATTTCCCATCAGCTTTTGGTTAGGTGAGCCCAGAGCTCCAGGTTGGAGAGATGGTGTTCCTGGTGGAGTGATAATGTAAAGAGATACATAAATACAGTGTCCCAAAGCAGATTGGGCAGTGTCTTCCCAAGGAGATGTCAGAAGCATCCAAACAGTGGTTTGGTGCATTAGGGTAGGAATGTGCCTGGCATGACTGGTGTGTAGGGCCTGTCCTGGGTATCAAGGAGCCATCAGACAAAAATGCCTCATGGAGCACCTCCACCTGCTCCAGCAGTGATGGAGGACACATGCAGTCCTAAGCCATGACTTTGCCCTTGCTGTTGGCACCAGGCATGCAATGGGTGTGTTTCCTCATGATTTCTGGTCTTCTCTAAATGCGTTTGCGATGAGCTTCTCTCTGAGGGGGCTTTTCTTATGCCAAGGGTAGTAGGATTGGGCAGAAACATATTTGCAGGGGGAAAGGCACCCCATAAACAAGGGGAAACACAGTGGGTCCCCCAGGAGGCTGCATTTTTGGCCCGGACCACAGCCCAAAACAACAACAGCATGCAGGTGTTTTGTCCATGCTATTTTTAACAGGCTTAAGGTGAAGCATTAGGACAAGGAAACCCAGACTCTGGCTCCCAAACTGGTCTGACACAGCTCTCAGATGTCTTTGCTCAATCCCTGTGCTACTCTCTCAGCCCTGAGACCATTTCACAGCAAAATATCCCTCTATTCTGTTCCCGCGAAATAGGTGACAAAATATGCAATGTCACCAGGGGAAGCAATGGCAGCCACAGGCCCAAACACAATTTTTTTTCTCTCTCTTGGATGAGAATATGTCATGGGCCACTTACTTAAGCGAAATACTTCTCAGTAATGCCCATTTTTTTTAAGCTTATGTTTTTACTAGAACAGTGTTGAGACAAATCAAGTTACCAGCTAATGTCACTGTCACTTCCAGCACTCCATAATCGGTTCCATCCTGAGCAGGCAACATCCCTCCTCGATTGATTAAACATCACATTTTACCAGCTTCTTGGGCAAAGGCCTTCAAGACCCTTGCTTCCCAAAGAGGAGGGAGAAAACACAGCATTCTTGTGTGGCTATTCAAGGGTTTTGAGTCAAATTTTCCATCAGGGAATGCCCATGGCGCTATCACATGGCCAGTGCATGTTCTGAGCGGTGTCCCAACTCTGCTGGGAGCAGGGTCAGGCTCTGGGGCTGCTCCAGCATTTTTTCCCACATGTTCAGCCCATGCATGAGTCCTGCCCCAGCCCGTAAGTCTTTGCTGAGATGCCTTTGACAGAGGGAGAGAGCTGATCTCCCGACACGGGGCTGTCCCGGCAGATAAAATAAATATTTAGCTGGAAAACATCTAACAGTTTTCAAAGGGCCTGGGATGGCCCAGCGTGTTTAGAGTGTGTGCATAGCAAAGGGCGCTGCTGTCTTTAATCATCCTCGTATGTATTCCACGCTTTTATCTGGAGTTCTTCACAGTCCTCCACAGAGAGGTTTGTCTTGTTCATCTCTGCATAACAGATAAGGAAATGGAGGCACAGCCAGTGAGGGCTGGGCTTGGGGTGCTTGGGGTGCCACGTTTCAAGCCAGCCTTCTTTGTGTTTCCTCTCCAGGGCCGGTGCTCCTCCGACAAGATGTCATGAGAAGTGTTTTCCTGTTTCCATGTTTTCCTGCTGGTGGTGGTGGTGGCCCCTGTGGCTGGTGCCACTTGTGCCCATATCTCAGCAACAGTCTCTGTATCCCACTGCGCCCCTTGCCCCTGGATGCAGCCAGGAGATGGGTTTGCAAACTGGCTCTCAATTGCAGATGGAAAGCAATGCTACTTTCTGTTTTGGTGCTTTGCATCGTGGAGTGACGTCTCTTCTCTCCAGCAGGCTCAGCTTTATTTATTTATTACTCCTTTTCACAGATGCTTTAATATAAAGTAATTAGTCCTGAGGGTACCATTAAGCCAAGAACAAATTAGGCTGTAACACAATGTCTCCTCTGCCTGGGTGCTCTGCTTTTTGGGAGCCCAGCAGGAGAGGCTCCTGCCTGGACTCTGCCTGAGCTCCATAACCAAGAGCATCACGAAGGGGTGCAGTGTTCTGGGGCTGTGGGCAGGATGAGGTCCGGGAAGCGCTGCCTGGAGCAAGCTGCTGCTGCTGGGAGGTGTCAAGGGAAGCTGTCCTGATTCCAGCCTCCCATCAGCTCTCACCACGGCTGAAGAGGAGCCAGCTGAATCCTAAGGCAAGAAATGAAGCATGGTTTTCTCTGGAGGCTGTGTGGGCTTTAATGAGAGCCTGATCCAGGGCCTTATAACCTTGGTTTTTTTAAAAAAAAATTCCTTTTGAATTAACACATTTACTTTCTCAGTTCAAATGCATATTTCCCTTGCCCTGCAACTTCTCCCATACAACATTCTTTTGAATCAGATTTCCACAGAAACTTTTACTGAAAACAACAGTCTAGCAGCCTCAGAAATATCCAGCCCAGCCAATACATCCCTATAGAAAGACTGTGGTAAACTGATGGGTCATCCTCAGATGGAGGCTGCCTGAGCAGGAGCTGGCCCCAGACCAGGGAAGGAGCATCCCTGTGCATCTCTGGACGTAGCACTGAAGTTGTCTACCCAGTGGTGTTTTACAGATCACCCTGCTTTTCCCTATTTCCCCATTTAGCCACAGAGGGAATCTCTTCAGGGGACGAGAAGTGTAAACCCAGGCTTTGTATCAGAAAGCAAAGTACATCTTCGTGTCCCGGAAACCTCGTCATGCCTGGCTTTGCCAGCCCCATCCATCCTCCAGCCCCGTGGGTCCGAGGGCTTTGGGTCACATCCCAGGCTGGCCTACAAGGCACATGAACCTTTTCAGAACCACCTTTTCACAAGCTAAACTGATTTTTCAGGCCTTGGGTTCTTAAGGCCACCAGCTTTCCAAGAAATTTTAAATCCTGTAAAATTCACCCAAATCCCATCATGGAAACGAAGGCTGGACTGATTATTTTTTTGCTAAAAAGTTGGCAGGCTTCCAGCTTTTTGAAATGCAGCTCTGCAGAAAGAAAAATCTTTTGCGGGCAAAATTGTGTACTGGTGGTTTTGGAAAGACAAGTCAAAATAAGGCATTTCAGGAGGAAAAAAAAGCCTTTAAAAATAGTCTTGAAGCTATCTTTATCCCCAAGTCTGGAAGAGGAAGGGTCACACTTATTTTTCATCTACTTTCCCCCCTGCCCACTGAAAGAAAAAGGGGCAGGTGGGTTATTTTTAGGCTCCTGTTCCTGCTGCAGATGCAAGAAAAGCCATTTTTCCCAAAGCTGGCTGGAGCTTTGTGTGCTGGGACAGCTGTGGCAACCTCTGTATGCACCAGTAGTGGGAAAATAGGGCTTTGAGAGGGTTTTTGGGACCAGGAAATTATTTGTGGGTGGCCAAATGAGGGTTGGGGTAGCTCAGCATTATCATTTCAGGGCAGTCATCAGCAGCTTTCTCACAGGGAGGTCTGCAAAGATTAAATGGGTTCTGCTGCAGCACCTCATCAGAAAAGGGCCTTTGAGTGACTCTTCACAGCTGGTTTTGGAGTGGTGAGAGCAGGGGGAAGAGCAGCACCCAGCCCTGTGCCACCACATCAAGGTGCCCATGGGGAAGGGGCTCACACTCCTCCTCTTCTGAGCTGCTCCTCAGCTCTGGGGAGCATGGATGGGCAGGGAGGCACCTCACTCCCTGATGCCGTTGCTCTTCCCAAACCTTTAATAATCTCCTGGGAATGCAAGGACCGGAGCTGCACAAAGCCCTCAAGGTGTGTGTGCACAGTAGCTTTAGAGAGGCAGGAGGGTGTTCTAAGTTTTACTCCTTTTCTACCATTCCTGATATATGGTTTACCTCTACTGCTGCCAGATGTGGAAATGCCTGGGTGAGAATAGCTGCCAATGCCCCAAACTCTTGTGCCCAAGTGGCAGGGGCCAGCTAAGAGCGTGTCACTTGCAAGGTGAAGCACAGCATCCTTTGGTACATCCCTGCAATGACTTCTGTCCTCTTTCAGTTCCATAACAGCTTTTTGCAATTCCCCAGTCTACCTTCTCCTTTAGCATCCTAAATAACTGTCCATCACGAAGCAATCCCTTAATTTTTAGTGACCACCTTATCCAGCCCATGGCACATGGTGCCAGCAACTTCCCTTCCTGGAGAAACACCCCCTCTGCTTCCCAGCTTTAATCACCAGTGGGAGGACTTTGATTTTCATGACAGCTTTTGTGCCTCTGTAGAAGCCAGTGGCAATGAGACAGTTCACCCTTGCCTGTGCTTTTTGAGCCCTTCAGAGAACTCAAAGAGGTTTGTGAGACATGACTTCCCTCTGCAGAAGCCCTGTCAACTCTCCCCAGATAATTAATTGCATTCTTGGATATAGTTTCTGGTCACCTGGCCAGCACAGACACGAGGTACAGACACCAAGAAACCTCCTGAAGGCATTTTTTAACGTCCTGTGGAAAAGCAGTGCAGCTGCCCCTGTCCAGGAGCTGTTTGCAGTGCTCTTGCTCGGGAGGATGCAAAACCTTCCCATGCATTAACTGCTGCATAACCTCACAGCAGCTTCTCACCTTGCCTGGACCCCTTAATCCCCATGCCAGTGGATTTAATACCACTGTATTAAGGAAGGCAGCTTATGGAGAGGTTGCTGGGAATTTATTAGCTGGGCTGTTGAGAGGCAGAGTTTATAAAATAGAAACTGAATGAACAGTGTGCTGGACAAAGGAGTTTAAATCATATCTAGCAATCTACATCCTCCAACTCTTCACCTCTAAGGCTAATCATCAGTGGAAGCAGCTACATCCATGAGATCCCAGCAAGGGACCAGAGTCACTCTGGAACCCTGGGCATGAGTGAGCTGGGAACCAGGACAGTTGCTTTAGGTGATTTACAGAGTTAGTGGCAGAGTGGTAGAATTAGCTGATTTATTTGAAAATTAAAAAAAACCACACCAGAATGATGAGAGGAATTGCATTACGCTGCTTTTGGTTTTTGCTAAATGTAAACAATAGGACGTTATTTTAGAATTTAGCTTTGTTAATAGTACTGCAATATCTGAAAGCATCTGCCCTGTAGAAAGACTTTCCAGACACCTGTGAGGCACCACCAACTCTCGATTAGGCACAGGAAGGAGAGGCAGTGGTCCAAAAATTCAGTCAATCCAGTTTTAGGCTTCCTAATCCCAACTCAGAAGTGGTGAAGCCACATGAGAAAGCACTGATCCAGGATGAACTTGCTCTACTGGTTCAATTTTTTTTTTTTTTAACTGGCTTCCTTTGAAGCATCAGGCTTCAGCCCAGATCAGGTACCAGCTCATCTGTACATCTAACGTCCTTCCAGAGTAGCCACAAACCATCCCCCAGCAAGAGACATCCAGCCAGCCCAAGCTGTGCACAGCTCAGGGAAAAGCAACACATTTATGTCAGAAATCTTCAGTCACTCCTCCTGCCCCCTTGAATATCAAACATCAGAGCTGACACCGCAAAGGTAGATATCAAGTTGTAGTATCTGTTCCTGTCATGCTGAAGAGAAGCAGGGAAAGGAGCAGTGGCTGCCTGCAGGAGATCTGCTGACAGCACCAGGGCTTGAGGATGCTCAGCACCTATGGCCAAGGAGATGGCAGACCTCCCACTGCTCCCCTGGAATCCCAGGGACAGTTCACTTGAATCCGCACTTCAAAGAATGTGAGCTACCAAGGAAAGAACAAGAACAACGGTGTGTGCAAGCCTGCTGAGTGCCTGTTGGCAGCCCTCCTTGCACTGGCAGGAGAAGAGAGCCACAGCCCAGGCATCACAAAGGTGCACAGGGCTGCTCAGGACCTTTTCCTGAACTTTTCCAGGGTAAAACAAAAGGAATTCAAGACAGGGTTGCGAGTAGCTGATCCGAGAGAACGTGGGAGCAAGACGCGTTTGCAGACACAAGACATCTGCGTTTGGAGTGGAGAATAAGAGAGACAAGCAAAAGGCAATTGATACAGGAAAGAAGGACCAGCAGATGCCCAATTCTTTTTTCTCCCTTTCAAGTATTGGCCACAAAGTGCCAGAGGTCTCAGGCCACTGTGCCTGATGGACCTCGGGATTCTGATGCTTCCAGTGGTCTCTTCCAGTGTCTCCATGTGACTAGTCCCAGCCGAACAGCAAAGATCAAGCACGTCAGTGCCAGCAGAACAACTGGGGAAAAAACACAGAAGCATGTTAGAGCATAAAAAAAGACAGTGCCTCTTGTCATACCCCAGCTCCCAGAACAGGGGGTATTCAGGGAAAGAGAAAATAAACCACAATTGCCTGTACAGGATCCATTACCCCCAGAGTTGTATCTCTCAGAGTTTTACTGCTATACAGTCAAACTTGCCCAGTGCTTCCAGGTCAAGGCATGTCTAAAAAGGGGGAGGCTTCCTGGACACAGGAATTAAAATACATTACATTAACAAAATACTCCAAGAATAGTTGAACTATATAAAGAAACATGTACTAGTTTGGGAAAAGTACATTCTTGTCCTACCAGCCAAACAAGCTGAACCACTAAGAATGAAGTTTTGCTGGTAGAAATGTACCTACTGCAGGAACGGAGCTGCCTGCCAGAGACCACACACACCTCCACATTCCTCATGGCCTCAACCATTAGGAGATGAGCCTCCAGTGCCCCCATGGCTGTGGCAGACAAGCTTTGCCAAGTCCTTGTGGGTGCTTTCAGACATGACCAGGCTCCAGCTGCACTTACAGCAAAGGGAACTGTACTGGAGTGGCTCCAAAATGGCGATGCCAGTCCAGAATTTAGCTGTAGCCACTGGTATGTGGCAGTGGGAAGGCTGAAGGGTGGGAACATGCTCCCTTCTGCTGACCCCATGGTGGGAATAGTCATCTCAAACTGCTACAGCAGGATTCAGAGTTCACACTGCTCAGTCTCTTTCATGCCAGCATAAAAGTGCTCATAATGGTACAGCTTCTGCCAGACTGTGATTGTACAGAATTTGGACAGCTTAAGCCCTTTTACCACGGATGACTACACACAACTCTGCTACAGTGGCTGGCAGCAACCAGATAATCCCAGGAAAACTTGTTAAGGCTAGCCTGAGCTCTGCATAGGAGAGGAGCATGTGCAGGGGTTTGCACTGTGAAGCCCTCCATGGGTCAGAAGCTTATGCACTGCTCCTATATGCCCAGCAAAACAGGGCAGGTGGAAGTCTACAGCCTTCATCCCAGCCCTGCTTTTCCTTTGGCCTGCCCTACATCAGATGGAGCTGCTGGAGGAGCCAAGTGGGTGATGGAGGACTGTGGGACAAACATATTGCACTGGGAAGTGAACTTGAGACAACACAAGGTTTGGATTCAGCCCTGAGGCTCATGGGCTGTGATTTCTGCTCTACTCTTTCCTTAGCAAAATGAATACCTTCAAATATGTCCCTAGTTCTGCTTTTAATAAATAATGCTTTTCAAGTGGCAAGTCTCTCTGCCCTCAATACAGAGGAAGGATGTGTTTACTGGCCTTCTTTTACAGGAGTTAGAAAGATTCACCTATAAAAACGTTGTTGGTCAGTGGGGATGAAAATGAGCCGTTCCTGCACGCGCTGCCAGTCAGAGCTGCTATGACCACTGGGTAGACTGTGAGGTTATAGCGGACATACTTGTCAAGAAAGTAGTTTTCTAGATAAAACCTGTGAAGAAAAAGAGTGACCAAAGTAAGAATTTTCTCTGTATTTTATTTCCATTCCCTAAGAAAGGAATTAGACAGAGATTTGGGGGGGCGGGGGGTGGGGGGGAGCTTGTGGGCCAGTTTGGACAAGGGTCTAAAATTTTCCATTTATTCATATTAAAAAAAATTCACAAATAATTTTTTTAGGTAAATTTAGGGCAAAATAAAGCCATGTTTCATGTGGTTTCGTGTGGTTTACTCACCTGTAAACCTAAGGCAGGTTGGGCTCATGCAAGTCACAGAAACATGTTCCTGGCCCACAACATGTGCTTCTTGACATTGCTGAGGTCAGGGAAGAAAAGCTCTGCCCAGACTCCCAGTTCATCTGCCATGAATTATAACAGAGGCCTTTGTACTCAGTGTTGGGAGAGGGACAAGCGATGAGTGAATTGGAACAGATGGTCACCACTGGTGAGACGTGGAAGGGGTTTTTGAGGCTCGGTGGGGACCCATGGGGTCGCTTACCATATCACCAGGCCGAGAGCCAAGATGCTCAGGGAAGCAGTGGTTGCTTTCTCGTCGGGCACGTTCCACTTGTAGATCAGCACGACGGCGAAGTTCAGCAGCGTGGCAATGCTGGTCCATGTCACATACAGTGCCAGCCCGTTCTGGACCTGCCACGCAGCACAGCAAGAGGACAAGAGTGACACACAGGCAATCTCTGTTTGTCTTTGGTGACCCATAGGTCCCGGTGCAGTTAAGCCAGCCTTCCGGACCTAGCTGCAGGAAAAGTCCCTCAACACGGAGAAAAGGTAAAGCCTTTGAGTTCCACGGGGCTCCAGAAATCCAGCCCAGCAGTGTGTTATACTGGTGTTTCAGGAAGTGCAAAGAACAGAGCCCACTCCCAGTTTGTGCCAAGAGATGTAGACGCCTTTCCAGAAGGGTTGGTAGGAACTTTTCTGTGCGGGGCAGAAATCTCTCCTTAGCTATGTTCTGTCACTGAATCTTTCACTCTTGATACCTCCAGCACTGCACAGAGGTTGGTTTTTGTTATAATTTACCCACAGCACATCTTCTCAGAAGCCACCTACCAGAATGCGGATGAGCCAGAGCTCAGCTTTGTGACCCTTCACAAACCACGAGGAATGGATGCTCAAGGCTCGGTGGGAAACAAAGAGGGAGGCACATGTGGTAAGAGAGAGGACTGCCAGGAACACCAGGGCTGGAAGGAGGTATCTAGGACAAAGAACATGTACACAATGTACACAATAGACATCACATTTTTCTCAGTGGTGTCACAATGCCCTAATTTGTAGCTTTAGTGTTTGGCCTTTACTGGCTTTAGGTTGATCAACCTTTAATAAAGGTAATCACTACATGTAGGCCTCATTTTGACATATTGCTGTTGCTGTTTTACTCTGTTAATCATGTTTTCCTGACTGCAAGTGATTTCTTCACCTCTTGACAGTGGTGCTCTCATAAGCCCTTAATGTGACCATTGTTATGGAAACAATCCAAGGCAAGGAGCTTAACTGCATCAATGAAGAGAGGCATGGCTCCTGTCTTACCTGTGGAGGTAAAAATGTAGAAGAATAGCAGCTTTGAGGAGATCTTAGGCTTCAATGACCAATCTGTCTCATGGGCAAAATGACAACATAATGCAAAACCCCCAAACTTTTATGAAGGCAACATTTTGTCAAAGCCTGGCATACAGTTTTACAGGTGTGATTAAGTGTTCACACACAGAGGAAAAAAAAAACATAGAGAAAAAAAAGCACTGGGGTGATCCCATGAAGAGTGTTAGAAAGTGTTAGTAACAAAAGGCAACTTACTCTCGGTCCCACAAAAAGAGCCATCCAACATTGAGGCCATTATTCAGACACCACGCCACATAAAAAGGTATTGGCAGCAAGTCCGGCTTTATGAAGACATATCCAAGTTCATTCCTGCCAGGAAAAAGCAGGTATGGAGAAAGGAAAACAGTGCCTGCATTGACCAAACAAACCTTTCTGGCCTCATTTTCCTGATATTAAGAGGGACTTTACATTTGAGTTAAACATTTCAGTTTAAATCAGACTATTTCTCCTGTGTCCTTCTCTGATACAATACAGAAATACCTGTGGCTTTCCCTATCAGGCAGTTATTGATCTCATAGGCCCAGGAAAAGTTTCAGGTCCAGTTCAACAAACCAAGAGACTCCCCAGTGCTGTTGTTTGATCTCCAACACAAAGTAAACTCAAAGCACTAGCTCCGTAATCCATGAATTTTGCCTCTGTGGATTCTCAGCCTCTAGCAGTGAGTGAGTGCGGGTACTGGTAAATCTGTCAGGTCCCCCGAATCACTGGAAACGAGGCCTCACAGAGGAGATTACACACTTTGATACCTGTCCACAGGTTAGAGGAGTTCATGTACACCTCCAAACTGCTTCCCAGCTTTGGATGCTGGACATAAGAGATGCTCCAGCCGCAGAGCTTCAACATGTCAAGTCAAGATAAACGGCAATGGGTTTGCTCTTTCTAGAAACCCCAGAAAGAGAGGTAGGAGACCAAGCTACTCCAAAAGGGAAGAGTCACTGTCTCTTCTCATTTATACTGTAAACAGTAAATAGGGAAAATACCTTCGACAGATCCCTGAGAAGGCGTAGAGAAGCCAGGCAAGCTGCCAGGCGTAGATGACATTCCAGATGAGGAAAGTCCAGCCAGCCGGTGTGAAATCAGTGCTATACTTGGCCGAGATGTTTCCAGGGGTTGTCCTGAACAGACCTGCAGTGGTGAACGTTATTGCAGGCAAAGGTGTTATTACATCCAGAGGATGGGGAAAGACTGCTGATTTTCCTCAACCTTCATTCTTCCTCCCTACCTCAGTGGGTTCAAGGATGATGAGAGCACACCCTTGGTGCAAAACAGCCACGTGTTGCAGGTGGTTTAGACATCCATTACGGGATCACTGTCCCTTATTGGGAACACCGAGCACCTTCCCTTTTGCATAGAACCAGAAAAACCAGCTGTCTGTGAAATCCAGAGGATAGCACGATGGCAGTTCCTGGCAGATTCAGGTGGGTAGTGTTCAAACACAGCACCACTGTTGTCTACAAACCCACAGCAGCAGCATGAACATCTTCCACCAGGGATACAAGGGCAAAGTATGCAAAGACTGCCTTTCAACCACCATTGGATCCAGGTTCACTGGGGACATTTCCTTGGATTTCAAGGGACTGGATAGGGTTCAGGCATCTGGCTGAACCAGCTACCTCCACCTTTCACAGAACAAGGTGTATTTGGAGATTTGATGAGGTAAAAAACAGATCTATCCCATCTAAAACACCTTATATCATTACATGATATAAAGCATGAAACCCACCTCTGAACAAAGAAAATTTTCTTGCATTACCTTTGAAAGTCCCAGTGGCATTTCCAGCATTCATTATCACCGTGACCATGAAAGTAGCAAGAGACAGAAACATCACCAAAACCTTCAACTTATGTAGAGCATCCATCTTACTCTGAAACACATTAGAGATATTGTTGGCTTATCCTGGAGGATGCCTGGATTTGTTCCACATCCCAGAGACTGTTTTAGAAATAATGTTGTGAATTCACAAATTTTAACTGCCGACTTTTATTTATGGAGTTTTCATTAGAACTAGAGAAGCCTTGCATTGGCTAGGAGAATCTCCATTTGAAGAGACCTTGTGAGGTTGCAGAATGGAAATGGGAAGCTTTGGGAGAGCCACCTGCTCTACCACACTCCATCCCTTACTGGCACGGTGTAAAAGCCACAGCTTAGGTTTGCCTAAGGTTTTCACAAAGGCCTAAATAATTAGCCTGCAAAATTAGCTTATCTGGCATCACTGTTGCAGTTTTACTGAAGCAAACTTATCAATTTTTGCCCACTCTAGGAAGCAAATATGAAAATGTTGAAGTTTTCACTTTGCAGCCAAATGCCTTTTAGTTCAAAATAACTTCTCACATTTACCTCTCTAATCCTATAACTCCAACAAATTAGCTTCCTTTCATGGTGGTATTACCTCCTCATCTACTGGCTGCAAATAAGCTTTAAGTGCTTTAGCACGTCTCAAGAATTTTATAGACTATAAAATCCACATTCTACAATTTTTTAAGGTTAGTAAGTAGTGACTTGAGCTTTCCCAAGTGATTTCCGTTAGTCCAGCATTAATTCTATCCCAGAAAGGTTCAGTGCCACCTCTAAGAGTAAGCACACATGCACCCAACTATAGGCAACAGCTTTTTTTCCTCCTCACAGCTCAGAACTTGAGCTGCTTTCTCTGTGCAGTGGCACTTCAATGCTTTCCAGGGTTGGCAGGAGCAACAATTGAGTTGTTTCACATTGCTCAGTCTTGAACAATAAATTCCAGTTCCCACTTCAGTGGATTGTTTTATAGTTCCAGGCTTTGTTCACAGAACGCGCTGCATCCAGACACGTCACAAGGAAGTGAGAAGGGAAATTGTGTTTTCTGCGAATCCATACATGTTTTTTCCTTTTCAGTTCTATCTTAACAGAAAAAGTACCCTTTTTAAAAAAAAAATTAAAATCCTATGTGGACAAATGCAAGATATGAAATCCCAACTAGATTTATGTCAGTCAAATTGCAGAACAACATGTTTTCTTCAATAGATACACTGGATTAGCAAATTCTGAAAAGAAAAATCCACTTGTACTATTAGAGATATCGTTCCTGGCTTAGGAAATAACTGACATGCAGATTTCTGAAAGCCATGAAAACATAGAAGAAAAATATCACTGTACATTGTCAATGATCAAGGAAAGAATATAAGAATAGGACATTTGGCTGCTCCAAACCAGTACACAGGACTGGATGGTCCTGTGATCTCCCTGTCAGGCCAAATCTCTGTTCTCTCACAGTCCTGTAGTTGACTTCATCATCACATTTCTTTTTCATTAGCATATTTGGAAGAACCTTGATTGCACAGCTTCAGAGAAATGCATGTTTGCTTACGGAAGTCCAGGAGGAAAGCCTTATTAAACGGGTCAATAGTTTCACTACTGTCTCTCACCTCCTGCCTTCCTCTAACTTATTCCTTGCAATAAACATCTGCAACATTTCCTGCCTGCAGTCTCCAGTTACAAATACCCATTAGAAGAATCAGAAATACTACTCACAGGGATCCACACAGGATTTATGGCAGCGTTTTACAGCTGTGGTTCAGCTACAAGCAGCGCTGGGGAGTCTCTGCCTCCTAACCTTATCTAGAGAGATTTCATACAACTCTCAGCAGATTAATAATCACTTATTATTTAAAGAAAAATAAAAAATCACAGCAGTTAGACATGCTTTCTGTCTGTGTGCTGCTGCAGCCTCCAGTTGGCTAAAGTCTCCCAAAACCAAGCACTTATGCAAGAGAAATGTGATTACTTAACCAAAGCCTTTTATAACAGCCAGACATTTCATATAACATTGCATGCTCCCTACTTGTTGGCAGCCAGAAGCTAGTGAGTGCATGCTCTGGGCTCTTGCCTGCTTTGTCCTTCCCCATGCCTGCCAGGAGGAGGGAAACTGAGCACTTAATGCAAAATACTGCATCTCAGAATCTTAGCGCTCCTGAGTGGGAGATGCTGGGAGGGGGTGCTGGAGAAACAGAGTGGATTTGGGGTTTGGGAAAGATGGAGATAAAAATGGTTTGAATTGGAAGGGACCTGAAAGATCATGTGGCTCCAACAACCCCTCTGCCACAGGCAGAGACACCTTCCACTAGACTAGGTTATTCAAAGCCCCATCCAGCCTGGCCTTAAACATTTCCAGGGATGAACATACAGATGTAATACACAAAACCACAGAAAAGTTTAGGTTGGAAAAGACCTCTAAGATCCAGTCTAACCATTAACAACATAGATTCATAGTCTGGATCCTGTGAGCAGCTACAGATCTTCCTATAAACCCAGAGGGAGATTGAGTCATGAGTAAATTTCTGTTCTTTGATATAGAAAAGGCTTCTGCCCCCCAGTGCATGCCCATCCCACAGAAGCAGTGCAAGCCATGCAAGCTGATCAGTCTCTGCCTTCACCTCTGTCTGCTACAGAACCACAGTCTCACCATATCCACTCCTTTCATTTTATATTTCTGCTTGTTTCCTCTCAAATTTAAACTTTTATAGCCAATTTAAAATATTTGTCAGCATCCAAATGTTATTTACCTTGTGCAGCCACAGTGCTTACCAAGCAGATACTCTGGCTGGGAGCTGCCCCATGTCAAATATAAAGGCAGTGAATTAACTAGCACCTATCCTCACCCATTGGAAACAACATCATGGGACTGGGAATTAACCCAGCTGGAGCTTCCTTGGCCATCGAGACAGGGGTGGAAAGCCCATGTGAACATGCCAGCCGTGGGAAGTGCAGGGCATCCAGCCAGCACTGTTGCTGTCTATTTATCAGTGTAGGTGTGAGGTCCACCCTTTGAAGGCATCCTGAGGTCCACCCTTCGGAGGTATTCTGATGTGGAAACCAGTGGTTTAAGTATGATTATTTCTTATTAGCCAGACAACATGTTGTGCCTCCACATGGACCAAAACCAAGAACTGCTTGTGTATAGCATGTTCCTTGAAGAAGACAAAGGCCTGAGCTCACAGCATGGTGGCATTGGCATTTTTCTCTCCCTTTTTCGCTTTGTGAATCCCCCAGACATGTACACAGTGGCTCTGCCCACGTCCTAGAAACTGCCTTCAAGTCACAAGTTTATAAACACTTGTTGCAGCAAGCACGGGCTGAAATACAAGGAGAACCATTACAAACACTGTATGGCCTCTCCTCCAAGTAGATTGAAATCTACAGTGCACCTTTTTCCACACTGGACTGTGTCTTATTTATGGCCCTCATATATATCTAGTGTGTGTAGGCATATATATGTCTTTACTCTGATATCAGATAGTTCAAATGACCTCAGCATGATGTCACACATTACATTTTCATCCAACAAATGGCTGGCCGGAAATTCTTCACTGAATACAGGCCACTTAATCATACATGTGCCTGTTAGGCACAACTGGTCAGCCAGGTCCATGCTGACCTAAATCTAGGGGAAGTTCTGCATGCAGGAAACATTGGACAAGTGGAAGAACCGAAATACACCCACCCCCCCACACGCACACACGTTGCTGTCCCATGTTCTTGCTGGTTATTCCATAATGCATCTCCTGTTGCAGTGAGACAACTGGAAGCAATGCCACCACAGTGGTGGCCGTGTTCTCTGGTCACACTCAGTAATCCAGGCAGACACTTAAAGCCCACATTCTGGGTTTCAGAAGGTTTTGGTTTTTTTCAGAATAAATCACAACACAGGCCTTGGATGAAATATTCAAAATTATTTCATCATGCAGCTCTACACAAATCTCCTCAAGTATATTTGTAAAGTACAGAGCAATGTACTTAGTGCTTATAAAGTTATTAAAATTGAACATCTCTTGCTTCACTAGGCTGTACAGCATTCCCAAAAGTGGGAATGCTCAGGACAGCTATAGTTTTAAGATACCAGAGTTAAACTCAAAGGAAGCTTTTATGGAAGGGCCCTACCTTTCTATAGTGTGTCTTCTCTGAAAGAACTTTTAGGCTTATGTCTTCGACATGGGTTTGAATATCTTTGCTGGCCTGTTGAGGAAATAAAATTATATTGCGAGAGGAGTGGCAAATGCAGTTATATTAATTTCAGACAAGAAATGGCTGCTAATGTTTGTATGCACAAAGAGAAGCATGATACAATCCATGTTTACAAGAGGATGTGTCTTGAAATCCAGATGTGCTGCTGAATGAAATCACTGGAACCAATTCCATGACACAGACAGTGGTCGCTACTTTTCAAGACAAGTTGCTTTGAATCAAATACAAGTTTTTTTATTCAACTGGCTCATGATAGAGAAAAACTAACAGTTCCAACTAATAGTTATTTTACCATCAGAGCAGTTTTCCACTGATAAACAGAGGAAAATACAGGCTATTCCTGTATTACCAAAAATCTTTAAAGGGTCTATCTTTAGACTCTTTAGAGCCCTCATTTGTTTTAACAGGGGAAGAAAACAAATAGGAAAAAAGCTGCTTTTCAAGAGGGAGAGATCTACCATGCCCCTCCCTCCCCAAGGATGCTCCCTGCGGCACCACAGCATGCTCCACCAGCATTAGGGCACCTCAGACACCAGCTCACACACCAGAGCAGGACTGGTTGCACTGGGACCACAGCTCCACTGTCACTCCCCTATACACTGGAAAGCCATGTAAGCATTTACAAGGTGATGAGCTAGCATGAGCAGACTTTGGGCTGGTATTAATGCTCTGCTGACAAGAGGAAGATCCTATATTTTAAAAAAACCCTCAACATGAATCCTCCTGCTGGTAGCTGAAACAAAACATTATGAGCACAGACAGTTTGAGTCCCAGAACAGAAAGTGGAAGCCAATTGCTTTCTACCTAGAGGTGCCCCTGTGGAGGCTCTGTCCTCAAAATAAACTCATTTTGCACTGTGCAGGAACTGAGACAAGTTCATCTGTGGGCAGCTCACCCACCTAATGGCACACACTGTCATCAGCAAGAAACTCCAGAAAGCAAAGCCCCAGAAACACCTCCCCAGCAAGGCAGGAGCTCAGCAATTCCAATCAGTCTGCCAGAGCCTTTTGTCCCCACCAGCAGCAATGACGGGTTCAAATCCTAAAGATATTCCGCACACTCAGTGCTCCAGTTTAATCCTTACAGCCACTTGCTTTAACTCCAGGCTTTCCCAATGTGCTGGGCAAACTGGCACCCACGAGTCAGTGACCTCGTTGGAAATCATTTTCAGGCCAAGTTCAGCAAGTGTTGACAACCAAATATACTAATCTTCTAACAACAGCTCAAGCATCCTAATCCTGCAGTGGGTTAATCTGGGTGCCTTCAATGCCAGGGATTTGCCTTTCCTTGCTTCTAGAAGGGATGGGATTTGTCTATGCACATTAGGATGGGCACACAGCGAAGAGGATCTGTGTTAGCAATCCCCTTTGGGTATTTTAAGAAGGAAAATCATCTGCTTTTTATTGTCAGAGAGCAGAACAGATCCATCCTTTGGCAGCAGGGAAATATCCGTAGGTTTGAGGGAGCAAGAAGAGTAAGCAACTCACTACCCTTGTATTTTCAAGCTGCCATGCTAAAAATCATTGACTGATCTCCAAATCTTTTCATTGAACTCTAGATCAAGGACAATACTGTAAGCATTTAAGTAACTCAAAGCCTGCCAACTCTTGTGAGAGAAAGAGGGTAAAAGACAATGCACTTCTGTCTCTAAACTGAACTTCTAAGAAGTAATAAAAAATACTATCCCCAGATGTTCTCACTTACTGGTTAAGAACTGGTAAGTTTGCCTTCTTCAAAGGCAGCCCAAGAGTCTGCCTGCAGCAGTGTCCAGTGTCTGGCAGACAGCATCCACAGCATCACATCAGGAGCACGGCAGCAGGAAGGCGCAAGGGACCAGAAACTCACCTGCACAACCCACCCCTTCAAAAAGGATGGCTGTGAAGAGATGAAGAAGATAGCAGAGCTGAGCAGCGATGAACAAAGACACATTTATATGGCTGGATATCTTCAATGTATAAACTTCTTAATTTCATAAAGGTTATTTTATTCAATCCCATGGCATTACTGCTGCTTACAGGACTCTCCCATGTCCTCCTCCACCACTGAAGGAATGACAAGACCAAGAGCATTCATTCAGCGCTCTGTTTGCTCAGTGTTGCTTCTCTATCCTTATTGATTTTAAGAACACAGACACATTCTCCTGGATACCTCATCACTATCACCCTGGAATGCTTCACAAGCATTTAATTGTTTCTCTCACCACAATTCCATGAGAAAAGCAAAAGCCAGCCCCTTGCATTGAGTTATCTCTAAGCCCTCGCTGGGTACGGGTGGCTGTTTTGCAGAGCCCACATGGCCACCAGGGTGGCCAGGAACAGAGATGGATAGGAAGGGAGGAAAGGCACCTAGATGGTGGTCAGAGCACAAGTTCTTCTGACTTCTGTGGGAGCAGAGAGCTGCCTTCATTTATAGCTGCAGCATCCAGGTCAGCAAGAACCTCTCATGCAGAAAGCCTGCTTGAGAGGTAACTCGGGTGGCCTGATTTTCTTTATAGTGCTTTTTTTGTGGCACTTTATATGCTTCAATGCAGTAGTGTTACCTATAATTGGCAGCATTCAATGCATCGCTCAAGCTGAGCATTTAGAAAATGAGAAACATTTGGATGGCAGCAGCTTTTCTACAAGAGGGCAGCATGAAGATTAAACAGACGACTTCCATTCACAGCAGCTGAGTGCCTCACTTTAGTAGGAATACTCCTTTAACATAGCAGCTTTGCAATCTAATTATCTAGGTATTTTTTAAAGGCAACTGAAGTTTATATAAAATGCCATCATATGGATATATATCACCTCCTACATGAACTATTAGCAGAACTAGAACATTTAGTCTCATTACTGTGGGAAATTAGTGGAACAAAACTCATTGCAAGACCTTAGAGGTAGGGAAGGTGATTTTTTATTAAAAAGATTCCAGTAAGTTGGTCCTACCCACTCCCACTCTCCCATCAGCATACTCACGTGCACAGTACTGTGTGCATCAATCTGCTCAGGATCAGCCAAGTACAGCAGGAAGCACGTAGGATAACACCACCACTCCTCTGCATCTCTGGGATGGGCTCTTCTTTATTTTTGTATGCATCTTTTATACCCTTCAGCAGTGGATGTGATGATCTTGTGTCTCACTCTTCAAGAGTTTCAGGCAAAACTGAGTCTTTTGTTACACTTATCTGTAACAGCATTTCACAGTTTCTGTACTGTGGGTCATCATCTTGTCACCTTATCTCTAAGGCTCTAGTTTGAGTTTTGTCCTCTGGTTCTTTATTTGCATGAAACACATGGCGTGGCTCTGCAGCAATTAATACATGCCACTCCTTAACCCTTCATCTGCTGTTTTTCTGTTGTCTTCAGCCAGGCGTTTCCATTCACATCAGGATTGGTATTTCTGCTAAAAACCTCCACATCAGGCACATCTTCACCACATGAGATCCTGGCACAATTTGGAAGCGGTTAACTTCCTGTGAACCAGAACAGGGAACAATCTTGGCAACAAATTACATGGCATTTGGCTGGCCCTACAGAAATGTAGAGGTTGAAAATGTCTGTGTATTGTGGCAAATATTAGGCAGCAGTCCCTCTAAGTGATTCTCTTCTTTATATGTTACCACACAAGCTTCGTTCACTCTCCTTCCCACATCCCTCATCCTTGCTTCTCCATCTGCTCAACTGTTTCATTCTCAGTATTCCACACAATTGCTCCCATCCCCTTTCCCTTTGGGGAAATACCACTTCCAAAGGCTGGTTTCTGACAATGTCGACCCTCTCCTCTCCCACAAGGATGTGCAAAAGGATTTTCAGACCTCTATCTCAACAGAATCATTTGGCTACTTTGTGAAGGCAAAAAAGCACACCCTTTACTCCATGTTCATCTTCCAGACAAATTTCCAGGCTTTCTTTGAGAACATGGAAGTGTTCAAATAATGAAGAAATTATTTCAGACAGAAATTTAAGACAAAACATCAGTTCCCTTCTAAACTTAGTCAAAACCATCAAGATGTCGTGTACTGTAACTTCACAGAAACAAACTAAGCCTGAGGCAAGAAAGAAACAATGGAAAATTGCAGCAACAAGGGAAAACTGCAGCCAAAGAGGGAATTTTGGTGAAGTCAGAAGAGAAAAAAGGGAGCTCTAGCAGGAAGAATAAGGAAGCCATAACTGCAAACAATGGTGTAATGTTTGCCTACAGTAAATGCACATGCTACTGAAGACATGTGCATGCACACCCATATATCCGGATCCTCACTTTGCAGCCTCCCAAGTCATGCAGTAGGTGTTTTTATTCCTTCAAGCTGGAGACCAGGTATGTCCATGGAAAGCCAGCTGAACACAAGGGCTTTACATCTCAAGAAGGTGAAATCCAGTTTCTCACAGAAGCCTTTTTCAATGCACAAATGTTCCCAGGCCCTGCCACCCACCACTGGAGGCCTGCCTGCTCCTGCAGATGCAGATGAGGACCTACCCCCAGTGCACCCCCAGTGCAGCTGGTGACTTGGGCTAACCTCTGTTTTGGACCTGAGATGCCTTATCTTGTCCTTTGGGTTGTTCTTTGGAGGGACCGGAATACTTTCCTTGGGCAATGTAGAATCATAGAATTGTTTAGGCTGGAAAAGACCTCTAAGACCATTGAGTCCAAATGTTAGCCCAGCACTAAATCATGTCTCCAAGTGCCACATCTACACATCTTTTAAATACATCCAGGGATGGTGACTCCACCACTTCTCTGGGTAGGCTATGCCAGGGCTGGACAATGCTTTCAGTGAAGAAATGTTTCCTAATATCCAATCTAAACCTCAGAACATAAGAAGCATCCAGAAAGGTCAGAAGCATGATCGGCCACCTCTTTTGAAAATGATTAGCAGTAGATTGATGAGGACTGAGCTCCCACAAGTATCAGGAAAAGCCAGTAAGAGTCCAAACCCTGTGCACACTGCAGAGGTGCTCTTAACATATTTTCCACTGAACACCAAAAACTTATGCTGTCTTAGCCCAAACACCCTTCAGGGTTATCATGGTGCTCCTTTTTGCAATTCAATCGTCAAAGCAGTGTCCGCCCATCCTCCTTTTCCTTCTTCCTACTAATTAATTTTTAAGTGAAACTTACGGTGTTAGCAGTTTTGTTCTGGTTATTCTGTTGAGGCTTGTCTACAGGCAGACTCCACAAAGCCTCAGTAGTGCCACCACTGTGAGCTTGCTGTCGTGCCCGGCAAGCCAGCTGAACTATCAGCTCTCCGATAACAGGACAACATCCTTTTCTCCTGCATTACAGCTTCCAAATGTGTGAAAGTGCCATCAGCACAGGGCTTTGGCTGTCTCACAGACTAAGGCACCTTACTGGCACCTTACTGGCATGTAACGTGGGCCGTCCAAGACACAGATGACTGGCCAGTCATTCCCCACCCCTCTGTCATCAGCTTTAGAAGCTCAGACACAAGTTGAAGCATATCGTGACTCATTTTGTTTGAAAGTTTGTAGAAGTGACAGAGTCAGATCTTATAGATAAACAGGATCATTCTCACCAAGTGTATTTTTTTTAAAAGACGCCGAGTGATCATTACTGCAAAAGAGTTTATTTATAGGCTACATAATCTGCCAGTCTGCCACATGGCCCTGCAAAGCTCCTATGTTAAAACACCAGCAGACGTAAGGCCCACTTTGAAAAACTTACCTGCTGGGAATCAAAGAGAATCAGGGCTTGTGCCAATTGCTAAAAGACCTGCTCTGACCACAGATACTTCCACACAGAACTCACCAACAATGTAAAAAGCAGAACATAGGAATTTCACTTTCAAAATTTACAAAACACACACTGAAAAGAGCAAACTCAAACAGCAAAGGTTTGGGGTTTTTCTTTTGGCTTTCTTCCACCAACATACAACAGTCCACACCTTACATGCAGAGTGGCTTTTCTTAAGTGAGTTTGAAGCACAACAACTCCAGTGTTATCCTTCCTAACACGTTCATCCTTTGTGGCAAGCGTAGATCAAACCTACCTGTTACAGTAGTAAAGCAGAGTAATAACAACAAGATCCATCATTCATTATGATGAAAGGACTGTCATGGCTGGATCACATTATATCAATGGAGGCTATAAATCTTCTCTTATTTTACTCCCCACAAAAAGAGCACTTTCCCCATCAGAGAAAGCTGCTGATCCAGAGATGTGCTCTCAAGGCATGTGAGTGTTCTGCAGGAACACATCTTTCACTTGGCAGTGTTCACTTGAAAGGAGAGCCCTGGGTGATGTGGCACAGAAGTGAAAGCTCTTTTTTGCAACATGCCGTACAACAGAAAGTGTCTGAAAGAAGAGAATTTCAGCTTTACTGGGGGAAGAGGCATCATGATCACTTCATAAAACTCCAAATATTAAAAGCCATTACGCTGTGCTCACACCCTATGTACACCAGACTGAAAAAGCTCCACTTCCAAAGGCTGCTGTACATGCCAGATAAATCTTTTATACATGAACTTCTACATCCAATATAAAAGGAAATAAATATGTAAAACCAAACAAAACCCCTCAAAGTCCCAGTAGCCTCTCCTACCTGACCATGAGCAGGAGGCTATCAAGAGATGCCAGCAGGATCTCTGCAGGTATGGATGGTTTACTCAGACCACTGGATGCACAGCAACAGAACAGTCCTGTTCAGTTACATTTCTGTCCTCCCAGCCATCAGTGAGAATTTGACTTATGCCCAGAAGTTCACTGGTCTCTTAAAACAGAAGCTTGGAAAAGAGCTCAGACCATTCCAGAAGGATGAGTGTTAAGCCAAGGACTCCCAACTAGACTGTCTAGGGATCTTTGTGTCTTGGATAAGGTTAGAGGTTGTTGCTCAAAACTACTCATGGTAGTCACAGACAGCAAGATTTCACCATCATTCAACACAGTTTGCAGAGATGTTTCAGAGAAGCCATTTCATTCACAGCACTTACAAAAAGAAAATTTGTGAAACCATCCTGAGAACAGAAGAGGACTATAGAAATATATATATATACATATATATATATACACATATATATATATATATATAATGTAATGTGAGGACCTTCTGTTGAAAAAACCCTGGAGGAGACAGTGACCTGAGGGACAAGAAATGGAAGAGTATCAGCAACATTTATCTATGTCAGGGAGCAGCATTGTCCCACAAAGGGGGACAAGGAGACCCAGCATAGGCTGTGCTCTCACCCACAGCACAGTCCCTGAGCAGAGCTGGGTGCTGGTAGCAGCTTCCATCAACAGCCCCAGACACAGCAAAGGGGTGGCCCAAGCCCAGGGGTCACCTGGTATATATGTCATTGAAGGGGGCTGGAGACAAGCTACAAGACATCCCCTCAAGGGCCCATCCAGACAGCAAAACCAGAGACCAACCCACCTGCAAGGCAGCCCAGGGCTGGGCTCAAATAAAGCTGCTGGGCAGAGGGTTGTGTCGAGGTCCCCACTGAAACTGCTCAAAGCAGTTGGGACCTTCTGTTGGTGCTTGTTGGTTGCTTTGGGAGTTTGTTGGGGTTTTTTCACCGGAACCTCAAAGCTGCAGCAGGTCACAGCCGGGAAGCTGGAGGAGCAGCAGGGTAGTGTTTCCATGAGGAGAATGGCAGCTGGGAGGTTTATTCCCATTGCATGCAGCAGCAGCACGCAGAGCTCTGCCTGCTGTGTGAATGAGGGCGACTGACCACTATGGGCCTTTGTTCTTTGCTTTGGTCTGGCTGTCAGGACTGTCAGGGATTATAAACATCAGCATTGCAGATTTCGGTGTTGGTGCCAAAAGGCAGAGCAGTCAGAAGCTGTGCCTCTTCTTCCTTTCCAATTTAAAGTGTTTCAGCTAAAAACTAAAAAGATGTGGGGTTTTTTTTTAATCAGTGCCATATAAACTTTGATGGAAAAAGAAAAATCATGGACTTGAATGCTCCTTTTTAAGGGCCATCTAAACTGATGTTTGATGGTTCTAAAATGCCCACAGCTAGAGCTGTGGTAGGGAAGACCTCGTTTATCCCTCACTAGTGCCTGCAGACTTTTTTCTCTCTTGTTTTACTTTTTTCCTTGTTTCTTTCATCCTCGTCCATTCTCATTGTTTCTTTTGGCATCAGCATCTCCTTTCCTGGTCCCACACAGCAAGTCCCTCCATTATTTCCCTTGTGAAATTGGACATTTCACAAGGCCTCAGGGCAACCTCTATCCAAAAAGAACAAGAAGGACATTCACTGAAAAGGTCTGAAAAGGTCAACTTTGTCTCTTTGCTTCCAGGCTTGGGATGTGACCACACAACAGTTCATCTCTAGGGTAGTTAATAGGAAAAATGCCAGCAGGTGGCATTCCAGAATAGCTTCTGGAATCAGTGATGACAGCAAAACCTGAGCTACACCTAGGGCTCCTCTTACAGCTGTTGGCATCTGCACAGTGGAAGGGGATGCAGGAGAGCTGCAGCAGCATCTCCACCCACAGCACCTTCAGGTGATGGCTGCTGCTGCTCCTCTCTCCCTCTTTCCCTCCCTCCTCCCTCCCTGCAATCTTCAGGCTGTTTCTCACAAATAAGCACTTTAATGACACCTATTTTGAAATTTCTCCGTGGAAGAAAGTAGCTGGGTGATGGATCAGGCTGCCACCAGAACACTGAGTCAGTCTCCACTTGTCTCTTCAAGCACTTGAGTATCTCTAAGTGCCATTTGACCTGAAAGGCCTGAATATAAAGTCACACTGGAGAACCTTCAACAGAAGATACATACATGTACATGCACATATTTGTATGTAGCATCCAGTGGTCAATGACTACTTTGACTCAATCTAGGTAAGACAGCAAGTTTTCAGAGGTTTCTTTGCTCGCCCTTAAGCTTTAGTGGGATAAAAATAACATTGTCCTGTAGGAAGCTGAGCAAATGCTAAATAGGTCTTCTGACTGTAGCTGGAAGCCAAAGCTATGATTCCTATTTACAGGTTTCCCTCTGCCATCAAAGTCACCCCTTGCCACAGTTGTACCTACTTCCACTCTCAGCAAAAGCAGGTACTGCCCAGGCTGTGAGCAGCAAGACACCTGCTGGCTGTGCTAAAGCCTGTTATTTCAGCCTGGAGTAGAAATACCTTCTTGTCTTGAAAGCCTCACTGCTGCAATGTAATAAGGCGTGAGTAAAAGCCAGAAAAATCTTGTTCTGGGCATTTTAGCTTGATTTGCCCCCTGGAGTTGGATAAATGGCTGCAGACACACACCAGTGTGCTCAGGAAGCCACAGCGAGTGGAGTCTGAAAGCTCAAGGTTACATTTTGACCCAAACAGGAAAGTGATCTCAGTTGCGTAGCAACGAATTCTCCTCATTTGCTCAGACAACTTCTATCACAACCATAGGAAAAAAAAAAAACCTAAGACAAACAGGTGGAGAAACCTCCAGAGATCCTGTGGAGATGCCATGAGCATCCTGACTTCCAGAGATGTTACAACAGCTGGCGGTGCCCAAGGAAGACACAGCACCCACGCTGTGTAGGCATTGAGGAAAAAGAGAGTTTGAATGTTCCTGCCCCAGAGTCAGCAAGAGGGGTGAAAGAGAGATCCCTTCCTCTGCTTTGGCACTGTTTATGCAGAACAGAACACTTTAAAGCTATCCTTCTCTGTCATCAGCCTTTTGGGAAAACAACGGCTAAACGCTGCCTTTGAGGAATCAGTGCCTGGCTTATCTCATCTCTACACCTCCTAGTACAGCCTCTTCTTCCAGGCGTATGGCTCAGTTTTCTGGAACAAAGAGTCTTCAAGTGCATGGCTCAGTGGCCACAGGTCCTGTCTGAGCCTGCATGAACATTCCTGCCATAGGAACAAAAGCGACAGAGGTTGGAAAGCAAGAACCCTCAGTGGATGGTGTAGGGTGTATATCACTGTGGCTGCATCCTAAACCACTGACTTGGATAAAGCCAGGAGTCCCAGGTTAGCACAGCTGGAGTGGTGGAGCAGCAAAGAGCAGCCAGGCGGGCGATGAGTTACCTCAGCAAGTAACTCTTTCCCACAAGTAAACTTTAGGATTATTGGGAGGACAAAACGATGGCAATCAAACTGGTCTCTCACACATACAACATGCAGGTTCCTCATGCCAGGCTGTGTTCACTAAATGCCAGATCATAGGCAATAGGTGTATCCCACAGACACTTCAGCTGGACATGAGACCATCTGTGGTCTTAGCTTTGACCCATTGGTACTTTTGTCTTGCTTATCCCGCTGTGGTGTGTACCTGATAGAGATGGTACCGGGATTCAGGTGCCAGTGGAAGTCAGGAAAACTGGTTTCTGTTCCCATCTCTGCTACTCCTTTGCTGTATATCACGAGTAGTTAATTAAGCCTCATCTTTCCCCACTTTAGAACTGTGATAATTACATTTATCTCTCTTTGTGAAGAGCAAGGGCTTGGAGACATTTGAATAAATGCTCTCAAAGAGCCAAGAGTTGTTATAGTTAGTTATAATAACCTTGGTCCTCCCTGAATTTTTAAAAGTTCTCCTGTTCCAGTGACTCTGCTTCACAGACAAGGCAGAAAAAACAGGAGTGTAATTACAGAGTGACTCCGTATTCTGCTGTGGGCTCCTTGTGTTTATTTGGCTAAGCCCAGCTCACGTCCAGCCTTCTTGTTACCTTGCACAGGTCTCAAGGGAGCTGTCAGTATTGCAATTATATGACCACCACTGCAAAGCAAGTAGGACTTTTGTCATGCTGTGACGGTGATTAAAAAGCAGCATCATATCTTTTAACTTCTGAAATAACAGTGGAAAGTACTAAGCTACAGGAATTCTGGCATTGCATAAGTGACCTTTTTTCAGAACAAGGGAAAAAATAAGATCTTACTCTTCAAAGGTGTTTTTTTTTTCTTTAGATGCCTAAATTTCAAATGAAATTGTGAGCTCTAATAAGCAAATAGTTCAAGTATTGCTGATGTTTACAGTGAGGAGCCACTCCAAGTTTCATGAGAGACTTCATTAATGGCGCCAATGGGGAAATCCTACCCCTTATGCTCTGTATGAGCTTGTTTTCCAGGCTTGCAAGGTCCAGGCTTAATTTACTGCCTAAGAACACTCCTGAGGGCTTATAAAGTCTGAGGTAGAACTCACTCCTTTTGCTGCTAAAAGATAGTAAAATGAGACTAAGCTATAACCTTTATATCAACAGCAATATTTAATAAATTAAACAACACTGGGGAACAATCCTGGGCACTGGGAGCTGATCAGTTCTGTTTAATTCCTTAGAAAAATGCCTGGTTTGACCCAGGCCAACCAGCAGCCTCCCAGATGGAGCCTGAAGTTAGCATTCCTGCAGGAGTTAGCATGGGGCACAGATCTTTCTTGCTGTTTGCATGTGCCTGCTCAGTGCAGGAAGCTCAGGAGGGTTAAGGTGTGGACAAAAACCTATAGGATGAGCCCCACTAACCTCAAAAGCTCTGTCTTGCTTTTAGACATAAATAAAGGAGATACATAGCAGAAAGGGTTAATTGTACAGGTCAGATGTGCTGCTCTAGAACTTAAAAGCTCCAAAAGAAGAGGGAAGTGCCTACATTTGCAAATGTGTGTGAGTCTGTGTGGGTGTGAGTGTAAACATGCACATTCAGGGGGAAAATCTTTCAAGAAAATCACAGAATATCCACCACCTTTTTTACAAGGAAGAGAGATGCCAAGAACTTTGAATTAATTATTCTCAGTGAATCATTCTTGCAGTTAAAAGCCATACCAGCATTTCCAGAAAAACTTTCAGTTCAGTATATGTAAACAAATTTAAAGAAAACAAACAAACAGACAAGAAAATGTGAAGATAAAAGGCTTGAGATAATAAGATTAAAGATGTTAATTGGAGACTATGGCTTCTACAGACTCTGACAGTGGTAGCCGAGTTCCTACAAAAGACTCCAGCTCTGCCCTGCTGGTCCCAGTCAGTGTGAGTCTGCATCCCATCCATGCCCTGCCAAACCCACCTCACTGTGCAGGCTTTGATTCAGCAAGGCACAAAGGCACATGTTCAGGTGACAGGTTTAGAGTTTTAGGTTTGTGCATCTATTTAAGATCTTCGGGTCTGTGTTTAAGTACATAATTACAGGCAAGTGTCTGCATAAGTGCTTTGAACTTGGGCAGTAATCCCCAAACCATGCATGCCCCTCCAGCCTACTGCTCTCTGGCTCACTTCATTCCTCACCAAGGATGCCAACGTTTCCCACCCCTGCTTCAAATCAAGACCTCAGAGTCCTCTGCATGCATATCATACTCGCTCCTCACATACAGCCCATGATTTTAAAGTCTTGAACTAATAAGCTTTCCAAAAGAGATGAATAGTCTAAAGAACAGGTGGGGAAAAAAACAGGGCAGAAGTTTTATGATGTGTTTGTTTTACTTTACACCCTGGCTTTACAGCTGATGAACTCACGGGGAGTCATCTATTGTTCTTACTCTGGCTGAATGGTTTTACTTGAAAAGGGAACCAATGAATCAAAGCATTTGACTTTAATTATCCCACAGTTCTAAGTGTTGTTCGAAAATGCCTATCAGTTTTAAGCCTCTATTTTCCAGGGAGCCACTGGGTGAGTGTGTCTACAAGGAAAGCACGCTCATGGGATAGGCAATGACCACATCAGGAGTTGGAAGGCATGTCAGTACGATTCTCCCCCCTTCAAACAATCATGTTTACACGCACCAGGCCATTTTAAGTGTATTGCTGCACTACTGCTGTTGTAATACTGTGTCTGCAAGAGATGGTGTCAGCCAGAATAACAAGCCAAGAAACACACTAAGTCTTTCCAGTTAAGCTTTTTTTCCCTAACAAGAGTTTATTCAGGTTCACTCCAAATGCTGAAGAAGATTGAAGATTCCTTGAAAAGTTTCATACCTCCTGATACGGCCAGAGCAGATGAGGGGGAAAGGAAAAGCTTGTGCAATAATAGAGATGGGCTAATGCATTGCAACAAAAACATTTCAACCTGAGAAGCTGCTACTGCGATCGTGGGCTGCCAGCAGGGCAATGTGCCAAAACGCTTCTGAAATGCGACTGCGGTTGTAGAGAGCAATAAGAAAATGTCTCATATGCCAGTGCAAACCTCTGCTATCCCAACAGAAAACACAGAGGAAATGGGAATGCAAACGGAAGCCTGGTAGTCAGCTGCAAGATCAGCCCTCACTCCCTGACATACTTGTCACCCAGCGAGGTGCGAGACAGGAGGCGACAGAAGTGCGCTCACCCCCTGCTCATAAATAGAGACAAATCCTGTCTGTAGTTTCTGTAGCTCTTCTGAAACTGTTGCTCCAAAAATGAAAATCTGGCCTGGTTACGTAAAGGCTTCTGCTGTGTCAGACCAACTCTGCTTCAGATGAAGCAGGACACAACTGTGCCTCTGGCCAGAATGCTAGGGGTTTAATTACTGCCTCTGCCGCCAACGTCCCCACCAACCTCATACCAGTCATGACGTCAGCTGCTGAAATCTGTTTCGAGTCTGCAAAATTAAGCTGAGTACGTGCTGTCTCCCACCCCTTCTCCTGCCTGTGTGGATGCTACATCTCCCTGGGCAGAGCTGCTCTCCTACGTGGTGTATATGTACAGTGCTAAGCGAAGAGGGAGAGCGACGGCCTGAAATAAAACCCTCACTGGAGAATACTAATTGCTTGGGTCTTTTTCCCTTGTTTAGTTTCATGTTTTTCCCTTGCAGGTTTTCCATGCTGCCGTAGGCTTGAAGACCTCTTCTGTAACTGGCACCCACACCAGCCATCAATGTCTGAAAGGGAACCTTCCGAGGCCGAGCATTTCTGGCATATTTTCTGCTTGCCATCTGTCTACAGGGAAACATCCTCAGGGCAGGAGCCTTCTGTGTCACAGGTTATATTCTGTTGGTGGTATCTATCAGATAATAAAGCTGTTATTAATTAAGACAGGCTGAGCAGGGACTGGTGCTGTATATATATAGTGTGCACTGCGCCCAGGTGAGTGGGAGGTAAGACTGAGAGTCTGGAGACCTGCTGCATATCTCAGGGGTCAAACACAGGATTTATCTAGCTGATACTGGGTATTTACCCTGTAAGTGGCAGTTCTGGGCTCCCTTAAAACCCTGTGGATAGAAACAGATAATAGTAGACCTCATCTTTCCACAGGAACCACGATGGTTCACTCCATCCTAAATACCTGTATACAGAGAGCCTCCAGTTTCAAGTTCATGGTGCTGAAGTTGGACAGCTGGCGATGGTGAGATGAGTTGGACTCCAGCTCACTTGACTTCTCACAGTTGTCCTTGTTGATATGGTGATGGTGAGAACATTTTTCAACTGGGTGGCCTCTGAGTGAAAAATAGTACCTAGCCTATTTTTGTTTAGAGTTATATTCAATTACAGCACTGGCTTTCCCAACATATGAATAAAAACCATGTTCTTGCTAACATAATTTCTTCTGATTCCCAGAACCCTGCAAACGCATGCATTTTTATGCTAGAAAAAACACATGTACCTTTGCTATGAAAAGACTTTAATATTTGAACATAATAAAACTGTCATTAAAATTAACCTTTTTTTCAAGTAAAGCTCTTCCAGAAAAAAAACATTTCTAAAGGAGATGTACTCTCAGCAAAGAGGAGTAGATACATATCCCTGTCAGAACACATGGAAGAACCTAGAACTAATATCACACAGACACTTTCATGCTGTAAAAGTCTGCCAGGTTAGGAAGTGGATTTACAGAGAGAAAAGCTTCCCAGTTATTCTCTGGCACAAATCAATGTCACAGAGCTGCTCTGATGGAATGGAAGCTTCATACAGCACCACTGTTATTACATATTGATTCAGAGTGCCCTCGGGGTCTGTCCATTTAACTCGTGTACTACTTTCAGAATGGGTTTTTGTATGTTCCATCATGCTGCATTCCTGCTTTTGCAAAGACCTGACAGAATGAATTGTTTTCCATAAGGATGCTGAAATCATGGCAGTTTCTGAAACAGGTGGCAGGAAACACGGGCACCTTAGGACCAGCCACCCTAAGAGGACACCAACTTGCTATATAGGTCAGGGGTTCTGGGAAAATACAGCAACCTTGGCTTTGAAGGACAAATGGAAAGGTCAGTTGCAGATGGTTTGATCATTAAATGCCCTTGCCCTCCAGCTCTGCTTGTTTAAAAGGCATAGCACTTCTTTAGGGATAGGAGTGGCTGCTGACCTCGATATTTAACTAATAATTAAATGTGATCATTGGAAAAAGGCAAAACCATCACTTTTTGACACAGATGATTTTGGGAAGGGGGTTGTATGGGGGATATTTGGGACATTCAGGTTGCCCTTGGAAAGCCCTCTGTCACCCTGGGAATTGCCCACCAGAGCTGAAACAGCAGAAGAAAGTCACAGGAAAGATGGGGAGATTAGGAAAAGGGAGTGATGTGGGGAAGTTGGAAGGAGCTGGGAGAGACTTGGAAGAGGAAACAGGTGGAAAATGTGCTTTATTTATTCAGTGGACAAACAATGCAGCTCCTCCACCATTAACAATTAATCACCCTGGGCGCTCTGGCCCAAGACTGACAAAGGGTTTAGGTGTGGTGACAGAAACTCCTACACCTCCCTTCCATGTGCATGGATCCAGCAGGGAAATACACAAACCCCAGCTACTCACCTACCCTTCCAATATGAGGTACGCTAATTGCTGGGTAATTGCAATTAATACGTAAAATGGCGAACACAAAACACTACGAAAATGCATCCCCTGCCTCCTCAAGGTGGATTTTGAATCCCACTGGTACATGGGAACAAAGGAGGATTGTTCCTTGCTTTACCTCTCATGTTGTCATGCCCAGATTCGGTGCATCAACCAAGGGGACTGTGACAGTCACCAAAGTAAAGGTAGACACAGAAATGTCACTTTCAGTCTGAGATCAATCCAGCACATCCTGTCAAAGCACCCACACTGGCTGGAGGGAAGGAAAGATGTCTTGGCTTGTCACATCAGACCATTGGGCAGCCAACGAGGAATGTTAGGTTCATGACACAGAAGAGATGGAGGACCAAGACCACCTAGCCCAGTAAAAAGAATATTCTTCTGGTAAGGTCTGAAGAAGAGAGATCTTCAGGTATCCCTCCTTGACCACCATTTGCGTATTGTTTTTGAACAACAGCCAGTAAAGCCTTATTAGTCCAAGGAACATATTGGTAATCAGCAAAAAGTCTTGGTATTATGGGCACAAGATGACTAAACCACCTGGGGATGTAAAACATTGAGTAGCCAAGCAGTGGACTAGAAGCTAATGGGTGAGGGCCTTCCCCTCCAGATAAACCATCCTGCCAGGAGTAACCAGACACAAAGTGATCCCACCCACTGCAGCACCCACTGGAAGTGTCACTCATAGCACCTGGAGAGAGAAAAATTCTGTTCAGCAAACTTACTTTCACTTGCAAACTCCCACTGATTTTGCTGCTTCTTACAGTATGAGTAGAGTGGGACAATCTCCCAAGTTGCATCTATGTTTCAGAGGCAAATCCCTTTATGGAAAACACTCCAAGACCTTTAATTAACTTATGGCCATATCACACCATGAAACTCATGCCACTCATCTAGCAGCTGTCATTTAGTCCTCAGAGAGCAAGATGCTCTCTTCTGAGCCATTAGAAGCACTCCTAAAATAGCAGGGGGGTTCTTTAGAACAAGTGCCTTCAGTTTTTGGCCAGCAGACCTGTGGCACCCATGGCCTACCTTTAACAGGTCTGTTAAAGTTAAGAAAAACAACCTCTTATCAGCAGGTTTCAATTTACTATCAAGGAAGCTGAATAGCTTCCCCAGAGTAATTCCAGAGTTTACAAATCAAGACAGCCTACAACTCTCTATGTTAGATCTTCCCATCAAAATTCCCATTGAACCTCTCCCTCTCTGGGTAACAAGATGTGAGAGGACCATGACCCAAGGGGGGCATGGCTGCAGGCATGAAGAAGCCTTCTCACTCAAGTTATTAATCAAATGAGTAACATGAATGAGTCTCACTATGTTGTGAGCCTCCCAGGGCTCAAAGAAGTTGAAGCTACAGAGCTGGAAGTCCAATTTTGTCTCTCCCCTTGGGAAGCATTTTCCCATGAATGGTTACTGAACCAACGTTGTGAACATCCTTACTGTGTCACCCTTTATCCACTTTCAGAACTCTGTTACAGAATAGAAGTTTGAAGCCACAGATCTGCAGCATTAAAGTGCTGACTGATTGAGTAGTTCCATAGGATAAGGCAACCCCCAATTGCAATGCCAAGACAAACATGCCTGTGTGTACATGCAAGGATGTGTTCTTTTTGACTCCACTGCCTCAGTGGTCACAGACAACAGGAAGGCTCAAAAATTCTCAAGTACCCCAAACTTTTGGGAAAACAAACAACAAAGCTGAGAAGCCAGACTCCCCCAGTGCCCTTGGTGAGAGAAAGACAAGTGGAACCCCATTTTTGTGACATCAAAGGCCAACAGCAGACAATCCTGGACTACTGGACTAGACACAGAACTGGAAGAAACCAGGCTTTGCTGGCTCTATGGTTTGTGGCACGATTTGGTGCTCTCCCTGAAGTGTCACTGTGCCTTCACTGCACTTAGGACCCAGCTGTCCTGATTAGGTGAGGACAGGTTTGTTCTCCTCTGCTCCCTCACCTCTGCCTGCAGTACAGGCTCAGGGGACTCTTGCCCTGCTTTGTCACTGACCTGCTAAGCCACTTTCTCTCTCAGCACCTCTGTTTCCTCATCTTTGAAATGAGGATTACGACCTCTATGAGACACTTTGATGTCCACAGATGAAGTGTGCTGCGGCATATATAAGCATTCTCTCTATTTTAAATACTAGTAATATATTGCTGTGGGGCTTTTTTCTTTTGTTTATTCACTTTTANCTTTTGAAGATAATTATGGGTGAGAAAGCAATTTTGAAACAAAAGTGGCAAAGTGCAATGCTTAGAAACTGTGAGGCAGAATGTATTTGTCCACCTCACAGTTTGCTATTGCAATATTCCACTTCTCTTCCATTTTCTAAGTCATGTAGAAAACATTCTTCCTGGATAAATTATTTAGCTCTGAACTGCTGCAATGCACAGCAGGACGCCTGTAAGAGCAAAGTGCTGCTCATGGAGGGTACCTCACATTACCCAGACAGGAAACTGAGTTCAGACTGCAACAACTGCTTGGTGGGAATACAGCACCTGAAACCCAAGTGCACAGGCCGGGAAACCTGCCTGGATCAGCCACTCAGTGCAGTTCCAATCTCTCTTTTTCCTCACAGGAATGGCCTTGTTCCCAGCCTGGGCAGATGTGCTGACTGAATGGGGTCTTCTGATTTGAGGAGAGGTGGAGAGGTTCACCTTCTCACTTTCTGAGAACTGTTGGATGATAAAGAGAAGCTGTGAGTCTCACACTGTACCCGCAGATGTTCAGGACTCAGTCAGATGCTGGCTCTGATCCTAATGCACCAAAACCAGCAAACCACTTTGGGCAAACCAGTGGTGTCCCGGAAATCCAAGCAGGGACTGCACTGCCCACATAGGACTAAGTGCAGAATTTGCTCTGCATATAACTTGAACTGCTGGGGCCACCAATTAAAACGTAAAGATGAGAGTCCCATGTTCCACATTTCATTTGCAGAAAGTACTTTAAAAGAAGGAATATTAAGGCAGATTTTTTAAATTACAGGTGAAGAATATTCCCTGTAGAGCTTTTCAAAATAGTGAACAGCCCCCACCCTGTCCTGCAGACAGTGAAAAGCTACAGGCAGCCTCTTCTGGACTGAGCAGTGTCATGGTATGTTTGGATACCTCATCTTTACAGCACAAGGTACTCCACAAATTCAGCTGTATTTTATGAGCTCATTAGGAATGCAAACAGAAAACCCTGGCAAATAAAGGCTCAATTCCCTTTGTACATAGGAATCTAACATGTCAGTTCACTCATTCACCACTTAATTCATTAGGTTTCCAACACCCAGGTTCTCTAATCCATAACAGACCTTCCTGACACTATGCCCTGCCTATGTCCTGCCCTCACTCTGACCAAGTGCCTCTGCTCTAAGGAGATCCCCTAAACTCACCAGGACATGGTCCTGGCCAGCCTGCTCTAGGGAATCCTGCTGGGGCAGATGTTGGATCAGAAGACCTCTGCGGGTCCCTTGCCCTCCACACTTGGGTGGGATACTCTGCTTTGGTTTGTCTCCTAAAGCACCTCAACTCAGACCTGCTGCCTGTTAGGAAGGATGCTGGGACAAGGAATGATCTCAAACTCAATCCTCCCTCAGGATTCATCCCCAAACAACAGCTCCCCACTCCAGAATATCCTGTGGCAACACAATCAAAAGAGAGGAAAGACCATTTTATTGTGGACATCAACTGGGGGGGGGCCCAGGAGTCACAGTGCTTCAGCTGATGAACATGAACCAGCACCTGCAGCAACAGAGTCACATAGCTCTAAGAAAACCAGAAAGGCAGAAAGAGGCAGGATTTTGTTCCCTTTGGGAGAGCAGCCCCTCAGCAGAAAGGGCCATTGCTCAGTTGTCACCTGGCACCAGCAGACTGAGCACGGCAGAGCTGGGACTCTCTGTGCTCCCAGGTTCCCTGTCCTGTATAACGGGTTTGCTCCCAGTACTGCCAGTAAGGACTTACCAGTGCTCCTGGTGGCTCCCCAGACCTCTCCATCTCTCTGACTGGCACCGTGGGACTCCCCTTCCTTCCCTCCCTCCCACGTGAGCTCACTCCAGTGGCTGCACATCCCTGCACCACAGCACAGCCAGAGGCAGCTGAAAGTCTCCCACTGTTATCTCTGCTGGCCTCCACCAGACTCTCCAGGCTCCCAGCACTGAATGAACTCCACTGGGAAAGAGAGGAGTAGGAGAAGGCATGCAGTGATGCCTCTACTGCTCGGCTGGAGCACCAGCACTCAGTCACTGAGCCCAGAGCAGGAAGACACTCAATGACATGGAGACAGCTCAACTCCAGGTGGGTCACCCAGGCTCTCTAGGCTCCTTGTGGTGTCCTGTGCAGCAGGAATGGACATGGAGTGAACTGAGCTCCAAGCTATCTCTTCTCTCTTGTCAGGCAGCTCTGCCCAAGAGCTGGCCGCAGCCACAGGGACACCTATCCCCAGCCGGGGAGTTCTGTTCCCCTACCCGGCTGTTCCTGCAGCATCCCCCAGCTTACCCCAGCAATGTGGCCACCCACAGCTCCTTCAGCTGCAGAAAGAGAGCAGAAACAGCCTCAGGCCCTGTTGCCTCCCAAGAAGGAGAGCAGAGATGGGTCTTTGCACTCATGGAGGCAGAACAGAGGTGCTGCCCCCCAAGAAGGAGAGCAGAGATGGGTCTTTGCACTCATGGAGGCAGAACAGAGGTGCTGCCCAAGCTCTGGCTCCCTGTGCACTCTGTGTGGCATGGGCACATTTGGGAACCTCTCCTGTCTGCCTCTCAGATGCGAGAACCATGACTCATCCAAAATTGGCAATGCAGGAGCCAGTGGGGCAGAGGCAGGTAATGGATGTCGTGTCTTCACAGTGTCCTTCCTGCTCTTCTTCTTCTCCAGCCAGCTCCTTCCTCCCACCCAGCACTCACAGCTGGTCCAGGGGACAGAGGGAGCTATGGGCACAGTTTGGTGCCCTGTCTGCTAAGCAGAGAGGCAAGCAGTGAGCTGGAGGTGGCTTCCACTGTATCTGACATGCATTTATGTACATGCCCTCAGATCCTGGGGCAAACTTCAGCAAACAGTCTTCAAGACAGGTATTTCTGATACACACATGTTCTGCACCAGATGTGCAGTAGTTCTGCATGTGACCAAGCGACTCAGCCACCAGGACCATCTCCTTAAAATCTGTTACTGGGAGCCCCAGAAAACTAACTTCTCCAGTGGGTTCATGCACAGCCAGAGCTCGAACCCTAAGGGCAAAACCCTTGACCGTAATAATTCAGGGGGCAACAAGAAGCAGTGAAGCCACATGAAATAAATGTCAAGAGAGGGATGCTGCTTCTGGCCCTGGGTTTCCTCTTCCACCCATGGGGATGTGACAGCACAAGCCTGTGAAAGCACACAGGCTGCTAAACGCTGTCCGTACCGATAACTGTCACTTGTCTTTCCCACGGGTGAGCGTGGGAAGGCAGGCTCAGGAACATCACCAGAACACAGCACCCCATGGTTTCACCTTGGCGCACAGTGCCGGAGGAACCTGTCCTTGGAACATTTTGAAGCCGCACGGCAAGAGGGCATGTACAACATCTCCTGCTCTGCTCTCCAGCCCCCTGCCCCTTCCAAACCCCTGTAATTGTCAGTACCATCCTCTCCCAAGTCCTGCCTTGGACACCCCACCCAGGGCAAATTCATGCCCAAAAAAAACCCTCTAACTGAGGATTTGCAGTGGCAAAGCTACAAAGGTAAAAAAAAAACCCACCATACAACCCAAATAATTGTTTATCAGCACTGCCATTCAGGTGTAATTCTGAAGAGAAGCAATTCCTCTGAACTATTAAACACTTGGCTCCAACCACCGAATCAAATGTATTCCCAGACATTCTCCTTTAGTGTATTACTCAGCTTTTTCTGAGTCTTACAAAAACCAGGACTTGGATGCCTTGCCACCCAGAAACCAAAGGAAGCTTCGATGAAACCAGCAAACACCTCCCATCCTCTCAACATTGTCATTATAAAAGCAAAACAAACCAGAGAGGTTCTACAAGTCAGCCTATAAACCCAGGCATGAGGAGAGCAATGTCAGTGGTAATGGGGCAAGAAAGGCAGGGTAATTATACCACATCAAATTTGCAATCATGCTGCATTCCTTGCCAGTGAAGGCCAGCTAAGAATTAGATACACCTTTTTAAATCATCAAAGGGAGTGGCTGCAAGATACAAAGTGCTGGGATTAAGATGAAGTTCTGGGTTTGCCAGTTCTCAGCAATGGCCTTGGTGGCTGGGCTGGGCATGTCATTAACTGCTCCCAAACGGTGTTCACACCATGCCACTTCTTTTTAATCTTTATATGATTCTCTACATTTCAAGAGTCCCAGGCTCCTACTGAGCAAAAGGCTGTACAAACCCAGAAATGGAAGACAATACCTATCCACAAGGTTTTTTTGCACTTGGTCAACCAGACGAGTTTGGTAACTTGCACCTCGGCACCATTTCAGTGGTGCACAAATATTTGTCATGTTGCTCCAGCTACTACCATAAGGTCTGCAAGCTCAGGCCCTCAAGAGCTTCCCTGCCAAGAAAGCTGTTAAAAATACTGAATGGGGGCTATTTTGTACAGATGATTTAACAAGCACTACATGGGTGAGGGAACAGATTTGGGTCAGACCTCTCCTTTTTCAGAAGAACAAGTAGAGGAGATTAGGTGCAGCACTCACCCTGCAGCTCTTTGCAGAGGGGATCCTGCTGGGAAGCTGGGTCCCAAGGAAGCCCCTCCGTGGGTGAGAGGCACGGTGCTGCCCAGACATGGAACCCTGCTCCATGGAGTGCTGGGCAATGCAGGTAATCTTCTGCTGGAGAACACCTCCCTCAGAGAAACTGCAGGAGTGACCATCACGCAGGCAGGACAGCGGCGCACAGACCTCTCTGGCTGCCTCACATTGTTCATGGTATACACAGGATTTCCAGTGCGGACTGTTACAGGTTAAGAGGATAACGTGGCACAGAAACAGAAAGGCACAGACCACCAGAGCTTTAAAAGCTCATGAATGTCCTTTTCTATCACAATTTCATAGTGCAGGTTGTTCCAGTCAATCCACAGCCAACGAAACAAATGCTGCATTTGTGCTAGTTTTGGGAAAACATGCCAAAAAGACAAGCACAAGGCAAAGCAGCTAGCAAAATGGACAAGTCTTGCTATTTAATTATTTTGAAATGAAAAAGTTCATTTAAAACCAGCTACAAAACAAATGCATAATGATGGCCTCTCCCTTCATAAAACATCATGCTTTGGCACAAACAACTGGCTGGCTTGATTTTATGTCCAATGAATTTAATCGTATCCAACAAAGTGGCTCTCTGTATAGCAGAGAAGGCAAAGGGTTCTGAAAAGAGTTCTTTGGACAATGCATAACACCATAAAACTAAATTTAAAAAAAAAAAAAAAGCTGAGGATGATTTCTGTTCTTTCTTGGGCCAACAGAAAAAGAAAATGTAATGCAGTTGGCATCAGCATTGTGGTGAGGTGAGCAGCACACAGGAGCTGAAACCCATCAAGCTAATTCCAGTTCCACTTTGCGGTAAACTTGTGAATGCACTCACCTGACCACTGTAAAGCCAGCTGTTTCTTATGTGTGATGGGTTCATGCTACTGCACTATTTACAAATTCAGTCTCTAGCAAGATGCTTTTCCGTGTGGTAATGAGACATCCAGTGTTTTGGCAAGAAGAAAACAGTCCAGTGGTTTTCCCGTGCCGAGACCTGGGCTACAGGGATGCTCGTTGCCTGTCGCTCAGCTGTGCTCGTACACTCTGAAGAAGCCATGACTTCAGTACATGACTTCCAAACATGAGCTTCTATGAGCCATCTCCAACTGGGCATCCAGAGTGCAAATTAGTGGGCACTACTGAAGAAATAGCCAAGCGTCTAAACACTTGCACAATCTGTTCTTACACTCAGTACCTCTTGATTTCTCAAATGGCATCACCTACTGATTGCAAGTGTTTCTCAATGGACACCACCATATTAAAACCCTAAATATTGCAGTGACTTTGCTTCTCCCACTCCATTTTACTCAATGTAATTAATCCTCACAGCACCTCAGAGGAGGAAGGACAGGGACGGTCACCACCCCAGCCCAGTGTGCAAGCAAGAGGCATGGAAAGCCAAGGGACCCGTGCGAGGTCCTGCAGAGCACAGGCCAAATCCAGTTGCGGTGTCACGTTTCTAAAGGGATGCTCATGCCATCAAATCCCAGTGGTGAGGAAGTGACAAGAAAGCCTTCCTCAGTTCCCCCCACCCAAGACCCTGAACTCATCCAAAGGACCTTGACAGCATGTTTGGCAGGTCGAGTCACCCCCGCTGTGGTACAGGCGAGGGATTCCTGGCGTGGCACGAGCAGGGCCGGTGGTCTCGGCCGGAGGTCGCCGTTCTCCCGCAGAGCGGGACACCCACACACACCGCCGCGTTGCGTAACCACGGCCGCTGCATGTCAATGGGAGCTCACCGGTACAGGCCAGCTTATGCAATTACCGCACCTCGCCGGAGGCTGCAGGGACGGTGGGCTCGGCCGCGATCGGCCGGGAGACTGCCCTCACCCTCGGGCCGGAGCTCTGCCCACCGACCCCGCTGGAGGTCTCAGCCCCGTGAGGGTCCCCGCGACGGGGCACGGAAGGGAGAGGGGTGGAGGTTCACTTCGGAGGGGCCGAGCCGTGTCCCCACCTCTGGAGGAGGGGAGTCACCCAGGACGCCCGGCTCGGTACATACTCTTCGCCGGGGTGTCCAAGCTCAGACATAAAGGTGATCCCTGACATGGCGGGCGCGGGGCTCCTGTGGCCCCTCCCCAGGCACCCATCACCTGCAGGCGCCAGGTGAGGGGCCCGGGCCCCGCCAGCCCGGGCCCACCGCCGTGCCCCCAGCCCAGCGGAGCCGCGCTCTCCCCGCTCGCCGAGGGACGGCCCCGCCGCGGGGCTCCGGAGCGGGGGAAGCGGCAGCAAACCCCCGCCCCGCCCTGCCCGGCTCCCCCTCGGGCCA
>VZTF01002700.1:1744171-1773447 GCA_013397755.1 Cnemophilus loriae | reverse complement strand
TTTTATTTTGTCAGCCCCTTTACTCCCCCCCGCCCCCACTCAGCTCCGGCTGCACAAGGGCGGCCGCTGCTGATGCTGAACTGACCCTCGCCACCTTCCCCCTGTCCTTTCCAGATCGTCCCCTTTTGTGGGCACATCAAAGGAGGAATGAGGCCGGGAAAGAAGATCTTAGTTATGGGCATAGTGGACCTCAACCCCGAGAGGTAACACCTGGGCAGGGCTGCCCGTGCCGGGGGCGCCGGGCCCGGGGAGGGGTAGAAGGGGAGCGGCCACCCGCACGTACACACACACACATCCGCACGGATCCCTCCTTTCTGGAAAAGATTATTTTTATCATTTTAAATATAGCATGCGAATTTCTCCTTTGACACATAGAGGGGGCATTTCTTCAAGGGATTTCGTTTTCACTTGGGAATGAAGGAGCATATCAAGCATATATGTCTGCATATATGTACAGATATATGTACAATGCCATGCACACACATATATATGCCATAACCGTGTTCTTGTCCCTGCTGAGCTTTCAAAGAGCTCTGAACGAGCTGAGCTGTCTTCCACTCTGTGCTGCTATATGGTTTTAATAAGCTGAGAAATAAGACTGGCGGCATTTGGGGCTTGTTTGCTTTTTTTCTGGCTGAACGAGAGCCGTTCTGTTTGTGTTGCAGCTTTGGCATCAGTCTGACTTGTGGGGAGTCAGAAGATCCTCCCGCGGATGTAGCCATAGAACTGAAAGCTGTGTTTACAGAGAGACAGTTTGTCAGAAACTCTTGTGTAGCCGGAGAATGGGGGGAAGAGCAGTCGTCTATTCCTTACTTTCCATTTATACCTGACCAGCCTTTTAGGGTGAGTACCAGGACGGCAGTGGCTTACACCATGTCTGATAAAGTGTCATTTGATATGAGTTGCAGCAGAACCTGACGTGCCTTTCGTGAAATCACGGTGTAGCCTGCACTGCTCTGGTTGAGACACCAGTTGCTGGTTTGTTTGTATCCATCGAGTTGCATGGAGATCCCGCTGCTACGTGCAGCTGCAGGCAGTTCAGATGGGGCTGTGCACACCTCACCTGGGCGCTATGACAAGTCAGAGGTTGTAATACTGTACGATGAAGTGCAGCTTCCTGAGCTTAGTTTTATAACCATAAATTAAGAAGTACCTCTATGTTATTAGTGCATTACAAGTTATTACTGGAGAATGTTAATATTCTGTGGGATTGCTGTATATATTGATGGTTTTTTTAATGGACATACTGTTTGCAATTTAGTGCAGCTAATAAGGATCATGTTCATCCTGTATCTCAAGGGATGTTACATTAAGGTTGACCGTAGCTCTTCGTGTTAGCAGATTAAACAGCTAAGCAATAGTGGTATTCTTTTCTGAACCCTGGGATTAAACCTTGCATCAAATTTAGATCTGTAGCCACTTGAAAATGGTGTACATGGAAGTGCTGTGGCGCTGTGGATGGACTGGGTTGACCTAGAAGCAGATTCCCATCTGTAGTGTTTATGGTTGTGTGAAGATGTCTTTGCAAATCAGGACTAACAAAGTATGCGGCTGCAGAGGGCTGCTTCTCTCTCACTACATTGAGGAAAAAAGGCTGCATGCCTTTTGCATGCAGCTGACCCAGAAAACCCCTCCTCCTCCCTGTCCCTCTTACAAAACCTCACTGGCCCCTCTGCTAAATGCCAGTGCTATGACCAGCTGCCAAACTCTCTTAATCCTTCTTGCCCCCAAGATAATCTCCCCCAACCCCAAAAGCTCACCATCTCCCCAGATGCTTGGTGTTACGAGGGTGTTTATGACTGGTTTTGCTGCAAATTGGTTGCGCTCTACTTGCTTCTACAAACTCACCCTCCCATCAGAACTGGCAACACCCTTTGGTGGTGTGGGAAATGCACTTGAAAAGGCTTGGAGGCTGGGTCCTGGTCTATCTGAGAGGGTTCCACTGCCTCCTGCAGTGGGTGGTGACTGGCCCTCAGATGGGCCAGCCAAATTACCCAGAGCAAGTTTTGTGCATGTCCCACTAATGACAGCTGACGTTACAGGACAGCAATATCACACATTTATCATGTAGAGTCTGTAGAGAGGGAGTTGTTCTTTTGCCTTTTTTTTCCTCCTTTTTTCCCAAATGCCCAAATGGAATTGAGGCTCACAATTGACTTAGTACCTTTGATGGTCTCCCTCTCAGTGAATAAATTAGACTATTAAGTGTTCTTGCCAATTACTTGTGATCCAGTCCAATTAGCACTGTGGCATGGCCGCAGGTGACTTGAAAAGCGGACCGTGAGCAGTGTTAACCATATCTTTTACATAACAAGGCCTCAGGCAGGCACTGCCACAGTGACACAGGAGCTCTGTAGCAGCACGGCCGCTTCCCTGGTACCTGGTGCGCTACCAGGGATCCAGGAGTTCCAGCTCTCCTGGACGGCCTGCTGCCATTTCTCCTGGTGCAACGTGCTCTAAGTCACTTGGGCTTTGGCTCAGTCAGTTTGTCACGGGGCCCGTTCCCATTTTTATACACTGTAATAGCAGCAGAGTCAAGTGTCTGGTAGCAGCACTTCGCCCTGGACTTCCAGCCTCTGGAAGTACCTCAACTTCCCTGAACATTTTCTCCTTAGTGTGTTTAGACCTGGAGGTCTCCAAGGGCCTGTAAAAGTGCAAGTTCTGTGCCCTCATGTCCCAGCTTACTGCGGGGGCAGTTCCAGCAAAGCTTAACAACAGGGCACCCTCTCAAGCCACCCCTAACATCATGAATCTCCCAGCGTGTCCAAGCTTGTTCAGCTCCAGGCTTTGTTGCTTTTCCAGAGCATTTCTGCAGGTCTCTCAGGAGGAGGGATGAGCTGTGTGCCTCCCTGATCCCGTTTGTGCCTCCTGCGAACTGTCTAGCTGAATTCCAGCAATCCTGCACTGCATTTCCTTCACTGCGGCCCCAGGATGGAGTCTAGTCTGCAGCTACGGGAGTGAAGGGTTTTAGTTCTGCAGCAGATGTGTATGTGTGGGAGAGGAGGACAAACTTACATCCCCCTTCTGTGTTTATTCCCTTCCAGTAAATTAAAATCAGTGTGGAAAGCATTGGAGAGGGAACTGCTCCCTTATGAAGGAAAAAAAAAAACAAACCACCAAAACCAAGAACTTTGTAGCAAGCAATGCAGAGTTTGGGTTGGAGATAAAGTTTCTTCCTCCTGTGATTAGCAGTTTGAGTCTGTTTCTGGCATTATTCCAAGACACAAAACCTCCCAGTAGCCAGTGAGACTGGGTTCCGGTGTGCTTACTGCTACGACAACGTGAGATTGGATTAATGTTCCTGTGCAGTAGGAGCAGATCCATCATGGTGTAACTGGTGTCAAGGGGGCAAACCAGTCTCAGCCTTGTCTCTTGCGTGGCATCTAAGTAGCACAATGTGCAGCTGCACCAACACTGTTTGAAGTGCTCTTTGTGTGCTGTGAAATAGCTTCCCAGTTACACTGTGAACAACATGCTTCAACATTTTATCTTTTACAGGTTGAGATACTTTGTGAGCATCCCCGTTTTAGAATATTTGTGGATGGACATCAGCTCTTTGATTTTTACCACCGTATTGAAACACTGTCAGCAATTGACACAATAAAGATAAATGGAGATCTTCAGCTTACAAAACTGGGCTGAGCTTGTTCGGACTGCAGATTCCAAACCAGCTCAGGTGCCATCGTCCGTTGGGAGCAGTGACAGCCAGCTCTGGACACAGCTATGGTAGGAAGGCTGCCCTGTTCCTTTTCCGCATGCAGTTCTTCACTCCTGTGCCGATGAACCGGGCTGTTTTTTATCCTAATGAAGAGCACTGTTGGTTTATAGACATTGAGCCGTTTTTCTTGGATCAAAATAGCCCACCTGTGCTGGATAATCGAATTGGAATGGATTCGGAAAGACTTGCAGTCTCTTTTCAAATCTCACAGAAAAGGCAATCTCTGAAACGCAGCGCTAAAACCGGTTACTGACCAGTAGTGACAACAAAAACAAGTTTTTCTTTTGCAAATATTGTTTCTGCACTGAAGTGGAGTAGTGTAGCACAACACAGGGCCACGTGCTGACGTCCTTACCCAGGGCCTGAGCCTGGTTCCATGGAAATCAATGGCAAAACTCCCACTCACTTTAATGGGGTACAATCAAAATGTCTAGTCCTTAGTCAAGCACAATTCCCACTGATTTCTATGGCATTTTTGCACACACCTTGGGGCCTGCCCTTCTGCTGGTGTAAATCAGCATTATTTCCACAGCTTGTAATGGAATTTTGCTGATTGCCCTCAGCCACTGGTTTGGCCCAAGGATTGTGTGAAAACTGACTGAGGGTGTGTGGACACAGCCTGTGTATTTTAGTCAGGGTATTTGCATAGAATGTAGATCGTTATGAGTTTTTGCACAACGTATTGTTAATACAATTTTTAAAACTTATCTGTAGTTTATTTATTTATACTCGTATGTATTATTAGTAAAAATGAACAATCTTACTGACGGTTAAGAACAGCAAAGTGTAAACATTTTGAATGTACAAAATGTCTTAGGTTCTTTGGGTAAACTTTACATATCATTCTTGAAAAACCATGTTTCCTATCGCACATTTAGTTACATTTTAATGGAGCCCTCTAGGCCCTGGGAAAACGTGGGCATGGTAGTTGGTGGGGGGAACTCTGCATATTCACTAGAATCTGTTTTTCAGGGCTTACTAACTTTGCTGCACAGGATAGGTTTGAGTTGAAGTCGATCCATTTTAAAAACTCAAAACAGCAAATTTGTGGGTTTTACTGTGCTTTTATAACCTGAGAAAAGGTTAAATTTGGCAATCTCTTAGTTCAGAAAGAGAACCAGCCTCTTTCCAATGGAGATGGGAGATTCTTTACACTTGTTTGAGAACATATTTGGCCTTTGATATGACAATTAAAACTTGTCTAGACAGCCAAGTTATTAATGCTTGAAAATCAGCTACTGCACATGAATAATAACTTTTCAAGTAGCTTTTTAAATAGTAGGTATAGCTGTATAAACACAGTCATTGTGCTACACTATAAATGAACACAGCCACTTTTCTTGACTTCTTTAGGACTAAATACACTTTTTTCCTTGGCTGCTCACAGTGGACTTTAGTGGGTCTTTCTGAGTAGTTATAATCATGATATAAACATACATTTAGGCAATTTTGAAAACACATAATATAGGGACTAAAACACAGACTATAAAAACATCCTTTTTAGCACAGTATTTAAGAAAAAAAAAAAAAAGAAGATTCTCACAAACAGAACTATGTTAAACCTGCAATAAAAATGTGGTTTAAAGCAACCAGAACTGGAATATCCAAAGTTAAGGGTAGAATGCCAATGCAAAGCCTCATTTTGTGCTAATTTGGCCTGCAGTTAAGAAGCCTTAGATTGCAAGCTGAAATTCCAACTGTGGCTCTAGTCCAAAGCCTGTTGAGGTCAATCAGAGTCCTCCAAGCATAGAAGCCTGATTCTTATTTCTTGCAAGTGCAAATCTCTTTGTGAAGTGGGGGGGTTGTTGCTGCTGCTGCTGCTACAGATGAATTAAGAATCAGGCTGCCACTTATAAAATATAAGTTAAAAATTTAATTTTTAGCCATAACATTTGACATTCCCTGACTTTTCGTCCTACTTCCAAAATAAAAGAGAACCTGTTGTTTTCCAGATGAACTTTTTGTCTGGTGTGTGGCTTTTAAGCTGTACATCAGATTCTATTTGTACTCCAGATTGAACTGAAATGTTCCTGTCTTGCTCTGTTTTTACTCTTTTACATGATACATAATGACTGTGTCACTTTCCATTGTATAAAGAATGCTGACAGTGTTTCAGTACAAAATATATTCTTAAAAATTATGATAATAAAAATCCAAGGGAAAGGTGCTTCTACATGAGGTATTTTGGATTTTTCTCCAGCTTGGAAATTCCCTATGGTTCCAAAGCTGATGCAGGAAGAAGATTGTTTGGAGATAAATTTAGCACCCTCTGTGCCTAGTGCTTTCTCCAGCTGGACATCCAAAGCCAGGTTTGCTGATGCAGGGCCAGTGCCTGGGCCAGGCCTGCTGGGCCGGGGGGAAGAGTAAGTAGCACCATGACCCTCCAGTAGCACAAACCCAAAGGGAATCTCCCTGACAACCTACTAGTAGAGATTCCCCCTCCATGCTTTTACTCTATCCCAGAAAAAGCATTTTGGCTGCCTTGGATTTTCACAGCCCCCACACGTTTGCTGTCCTGCGGGGGCCCAGCACAGCACGGTGCCTATACCAGGGATGCCAGGGTGATCTCAGTGCATTGTCAGGGGCATCTCTGGTGGGAGCCAGGGCCTGGTGATCCTGCCTTTCTCCTGTTCCCACCTGCTGTGCTGGGCACTCCCATTTGTTCCTGCTCCAGGAGTTTGCTATCTGGGGAAAATGCTCTTTTGACCCTGATTCTGGTTTTGCCTTTGCATAACTCCACCACCCGATCCTGCCCTGTTGTGGTTTCTGAGCCAGGCTTCGAGGCAAGAAGGGCTGTGAATCCTCTTCTGATGGGTTATGGCTTGGCTGAGAGCTCAAGAAAGGGCAGAAAGTCACAGCTAAAGAAAGCTTCCACATCTATCTGTCTATCACCTGATTGGAAGCCTTTTTATTTTTCTTTTGCTCTTGGCGCTACCAGGTGATGGCAGGCGAAAAAAGGATGATGTCTGTGTAACCAAGGGCTGTTCCACTCGTGCTTGGCTTACACTGGCTGATCATGTTAAGAAGCAACTGCAGAACACTTGCACGTGTAGTGTAAGTCAGAGAAAACTGAGGCCTTAATTGTTTCTACTCAGTTGGACTTTGGGTCAAATCCAAATGTTTCAAATGGGAGACTGTGCTGCAAAATTTATACCTGAATTTTTCAGTCTCCACAATTTAGGGATTATTCAAATCTTCATTTTGGATGTAAGCCCTAATAGACATGAAATAAAGACTGTTTCCAAATTAGGCCAGGTTTATAAAATGTTTTTCGGTAGGGACAAAGTAGTCTGTGAGCTTCTTGGAAGCTGCAATTCTTCAGGACTTCAGGAGTGAATGAACTAGCCTTTGAAATCTTATGGTAAAATTTATTAGCTGAATATTTCCGTGGTTTCCTCTGAATGAGGAAGTTGATTCTGCAATGAAAGAAGTCTTGAATGGGTAAAACCCATATGCAGTGGAATCACTCAACTTAGCATAGCTTTATTTTTCCAGAGAGGAAAATGCAGAAAAATGCAACTAACCAAAAAAAATCACAACCAAATTATTTAGTTATGTCTGGGATTGGCTGTGATAAAGCTGATTTGATTTAAAAAAAAACAAAACTAGGTTATTGCCTGCTCAGAAAGAGCCTTGAAATATTTCAGTGTCATGTGAGGTAGTCTGTCTAAACATATTTCACACGAATGCTTTTTCACAGGCAACTTGTTAAAACTGTTACAAAAGACCTTCTTTTTGTGTCACAATTAGAAATGTTTGCCCCACCTTGAAAGAACATTTTGTACTAAATATTCATATGTTGTCTATGAGAACTTGCACTAACATATTATATTCTCCCTCCCCTCCCTGGCTAGTTTGAGCAGAAATAGGTGTAATATTGCTAAACCGGTTGAATGTGATGTGCTTGAGGCCTAGCATCTTTCTCAAGGGCTGTTTTGAGTAAACAGCCTGACAACCAAAGGGAGAGCCTGAATCACCATTCTGCTGTGCCAGCTTTCCACCCTTGTCACTCTCCTGCTGTGAGGCTGAGACTGAAGCCCAGAGATTTTCACGCAGGGAACAGCACTGAGGTTTTTATCTTCAGCGTTGAAACTGTTCACTGTGGAGGAAACAAGGCCAGAGTAGCCACAGCGCTCATCAGCTTGGTAGTGAGGTTGGGGTAGCATGATGTGCTGTAGTCCTAATAGAGCAGGAGTTCGGAGGGCATTAGTGGGCATTTCAGAGCCAGACAAGGGCACAGGCTGTGGAGATGCAGGGCAGCTTCCCAGGGATGGGCTTTTTCCACGTTTTAGCTGCTACCTTCTGCAACCCCCTACCAGGACACGTGGCAAAAACCCAGCATTGCTTACAAGCTTGGACAGCATGGGTGAGTTCATGTTCCTACTCACATGATGTAAAAGAGGCTCCCAAATAAATAACAGGAGAATGTAGGAGTAGCCATGCCACTAAGGTATTTTTTTCCGCACTGACGCTCACACAGTATATCTGATGTGGGGCTCATTTGCCTCTTGTCCACAAGAGGTGCTCCCCCCAGAGAACTCCAGTACTGTATTCTGCACTGAGGCTGCACAGAGACCTTTCCATGCAGAAAACTGCAGAACCACAATTCTGCTGAGCCAGTTAGCAACCTCCCAGTACCCCTGGAGCTGACATGGCAATGTAAGGAACAAGAGTCAGGGGCTGAGGGCAGCCCCAAATGCCCTGTGATAAGCATAGAAGTAAGGAAGTAAAGCTTACACCAGTGTAGGAACAGTAAGTGACGTGGTGAGGGTTTTTGTAATCATGGTATTGTTCTGATTTTCTCACGTGGATCAGAAAGCACACAGGTGAAAGTCACTTTGCAATGAATGGTGTGCAGGGTTAGAACCAAGGCCAACCCAAACAGGAAGAAAAAAAATGAGCTGCAGACGCCCTATCTGGCTTTGATACACCCTCCCAGCTCCTCCCAGCAATCACTGCTGTTCTGAACATAGACAATTACTACAACAAGGAGATTCAGCAGCATGTGCAAGATCAAAATAATAAACTCCTACTCTGCCACAGGTTCCCTCTAGCTCCTGTTACTAGGCCTCTCCATCTGTCTGTCAACAAATAACTGTGTCCTTTTGCTTTTAAAATCCATGTCAAAAATCTCTTTGACTTTCATGGAAATAGGTCCCTAAGAAAAGAGTTATTTCTAGCTCTCACTCTCCAGTTATTTTCAGCTGGGGCATATTCTAAAACTGAGTTTATTTTTAAGTGTGAATAGAGGACTATTTCTGACTGCATTATACACTGAATAGAGTCAACAGGAAACAAAGCCTCTCTCTGCTGCAGGAACACTGGTTTCACAGTTCGCTGGTGAAATGTCTTGTATTCATTACCTTCTGATTTTAAAAAGTGAGAGTGTGCACAAAACGACCGGGCAATAACAGTTATGTGTATCATTCACCACAGATCTATTTTTATGTGTTGTGCTGATTTCATAATGAACTTTTAATAACAATAAAACATGAAATCTTCACTAGGTTGTTCTGTCTTTTCTCTAAACTACCGATGCTCATTACATATCATCTTGACTTATTTAACTTCTGGGTTTTTATCACCTGACTCTTTTTCAGAATCTTTCCCTCATTAGACTGTAGCGTGAAACTTCGTGCAGCTTTGGTAGCAGCCTGTGTGAAACTGCTTTACAGTTTAAATGCACCATACAGAACAATCAAATAACTTCATCAGAGGAAAGAACAGCTTGCTGACTCTTGCAAGACTCCTGCTGACATCACTGGACAGTGTAAGCCTCAGGAGTTAGCAGGCACTACTCAGACCTCAGAGCTATGAGACACAGGTCACTGATCACTTCTGCACAGGGTAAAACAGCAGTGTAACTCACATGTGTGTTTCAGCTCACTCTGGTGGGGCTGGATTCACAGACAAGTGTTACAGGGTGAGTAAAACCACCAGATCAGCTCCAGAGGCACGTTATTATGAGATCCAGTTTTCACTTGTTGGTGTCACCTTAACTAAAGTTCACATTGGCCTTACTGAGTGCAAGAGGAAACTTTAAGGTCTCAGCTTCTCTCAGTTAAAGTTATTGGAAAAATTCTGCGTGACCCAAGTGGGTAAGGGTTATGCCCTACATCCTGCTGTGGCTGTAAAACACAGGGGAGGTTTTCTGAGGGAAACCTAAAAATTCAAACAGTACTAAGGCAGCAGATGAACAGGTTTTGAATACAGCTAGTTCTGTGTTTTTTCTAGCAATAAAATGACTGATTCAGATGCTGCACAGGAAGTTCATCCTAGCTCTAAGCCATGAGTATTAATCTGTGGCCATCCCTGCTCAAAGCCAGCCAGAGATTGGCCCTTTGTTTACTGCACACAACTCTAAGAAGGAATATGTTGACATCTGGAGATTCTGAGATAAATCATGGCATTTGGTAACCTCAATGCAAACCAGAAATGGCTATGAATGGTATAAAAGCATCTAGTCCCCACAAGACAGCAGAAGCATAGCACCTGCAGAAGTGCCTGGGGAGATTTTCAGAAGGGGGAATATACATTAAATTTCACCACTTGCATGGTCTAACTCCTACAGAGGCCCTTGGAAGGCTGTCGTTTGACCTGTAATACTAAAGTAAACTACAGGCATGTTGTGGGGGAAGGGAAAGGCTGAGGAGGACACCTGATGTGGCAAGAGCCATGTGTACTTCTCTCCCACTCAGATCAGTACTACAGACATCTCACAGCTGGGCTTTATTTTGGTGGAGTGTTTCTGTGCTTCAAGTGAAGCCAATTCATGTTGAGGGATTTACTCACAGGAACGCCATGAATACGACTCCTTGCTAGCACTGCACTTGATTTTATTTTTAAATTATGACTTTCACCACTTTTCTAAGAATAGAGGCTGGCTCTGAAATGTCATGTCGGCTCCAGCATTCTTCAGAAGTTACACATTTCTTATCCTGTTGAGGTTTTGAGGCTTCAGTTTCCTCACTAGTGCCTTGCTAGACCAGGGCTGTGATGCCAGGAGGGGTCATTCTGTGAAAGACCCCGAGAAGGAGGCGTCTTTCAGCAGCTCTCTTCCCAGCAGGCAGAAGGAGACCTGCTATTCTTTCTCAGGAGTAAGAAGCGACAGCAAACCAGAGCTATGCTGACTCCTGGTTGGCAGAGCAGGGCTTCCTCATGACTCTGAAAGGCAGGAACAAAAGCCTGGTTAATCAGAAAAACTCCACTGAAGCTGAACAGTAGATCTAAGCGGCAGAGAAAAGGAGGGCTTCAGTACTAAGCAATCTGATACTAACAGCAGAGCCACGGGCTGGAGTTGCTTCGATGGAGCACAGAAGCAAAGCTCCCTTCTTGTGGAGCAGCCTCTTGCCAAGCATGGATGGAGATGGTGGAGGTGTCCGACAGTGCTCCGTGGCTCTGCCTTCGCCTGGCTCCAAAAATTCCTTTGATGGGCGAAAAGCCAGTGCTGACAGTATTGTAATGTATGACAAGCTCCAGTAGCAGCTCCAGCACTGCATGCTCCAAGAGGCAGAGAGGATTCTTTCCTGGCTGCTCTCTAAGAAATTTTCTGTTCAGTGGCAAAGATAATGGCTGTCTAAGAGAGATCCAGACCAGCACCAAGGACAGAATATGGCTCTCGGTAGAAAAAACACTCTCGGGAAAGTAACAGATTCACTACAACCTCCAGGGGAAAACAAAGTATTTTAATTTAAAAGTACAAAGCCTGCAGCAAGGATAGAGGAGTTCCTTTTACACCCTGTTTTTGGAAGATACAATGAGCTACAGTGGCTATTAAACAAACTCTGAGGGGCAAAACCGGGAGCAGCTTTGGATTATTGCGTGAGTGCAGAACAGGGCTTCCACATCCATTTCCCTCCATTTCCACTGCCTTTCCCTGGGGGTGGTCAATCCTCTCCCTGCGAGAGAACCATGGCTGGAAACCCCACTACCAGAAGAGCTCTTCTGTGGCTTCAGACCTTTATGTGTCTCCTAACAGACACTGACCAAGGTGTACTTTATTTAGCACTGCTCACTGAAGAACTTCAAAGCACTGACAAAATCTAAAATTAGCGTTAATCCATGAATGCCCCTTGCCATTTCTAACATTATTGCTCTTATTCTACGGGCATGGAGAGGGAGGAACAGAGATGCAACAGCCATTACTCAGCAGTCAGTGCTGTAATTTGGAATACACCGATTTCCACACCATGTCTCATCTCTATGACTTTTGGCTACAACTTTGAAGTTCAGGCTCCCAAGCCCCCTCCTTAGCTCACCAGGCAGACATTATTTAGACAAAATATACAATGGCAAGGTTGAGTAAGGCTATACACTGAGTAGCTATCAGAGGCACTATTTGTAATGTAAAATCCTTCCTAAATACGACTTTTTATGATAGTAAAAATGAATGGCATTCTGTCAATTTTTTTCACAGCCTCCACTGACTCACAGTGCTTTCAACTGCCATTTAAATAATGCAGAAGAGGAGATAGAACAAGATCAGGGAGTTTGCTGCACCTTAAATTTAAAAGATGATGTGCACACGTGTTTCCCTAGACAAAATACAGCAATCACAACCTGAGTGATGCAAAATCTCTCTCAGTTTTGGTGGAAGTACACTGATAGCAACAGAGCGCCTGCTAGAGTAGGAGCTGGTTTAAGGTTCCCATAATAAACCTTACCACTCTGAGCTACTCCAAAGATGCTCTCAAGCGAAATAACAGGATTTTATTTAGCAAAGGGAAGGACATGATTGTTTTAAAGCAAGCTGTAAAGCTGAAGCTGTGATAATGCAGGCTAGAGGATGATGTTTTTAAGTGAAAGGGAAATTAGTTGTAATTATAATTGTTGTAGTCTTTATATATTGCCAGCTGTATTGATTACTTTCTTCCTGTATGTGACTGGCAACTAGGGAACATGATCCATTACCTCATGCTAGTGTTGGAGAGCAGAAGAGATTGGTGTATTTTTAGAAACAAGATTCCCACAGTGTAATTGTAGCAACTGGGTGATCATACACATGCATATTAAAATACCAACAGATGAATTCCTGGACAGTACCAGTAAACATTTCACTGTTTGCGGTAGGAGGAAAGGGTGAGAATGCACAGCTCAGAAATTCAACAACTGCAAGCACAGCAGTTTTACCTCTGAGAGTGTCCCCTCTCTGAGGGCTGTGTGGCTCACATCGGCCAGTACAAAAGGGAAGCTGTGAAAAGGGAGAATCTTTTCCTGTTCTTTTCTAGGATGAAAAGATTTGACATCAGAGGGCCCATATGTCTTCTGTCTTACCTGATGCCATTACACATGAAATTATCTCTGTACCAGTAAAGAGAACCGATGACCATCCTTAGGCATCCTTCAAGGGCTCAGTCCTGGGTCTCAGCTACCAGTGGGCAGTGTTTGGGGTGCCCATGTTGCACAGCCAAGCGTGATGCAGAGGTCCCTGGCTCACTAAATCTCACCAGGACTGCAGAAGTTCAAGGCTTATTCCTGGGAACAAAACTGTACAGATGCGGGCAGACAGCTGGGAGGGCCAAGTTACTTATAAGCAAAGTTGTTTGTGAGGCAACCAGGAGCTGCCTGTGCAGGGCCGAAGTGTAGCAACATCTGTCGGGAACTTACAGGTCTCATAAAGCATTTATATGTCTCATGTCAGAGAAGCTGTTCCAGACTCTCTGGGAATTGTATCAGCCAGGTTAACAGTCCTGCCATTGTGCTGGTTTAGACAGGACTTGTACAGGACCAGAGGAAGTCTGAAACTTTCCACTGAGAGCCAACCCAAGAGTCTGTAAGTAGAGCAGAATATGAGTTCACTTGTGGAAGAAATAATTAAAGTACACTTGAAGCATTCAGCAGTCACTCAGGTAATGTCAGAATGCCAGAATCCCAGTAGACTGTTATTGTATCCAATATAAATAAACTGATGGTCACAGGCCATCACAGGAGCATGGTGACTATTACACTTGATAAAACTGGCAGTGCAAATAGCTCCCAGGCTTTGGTTGTGTTAACTGGAATGTGTTTTGGAGGACAGCACAAGGAATGCTGTGACAAACAGCTATAGCATAGCTGACCTCAGAAGCCCATTCAATAATCTTGAAATTTATATTTTTGTCACTGCTATTGCAACTGGTATTGGAGGCTATTTAATGCCTGATCTTTTGCAGGATCCTGTTATGTTTATGCATGTGGATATTGTTCATGAATGGCAACATACTACATGCAAAGAATATCCCCGTCTGCCTTCAATGTACCACTCTTCTGCCTCATTATATGCCCTTTCATCCTTTAATAGGTGGCTGAATAAAGAGAAGACCATTACCTAACTTCTTAGTATCATTTAGCTTTCTTTACACTTTCATCATGTTTATTATCACCTTTTTCAAGGTACACAGACCTTTTCAACTTAATGACCAAATTACAAACTGGGAAGTTTTCTAAAAGATGTCTTCAATCCACACTGTAAGAATTAACAGTCACCAGATTCAAAGTAAATTGCAGGTGGTGGTGAATTGCCTAACATCCTGATGTAAAGGTAAGATAAAGGCCAAATCTAGGGGTGTAGAGCAACACGAAATCCAAATGTACAGACCTTGCATATAAAGTTTTACCTTCATGTCAGAAAAGCCTCTAATTATGCTGAAATGTGTGCTTTCAAGCTTTCCTACACCTGGCCTTAAGAAAACTCCCCCCACCCCAAACTGACTGCAGCCAATGACTCCTTCCATGTCTTTCTCTCCCCACAAGGGATTTTAGACAGTGAATCTACATAGCCACGTCACCAGACCAAACAGACCTCCACCTTTTCAGCCTGTTCCCACCTGCCTCTGGCCAGCCTCCAGACAATTTTCGTGTCTTCCTTTATGTTAAAGCCATCTTCTTCTACCTGCAGTGCTGGAAGGGAGTAGCCAGACCTGGCCTCTCAGAGCATACTGCTCTGCAGAGAACATCTTGTTCTGGAGAGGGCATGGCAGGAAGAAACATCCTTCATAACATTCGGGGTGATGTGAGCCATGTTTCAAACAGGAGGTCACAGCTTTCACTGCCAGAGACTGCCACCCATCTCGGGCATGTAGCAGCTCCATTTGCCATCTACTGAGCTGCTTAGTTTAGACCTCAAAGAGATCCAGAGGGAGGTAACCTGTGGTTACCTTCACAGGTGAACTGCCATATAGGGCCATGAAGCCACAGGCTGTGCTGGTTGGCTTGCAGGCCTAGATCAGCCTGCCAACACCTCCACAGCAATGTGTAACCATAGACACAAATACAATTACACAGATATTTATTGGGAGAAGGTGGTAGAGTGACTCCAACATGTGTCAACAGCTTCCTGGGGTGAGGATTTAAAAGTGCTATTTGGTGCAATAAAGACTGGTGCTTAATACACAATTTTCTGCAAAGACGCTTTTTTTTTTTAAGTTTTTTGCTTAGGTGAGCAGAGTGACTACATTAATGGGAAAACTGGAAGCCTTTCAAGCCTTTCAGTGGGTCAATAGTAGCTCAAACTGTAGGGGTATTTATGCCACCTTCTGCAGCATCTTATTTCAGCTGTGGTAATTCAGTCTGGTCTCTGTGGGTTCCCTATATAGGCAGTGGAAAGAGAGATGCTTGTCCAGAGGATGATTTAGCAGGGATGATTTTGATGCCCTGAATGGTTTTCTAGAGGCCTTAGCTCCAGTGATTATAAAGGAACCTTGAAGACACTCACTTCCTACCAAACACCTAAATATAGATGCCTGATCTCCTTTTCACACACATACACATCCTGTGTTTGAAGTTAAAAAAACAAATAAACCAGATATGGAAACAGTAGACCAGAGACAGGTGACTCCAGGTGTTTCCTTAAGTACCTAATAGGAAAGAAACTACCACCCTAAAAAAGCGAAAACCAGCAAAAGCTTTCAGTGCTGAAGGCAGAGAGTTATGCGTAACTAACATAATAAAGAAGACACTTGCAATTTTGCTTCCATGGAGGTTCACCTGTCCTGCCAGGCTTGGAAAAAGATCTGAATAAAAAGGCCTTGAAGAAGCCAAGGCACTTAGGGAGCACCTGCACAACATCCCTCTTTAGCATTCCACAGGCAATGCAAGCATCTTCTATACATGGGAGTAAGAAACAATACACTCTACCAACTAGAAATGCTAATGACATGGGAAGGGCTCTATAAACATGTGACCTTTATTTACTTTTAATTCTTTTCCATATTGCTGAGAGCAGAGTTTCTTATTAGTGAGATCGAAAGTAATTATTGGTTACAGGAACTTTAAGTGGCTTACAGGCAGGTCCTGCATTGCCAGAAACAGGTGGCAATAGCAAAGTACTGTGTGTCTCCCCTTCCACTGAAAGTAAACCCAGATAAAGCAGAACTATGTTTCAAGAGAGTAGATTTATCACTTTTTTTAGACTGAACAGGGCAATTTTTTTCACTGTCATTTTTGAACTGTTCAGCACTGGCACATACAGAAAGACATAGAACAGTGCCTTCTTGGAATTCAAAATATGCAATAGCTCTTGGCTGGGGAGCTTCTTTACAAATAGCACCAGAAATACCAAATGTCTCAGTACTGAACCTTCATTCCTTGGTGGTCTCCCACACTTGAATGTAGAGGAAACAATGCTGGTACTCCACAGAAGCTGAGGAGGTTACAGCAGCAAACGAATCTGACATGAGCTGCTTTGGGTTGCCAGTTTTGTGTGTAGCTTACCATTTTTTCACAGAACCATAGAATCATAGAATATGCTGAGTTGGAAGGGACACATCAGGATCATCAAGTCCAACTCCTGGCCCTGGACAGGTCACCCCAAGAGTCACACCCTGTGCTTGAGAGCATTGTACAAATACTTCTTGAACTCTGTCAGGCTTGGTGCTATGACCACTTCCCTGGAGAGCCCGTTCCAGTGCCCATCCACTCTCTGGATGAAGAACCTTTTCCTGATAGCCAGCCTAAACCTCTCCCAAACCAGCTTTATGCCATTTCCTCAAGTCCTGTCACTGGTCACGAGAGTGAAGAGATCAGTGCCTGCCCCTCCGCTTCCCCTTGTGAGGATGTTGAAGACCCCAGTGAGGTCTCCCCTCAGTTTCTTCTTCTCCAGGCTGAAGAGCCCAAGTGACCTCAGCCATTCCTCATAAGGCTTCTTCACCATCCCTCTAGGCCCTTCACCATCTTCATAGCTCTCCTTCAGACACACTGTAATAGATTAATGTCTTTTTTTATATTGTGGTGCCCCAAATTGCACACAGGGCTCGAGGTGAGGCTGCACCAGTGCAGGGCAGAGCTAGACAATCCTCTCCCTTGACTCTAAAAGGGCCGAATGCCAGGAGTGAGTGAATAATCACTACCTACACAAAGTCTGATTGAGCCTGACGGGTGTTTCAGAATGCTTTGCCAAAAAGTAGATATGTCAGATATTAAGTGACAAGCTCTGGGGGAATGGGACAGAAACTACTTGCTGGGCTCAGTCTCAGGTCACACCAATGTTTTGTGTGAGCATGCTCACCCTCCCATAAGGCTGGAGCCTTTACAAAGGATGGGGAATGGGCAGAGTGCCTGAAAACAGAAAGGGACAGGTCTGTGGCTCTGCACAGAGAAAACACTCCTCCAGCTGTTTATTTAGCTATAGTCAGAATGCATCCTATTTTGTGAATCTGCCAGCAGATAGGAAAAAACCATGGAATTGAAACCCCTTGCTCAGCAGATGCAGGACGCAGCCTTCTTACTTTCTAAGACAATATTATTTTTATATGCAGTCTTAGCTAGACTCAGGAGTCCTGATGTGTTCTAAGTCACTTTAAGTTCCTTGTCCACTTTGTCCAGCTAAAGACTGAGCAAAGATTTCGGACTACAGACTCTCAGCAGAGGGACAATGACATTTTGTTAAACCTGAGGACTTCAGACATACAACACTTTGCATTTACAAACATATTTTTATTGCTAGTGGGGTTCAGGATGGTGAGGTCTTTGGAGCACAGAGAATCAGTGCTTGAATATTTTTTTTTCTCCCTATTTTATAGTCTCCATATCAGGATAATTCATTTTAATACTCCCCCAGAGAAATGAGGAGAAAACCCTCAGATTCCTAATCAGGTTGAGCCTATACTAAACCATGGGCAAAGATCTAGGCAAGGGTGATCCTACTCTGACAGAGCGACAGCACTAAAGATGTAATTTTAAGATAATGGAAGTCAGAGAATTAGAAGTCAAAGGACTTGGACACAATCTTCTCACTTTTAACTGCAGCTGGCTGCTCTGCAGTGTCCTCTGGAAGAATCTTACAGGGGAGCAGCCCAGTAGCTGTAAATGACCATGCATCAAAGCCTCAGAGAAAACAATCTTCAGGCAGGCAAACAATATTAATCATCAAAAAAGCAGGCATCTCTTTTCTTTTTGTCCTTTGCAAGAAGAGTGTAAATACATGCAGGAAGTCACACAGAGATTTATTCCTGATCTTCAAAATTATTTTAACATCAATGAGTCCAAAGCCTATATGTGTGTTAGGTAGATATCAATACAGCTTGTTGCTTTCTACCAATAGAGCAACTTACCACCTACAATCCCCTGGGAGACCCCTCTCTTCCAGCAACCATTTTCTTGTTAAAAACAGTGATTCTGGTTTTTCATAGCTGAGCAATACCAGTGTAATGGGAAGCACAATGAGCATCTTTGTGCACCAGTGAAAGTCCTGTGCTGGTCATGCTTGTTTCCTGGGAGGTGAAGTGGTTGAATTCAACATTAAGGTGTCAGATCAGCCTAAAAGAATTCACAGGAATACAACTGGTACTCGAAATTTCACACAAATGCTGCATCTTTCCCACATGCTAGCTGCCATAACTGCAGAGATTATTTCCTGTTCTTCACGAAACTTACTCAGTATCATAATTTTTGACTTCCAAGAGAAACTTGAGGACCCCTGCAGAGGCTTACCCAGGCCCAGCATTAGACTGGAGTCCAATACAGCTCTGACCTGCTCCTATCTGCTCCCTCTTACCAGTTCCAGTGCAGAAAAAGAAATGGCAAGATGCAGCTCAGGGTGTAACAGTCCAGCCTATCCTACAAAGAACCTGACACTTTTCACACACAAAGCTTTCCCACAGGCAAGAATGAGCCTTGAAAAGCTATAGAGATAAGTTTATAATGCAGTGACGACTCCTATATAATCAAGAGAGCGAAACACACCACAGACACTTAACTGCACCAGGCCCTGGGGCACGCCTGCAGCTGTGCGATGCAACCATAACACTTCAGAAAGCAGGGCAAAAACAAGGTAATAATTGTAAAAGGGGAAGAAACCTATCTGTTCCACTCTTAAACTGAATTAAAGGCACCACAACCGTGTGCATATAACAGAATCTGACTCAGGAGAAACTGGTCTGGCTCTGTAAAAGCAAACCCAAAGTACACAGTGACTCTGTCGTGCTTCGTAGGGGTTATCACTCTGATTTTCTTCTATATAGCACGGGGTTGTAGCTGCCTGCATCTCTGTCAGATCAAGAAAGGGGGACTCTCCAGAGAAGTGGCCTAGCTAGTAAGGGTGTATAAACTGTCAGTCAAAACCAGAGATGTGTAACTAACCCAGGCCTCTCTGAAGGCACAGCCTGCAGGATAATTTAAGCATGTCTTGATAGTGTAGAATTACAGAGTGGAAAAATCTTCTGAGTGTAACCTGCTGTCAAATTGCATCTGAAGACATTTATACAGAAAAAAGATCAGAAGACTCATGGCTCAGCAGCCACGAAGTGGATACATCAACCATCCCTGACTGGCTGGCCATGAGCAAGAGAAGAATAGGCAAGTTTGTGACAGCTACCCCAGCACGTTCAGTCTACATCTTCCTCACCCCTGAAGCACCTCTGCAAAGGGCCATCTGATAGCAATTGGGTTCCATCAGCACAATTCACACAAAATGATCCCAGAAGGTACAAGAGGACATACTTGTGGGGGGCAGTCATGTGTTAAAATGCCTACATTATTTTTGAACAAAAGCTGGTTCACATCCCACCGCCTCTTTGAATAAGAGGAACAAGCATTTGACTGGAGGGAGATCTCTGCAGTGCTCCTGAAACTGCTTCCTGCTCCACATGAGGATATGCACAGGAGTCTTTGCTCCTCGAAAAACCCAGGCTGTTGCCAACAGGTTTTGTACCAAGAATTAATTGCTGCTCAAAGAAATGGGAATGATCCCACAAACAGCAGCATTTGAGGCAGGCTGCCAAGGAGCCAGAGGCCTGATTCTGGGAGATAGCTGCATGACTAGCAAGGGTCATGAGTCTTGGCCTCTTCACAGAGGAGAACTTGTTGGAAACTCCACCCAGTATGAAACAGTGGTATATACCCAGTATAAGAACAGTGAGTTACTAAGGATATGTTCTCCACCCACGGGATGTCTTGCCAAGGAAGACAAGGCCATTTGCAGCAAAATATGGATAAATATGGATAAAATATGGATTGTGGCCAAATTTGGAAATAATTATGTCTCCTCTGCTCCTACAACATTCCACAACTGGGCAATTGGCCCAATGCCATTTCCATGCAAACCAATTGGAGGCTGCCATCAGTCATTCATTTAAATCCACTGAACTGCTGACCTACATCTGACCAAACAGACAGAAAAGACCCTGTGGCCTACATTATAAACAATTCGATAAATGCAGGGAAATCAAGACAAAAGATTCTCCTTCAGAACATCAGCTTGGTGATCACCTTGTGCTGGGAATCGAGGCTCCTTGCAAGAAGCACCAGACCCTATAAATTGAAAGATTTTTTATGTGTATTACATTTTCTTTCAGCTCAGTAGTTAAAAACTGAGACCTGTGAGCCAAATTCACTGTTAATGCACACCCCTTGAGTTCAGTAAGTTCAGAGATGGGGTGACTGCAGCTCACTGCTCCCTTGAAATGCCAAAGGCTGCCCTTAGACTGCATGTTTGGTGCAGACATGCAGAGAATGTTGAGGAGGAGACACACTCCGGCGAGGGCTCCTGCAGACCACATCAGCGACTCCATGTAAGCTTGATGGGGTCATGTTTGCTTCCCAGAACCAAGAAGCTGACTCAGAGACGGCATTCTTTTCCCAGTGCTGAAACCCAGTTAGCCATGATTTAGAAGGAGGGGCATAATGAACTTAAACAGATTGCTCAGGTACTTGGATTTACCTAATCTCATCTTTCCTAGCTCTCTTCATGGAAACAGAGCTGGTTCTGCTGCTCTCCAGAGATCTCTGACTGATCCTGGATCATAGAAGGGGTGGAGGTTGGACTTTTCATCTCCTCATCTGCCCTGCTGTCTGTGCTTGTCTTTGCCATCCTGTGCTTGTCTTCTCCATCCTGCTGTTTCCCTCCCTGACCTGTTCTCCACACTCCTCTCTGCCTACTCCTTTCCCTACTCAGCCTGTTCTTGGTACAAATGGTGTTCACTCTCTCTTCTTTCTGCTTGTGAGACAACAACGGAATGACACAGAGACCAACAGACTCCTCCACCTGAGTGTCTCATCCTGACTGCTGATGCAGCCAAAGGTTGTTGCATGCAGGACTCCGGCAGCTGGGGCTGGCATTCTGTTAGCATTCAAACGCATTTTAGCTACTTGGACCATGGCATTTCTTCTCCTTCTCCTGTCTTCTTCATGACGACGACCTTGTCAGGTAGTTTAGGGTCAGATAAGGCCAATCTCACACATTTCTTGTGTAAGAGCTTTCAAGGAAGCAATGCTTTTTCTCTGAGATCTAGCCTTCTTGTGTGCCCACATCCCAGATGCTTTGCATCTCAATGCATGTAGATCAAGAAAGCAAACCTATAGCAGAAAAATATGATGGAGGATAAAATTGGAATGTATGGCTCTGAAACAAGGCAACAGATATGAGTCTGAAAGACAATGAGAAGGATTTTGACAAATACCTATGAAAGCAAGCACTTTCCTTGCATAGCAGTTGCATTTGAGACATAAGTTTTCATTAACCCAGAAAAACCTCTACTATTTCCCTTTCAAAACCTGTAACTGAATGCTACTATCACTTGTGTTTAATGGACATTTTGTCATTCACTGTAGAAATGAAAGGATATGATCTTTGCAAAAAAATTCGCAAATTATTTTTATTGATAAGAATCACTGCCAGTCACACACAACACTGGTTTGTTAGGAAAACTTGATCAAAACATCCAAACCTGACACCTGAATTTCAGTGACTGTGTTGACATACAGAAGTGAAATGAACTTGTGTGATTAAAACAGGATATTGCAGATCTTCTTAAATATATGTAAAAAAACCCCAAACCCAAAACAGCTGTAGAGGTAAGTTTCAGTGTTCCTAAACCTCAAAAAACCACAACCAAACAAAATATCCCCAAACTCTAAAATGCCTTAGAAATGAAAATGTCTTCAAATAGAGGTTAATAGAGAATATAGGAATGTATACTACTACCCTGCACAGCTTGGTATGCAACAGGCTGCTGTCATAGTGCCTATTACATACACAGAGTGAGGAGTTTGTACCTTGGAATTTCCTATCAGCTGATCTTCAAGGGTGTTGGAGGCTCTTGACTCCTGCCTCACAGAAAGGAACTGACGCACCAGGGAGGAGAATGACTTCGGAAATTGGCTCACCTTTGCCCAGTAAATGAATGAGACCATTAAAACAGAATAATGGTCTTAACCACTTTTAAGCACTTTTCATCTTAAATGTAAAAAGCTCACAAGCCATGCCTCTTAAAGGCAAAGAACTGTCTTGAAATGAATACTTTTGATTTCTTTTCTTATGGGTGTTCTGCATTTAGAGCCTGTACTAAAAAAACAAAACAAAACAAAACAAAACAAAACAAAACAAAACAAAACAAAACAAAACAAAGCAAAACAAAACAAAAACCAACAAGAACCAAACCAAAACAGTTGCACTGGAAAGCTTTGCTACTGTGGGCACTAGAAATCTTGCTTTCCTGCTGACAGCCGAGGTACTCAATACCATCTTCTAGGAGAAGGAAGTATTGTCAGACCTTGGTTTGATTACAGACTCTGCTGACAAGTCTCGCCACCATTAATATGTACATACACTAAAATACACTTTGCACACCTTGCTGATGAGTTATGTATGCAAACATGTTGAGGCCAGGTGTACACACAGTATTGCCGCACTGAAGTCATTAACTTGTGCCACTTGGAGGATGTGGTTTAGGCCACAGCAGCTAAAAGGGGGCTCTTTAGACATTCATGATCTGGTTAATCCACTGGGTAGCCCTCATATGGCAAGAATGTGAGCCTTCATCTTCATTAGATGCTCCAAATCAGCTGCAAATGTGGTCAAGACTCAGAAAGGAGTTCTTTAAAAGAAACATACAACCAAACCAAACCAAAAACCCAATCCAAAACAAAACAAAAAAAACCCCCAACAACCACCACCAAAAAAACCCCCATGACACCCCCCGCCCAAAAAAACCCACCTAACCCTCCCAACAAAAACTGCTGAGTGTCAACAACCATATTCTTGCCCAAATAAGCCTGAGCCAAAACCCAAAGAACCTACATTCAGATGTAGGAGACTTCTAAAACAACTGCCATTTCATCTGTTTTCTGTAATTACACAGGGTTCTTTGTAGTTAATACATTCAAGCCCATTTAAGGACAATTTGGGAATTTTTAATGGCTTCGTAATCACAAGAGAGTGAGCTGCTGATAAAGCAATGCCTTCTCACTTTTATACTATGACTCCAGTAAAGATATCCAGGGAGACTTGTAAAAAGTTATAACAAACTTGCACTCCACCAAACAGGATACTTGTATGTTGCATCTGAAACACACATTACAATGTTTTATATTTTATGCCATTGCAACTAGAACAGAATGGAGACAGTGCCTTGCTTGAGGAGCTGGGAAAAGCTAAACCACCTTTGCTGGATCCCCAAAACCACAGTAACCAGTGCCTGCTCATTCTGCATGGCCAGAGGTCAGTGCTAAAGGGAGTAGCAGTGATGCAGAAGACATGGGCAGCTTACAGACCCGGATGGGCTCTCCACAAGGAGTCTCTGATGCGGCTGGGTGATGCCCTGGGGCCAAGAGAGGCACTCTTGTCTCCCTCAGCTCTAACACAGATGAGAGCCCTGCACTGCCCCGGGGAGGAGCTGGGCAGTTTGCACTGATTCGGGATGGAGCTCAAGGCACCAACCACTCCCCAAAGAAACAAGTATCCGCTGCTCATAGATCTGTTTTACCATCTACTAAACCCAGTGGGGTTTAAGTAACAGGCTGCTCTAGCAACAGTTCATTCTCTGCTCAGCTGCAGCTTTGCTTAACTCAGCTAAGAGTAACTGCAGAATTTGTCTTTTATTGACTGATGCCCATTTAGAAGCCCGCAGAAAGCTCGTATTATTCATGCAGCTAGCTTTCATAATGCCCACCTCATGAAACCACAGCCACAAAAACTTTCATATAAAGCTTTTGAGGTTGATTGGTGAATTCAGCCAGAAAAGACCTTTCTGCTTGATAATGCAGTTGTAGGGGTTATTTCAGCTATAAGGGTCTAAGATAAATGCAGTTTTACTGAATTTAAAACATTTCAGAGAAATGTGCCAATTCAGTTTCAAGTCAGAACAAGAAAAAGTCGAAACACTCCGGGAAGATAAATTGCAATGATTTCACAGAATAGTACAATCACAGAATATGCTGAGTTGGAAGGGACATGTCAAGATCATTAAGTCCAGCTCCTGGCCCTGCACATGACATCTCAACAATCACACCAAGTGCCTGAGAGTCTTGTCCAAACGCTTCTTGAACTCTGCTAGGCTTGGTGCTGTGCCCACTTTCCTGAGGAGCCTATTCCAGGGCCCAACCACCCTCTGGGTGAAAAACCTTTTCCTATATCCACTCTAAACCTCCCCCAGTTCAGCTTCAGGCTGTTTCCTCAATTCCTATCACTAGTCACCAGCAGAGATTCATTCTGTCCCTCTGCTGCCCCCAGTGAAGATGTTGAAGACCCCAATGAGGTCTCCCCTCAGTCTCCTCTTCTCCAGGCTGATCAGACCAAGTGACCTCGGCTGCTCCTCACATGGCTTCTCCTCCAGACCCTTCACCATCCTTCTGGCCTCCTTTGGACACTCTCTAATAGATTAATGTCTTTTTTATATTGTGGTGCCCAAAACTGCCCCCAGCACTCGAGGTGAGGCCGCCCCAGGGCAAAGCAGAGTGGGACAATCCCCTCCCTTGCTCAGCTGGTGATGCCGTGCCTGATGCCCCCCAGGACACGGGTGGCCCTCCTGGCTGCCAGGGCACTGCTGACTTGTATCCAACTTGCCATCAGCCAGGATCCCCAGGTTTGTTTCCACGGCACTGCTCTCCAGCCTCTCATTCTCCAGTCTGTCCATCCAGGGCTGCTCTGTCCCAAGTGCGGAATCTGGCACTTCCCCTTGTTGAACTCCCTATGGCTGGTGATTGCCCGTCTCTCTAATTCGTCAAGATCTCTCTGCAGGGCCTCTCTGGCTTTGAGGGAGGCAACAGCTCATCCCAATTTAGTGACATCAGCAAACTTACTTGGCATTCCTTTAAGTCCTGCACCCAAGGTGTTAATAAAGATGTTGAAGAGCACTTGGCCAAGGATGGAGCCAAAAGCAGAAATGAAAGCATTTGGCATTAATGAAATTAAATTATTTGGTAGGTTAAAAGACCATTTAAAATTAATTCTATGGATAATTTAAACTCTTTAAATGTCTGATTTGATTGTGAATTTAAAAAAATAAAAAGAAAGAAAGAAAAAGGAAAACCAAGGATGATAATTTTTCAGGACACTGACTATCTAGTTTCTGATCAGCAGCGTTGCCAGACACAGCAGAGAGAGAAGAAAACTGCCTGAATTTTGGAGACTTATCTAGCCTTTGATTATAGCAAGTTTCTTCCTCACTCAGTGAGGAAGCCAGAAAAAGCTTGCACAGCCAGGAGCCACGTTGTACTGTACGTATTTTTGAAATTAAAAAGAAAAAAAAAAAGAACTGCACTATCCACTACCAGCAGTATAGACATTCTGCACCACACTACACAATATATGGCACAGCTTATATGTAACTAAAATTTATGTTCAGGAGTCATGTTGTAGTCTTCAAAATGAGAAATAAAACCTAGTTCTTTCCTCTATAAATACTACATACTCATTTTTTTTGAGAATTATGAATGACTAAGCTTTATGAAGGACATGGATGTAGACCATAGCAAGTTCTTCCTGCCATCCTCAATTCCCAAAGCAGGAGGAGAGTCTGAGCCTCCAGACCACGTAGGGTTTGGGAGAACCTTTCTGAATCATCCTGACACACTACAGTACCTTTTTCCATCCGAGACTTCTGGGGAGGCTGCGCCCTCTCCTGACAGTTCAGAACTCCGTAGCAGTGACAGATAAAGCCACTTTTCTGCAGCCAACAAGTCAAGGCTCAGCCTCGGAGCTACCAAGACCAGACCAGCTCGACTTAAAACCTCTATTGCACGGTGCAGAAGAGCTTCACGTTGAGATGGATATATCAAACTTAGAACTTTTTTTCCACCATGCTTTAAGAAAACAAATGGCTTGAAAGTATATGTTTTAAAAACACCTCACCACTTATTTGAAAATGGATAGAACACCACGCTAGAATCATCTCCAAATAAGATACAATGTTTACAATCCATGCGATTCTGTAAAGGAAACTGTCATATGTTAAAAATATAACCTTGAAATTACTGTTGTAACCCATGAATTCCATTTCACAGAGTTAATACATGATATGGCTAATGCTATCATAAAGAGTCAGTCTGCCTTCACAAGCAAATGTAATCTCCTTCAACCAGCAAAGCTTATGCAGGAATGACTGAAGAAATCCCACACATCTTGTCAATCATTCACACTACGCCTAAGTGAATATTACCTTCATTTTTTTATGTGACACACTTACCTCTCATCTGATCTTGTATTCAAGTTAAGTGAATTTTATGGACTCACAACTGCATACTGATTAACGCTTCTGGTCCTGGAAACTTCTGAATGCCACCAAGAAAGAGAAGAAAATTTTTAGCTTGTCAGACTGGCAGGGACTATTTTCTGCCGTTCTTTGTAGCTTAGAATATGAATCACTTCTTCAAATCATCTGGAAATTTTACTTAACAAATTTCCTTCTAATCTAGAACCTGATTACTGACACTGTTTATCTTTCTGGATCTTCTTCTGAGGTCCATGATTGTGCTATGACTTTGGGCTTTTGCACAAGAAGGGCTTTACTATTTTGGTTTTTCTAGGGTGCTAGTGTTGCAAAACGTGGCACATGCAAAATTTTCTTAAGCAAGGATGTTCTTTAATGTTTTGTCTTCATATACTTTCAAGCATAATCAACAAGAAGGGAGATTTAATCTGTTAAATAGAGAGCAGCTAACAAGCTCTAAGTGACGTCCAGGTGACAGAAAAACAAATTACTTGTGGGTAGAATTGCCTTCTTAAGGTTTAGGGCTGGATATGCTTCAGTGATCTCAGACCCAGGGGGAGGTTAACTAGGCTTGGGAAGAAGGATGTACCGCTGATGGTGAGCACAGAGAATGCAGAATTTATGGGCCCCAAGGACACTTAGCAGAAGTCCCAAGATAAGGAAGAAACTAGTAAAGACAACTCAGCGACTGCGCTGAATCAGCTCCGCCTGGATAAAAGGTAATTCCAGCAGGGACAGATCACAACCACCAGCTGAGAACCCACCTCAGACCAAGAGAAAGCCTGAGCATGCACACTAATTAGCATGAGAAGCGAGAGAATCATTAAACAATAGGAGAGAATACTAATTAGTAAGAGAACTATTTAACTTGTAGCCAATGAACACTAATTCCTTTGTTTGCTAAAATGCATAAATAGTAAAAAGTTTTTATAGTTGGTGTGCTTGATTTGTGGAATACCACAGAGAATCCAGACTTGTGCAATTCTGAAATAAATAATCGTCTCTCTCGAGTGAGTAATTATTGGCTTGTTGCACTGGGTAAAAAATCTGATTTTTTTGGACAACACTGGGGCTTATTTTGCTCTCTGAGGAGTTTACAGGCAGCATGTTTATTTCATGGATCATTCAAATGATTGATAAAGCAGATGTAAAAGAGAAGGTAATTATTAGTTTACCTTTTCCAATTGTATTATTTACAACAGGATGATTAACAGTCATAGCAAATGACCACTAATTAAACACAGTTGGAATGGAAAATGATTTTTCATGGAGTAGCACCACAAGGTAAGGGATACTTCGGGCCCCTGGAAGTTAATGGCTACTGCCAGATATGGGGGGACCGGGGGGGACGATCTCGTTTCTCTGTTGCTTTACAGCAAAGTAATTCACTGCTTTTACAGGATCTTCTCTATACCCTTACGATTTGTAAATCACATTGTTGTACACTGGGTGAAGGTCAAAGAGCATTGAGTACTAAATTACCCTATTTCCTGTTCCCTCAGGCTTCTCCTTCTGTCCTGCCGGGCCAGCACGAGATTCACTCTGTGTTTCTGACACTAAGCTGAAAAAAGAGAACAGCCACCAGGAGGCGAAGTAATGGAGCCTCATTAGTAGTCACACAGCCTCATTAATAGTCATCCATGATTATCTTCAGCTATTGTAACAGGATTCAGAACGTCACAGAAACATTGCATTAACAATATAATTCCCCCCTGCTTCACAAACGCCTTCTATTGCTGATTAAATTAGCAGATTAATTATAATTACCCTTAAATGGATTTGAGGCATTTTTATTCCACAAACCTATCTGAAACGTGAAAAGTTCCATGAATGGCCTTGGTTTAAGCCTCCCTCAGCCCAAATACTGTGTTTAAACATATGGTGTGTATGTATCTAGAGCCTCTGGAGGAGCAAAGGCTCGGGGGTGACCTTATCGCTCTCTACAGCTCCCTGACAGCAGGCTGTAGCCAAGTCGGGTCGGCCTCTTCTCCCAGGCAAACAGTGACAGGACGACAGGCCACAGTCGTAAGCAAGAGAAGGTTTAGGTTGGACATTGGGAGGAATTTCTTCACAGAAAAGGTGATTAAGCGTTGGAATGGACTGCCCAGGGCGGTGGCAGTCACCGTTCCTGTGGAGGTGTTTAAGGAAAGACTGGACGTGGCACTCAAAGCCACGGTCTGACCGACACCGTTGTGTTGGGTCACCGGTTGGACTCGATGACCTCAGAGGTCTTTCCTAACCTAATTCGTTCTGTGATTCTGTAACAAAGCTCTAATGTTACACTTTGCTTATTTTAATAATGCAATTTGCTACCGCGTTGTGACCGCTGTACGGAGTTCAGTTAACCACGGCCACAGGACGAGCGGCAGGCTTTGCACGTTACCTAAATGCTACTCTTTTAAACGTTATTCTTTAAAATTTTAAACACACACTTTCTTGGGGTTGGAACTAGCTGACGTTTAGGGTCCCTCCCGACCGCAAGGCGTCCCAGGACTCTGCATTCCGCCGGTGCCACAGCACACCAGGACACGAGACACACTGCACCGCTCCGCTCTCTCCCTCCTCCATTTATTCGCAGGATTGTTTACGGCGGGGCGCGGGCCGGGCAGGACGTGACGCGCGCGGGGGCGGCGGCGCGGTGCGTGCCGGGAGCGCGG
>VZTF01002700.1:1725482-1743971 GCA_013397755.1 Cnemophilus loriae | reverse complement strand
CCCCGCGTTTTCCTGGGGTTCAGCGGCGCCGCAGCTGGGGAGAGGGAGAGGGCTCAGGGATGTGGTGCAAGAAGTTAAGCTGTCCTGTGTGTTTGGCTTTTCCTGACCAGCGTTGTCTTGCGAGGGGCGTAAAGCGTGTCGGTTGCTAAATGCATCTGGAGATGACAGGCTGAACAGAGTTACGATAATTTAAGTATGATTTTTTTTTCTTTTTTTTTTTGTAAAAGAGGTAATGTCATTCTAAAATGGGGCGAAATTGCTTAAACGCTTGTTAGGTGCTGACACTTCAGTTTGCTGTGAAAAGTGTCTACTTGATGAACCAAAATATAATTTTTTGCTTAGATAAGACAGCGCCTTAAAAACAATGATTAAGCCTTGGGATTCGTTCAAAGTGTCAGTAAACTGGCCTCTTAATGGTGATAGCCCCTTCCTTCCAGCTTCAGCACAGAAATGGAAACCTTCAGCAGCTTAATGCTCCTTAAGCAAACATCTGTTCATAAATGACTGGAGTGAGTAGAGAAACATTGTTGACAGGAGCTGCACTGGGTTGGTTTTACAAGTTTTGTTTCCATGCATGGTTTAGAGTCCAACATGCTTCATTAGAACTCATTTTTCAGCTGTTGAGTCCATGGTAAAATGAGTTTGATGGATGCTGCTTTTTAACTGGATTGGTCCTTGGAGAGTGAACAAAATTAAAAGTATTTCCTCCTTGTTTTATTCTCTGGACATGTGAACTAGACTTGGAAAAGCAGTTAGCCTACTTTAAAAATAAAAATGTTCTGTTGTATTGTCAGCACAGGCAGAAGTTTGCTCATGCAATGCACAGGTAGCAGTTTCTCCTCGTGAAGTTGGAGTTATACCTGGAGGAATGTAACATTAATTGTGAGAGCCTGGGGAAGAGTTGGAGTACCTGTGACTACTGATGACTTGTTTTGATTTTTTTTAAACAGTCATGACAGTGAGAATAAATAAGCATGAATGTGAGAATGAGACTTAAAAATATGTAGAAAAGCTGATGTAGCTCTGGTGTTTTCGTTCCGCATGATATTTGCATGAAGTACACATTGGATGACCTTTTAAGGTCATGTGAAAGTATGACCTCTTGTTTTTACTTCCTTAATTTGTTTATAAGTAAGCAGTTGAAGGATCTCAGCCCCAGTTTGTTTTTTGGTTTTTTTTAATGTACTTTGTTTTTGTTCAGATCATGGTTTTGTTTAGTAAAGGATTTAATAGACTATAAAATTTGGAGTTCACACAGTGAATCGTATTTGTGTTGCGTATTGCTGGGGATGAAGGCTCTGTGTGGTCTCTACGTTTCTAGTTAAAAATTCCACTAGTAGCTTACTAAGCTAACACAAGCCTTTTAATACCTTAATTACACAAAGTAATATTCTAAAACTTTCAGTACTTTGCAAAGACTTGTCTTTCACAGTGGAAATAATAAAGCGGCTTAGATGGACCTCAGTCAACTCTGCCTTTTCCTCTTGAAATATTCATCCAGCTGTCCCTGCAGATCTGTGGTGATATCAGTTGGAAATCCAGCGGTAAAGAAACTGATGTTCGATCGAGTTGTTTTCACTACACTCAGCAGCATAATCTTCTTGCAGATACCATTATCTTTCTCGACAGAATGTTCATTCCTTTCTGTGCTATTGTGCTGTTTGACAACTTAAACTGCTTCTTTGTGAACATTTCAGCACAATGACATGCTAACCCTTTCATGGGGATTCAAAATACTTGTAATTTTTCTGGATAGTCAGAGAAGTGTCTTAGATCCTACTCATTCCTAGGTGTTAGAAGTTTTTTCTGTTAGATTTTCTCCTTTGTGCAAAAAAACCACACTGAGTAAGCTGCTGCTATTGCACACACACACTGAAAAAAACCCTTGAAATGTGCCTTGTTTGAAAACTGACAGTCTCATTTTCAGTAGACTTTCTTTCATGTTAATGTCTTTAGCAATTAAAGTTTTCAATTGCAAGGAATGTTTCTGTATTGGTGCTACTCGCAAGGTGATCTAAGAAATCTGCTTCTGTAAAGCAAATAATTTGGATTTTTCAAATCAGAGAATCCTGTTTTGGGAGAACCACAGAGAAGGGCAAATCCTCTCTGCACTTTAGCATGTTTGGAAGTAGGGTGAAGGAAATGTGAAACCTCAAGTTCATATGTCTATTGAGAAGTGATGGAAAATAGATTTTATTCTTTGGAGTGTTAGGTGTCCCTCCTCCATTGTGTTTTTAATATGAGGTAATGCCTGTAGGTGGGATAAATGATGAATAATGTAAGCCTGCTCACTGAAAAACAAGCAATAAGTACGCTGATAGTAATGGAAAGAAGACCCATGGTTGTTTTGCTTGTGCAGCTGAATTTCCTCTGCCAGGCTGTAAGAGAACCTGTCACAGAAGAGAGCACCCCTGGGCAGTTCCAATCTACTCTTTGCTGTAGTCTGTGTGAAGTTTGAAGGGTTTTTATGTGACGGAGAACAAACTGCTCTGTGAGGACGTGTCTGAGAACAGTTGACCCTAGGTAATCTAGTTCTAATACTTTCTAAGCTAGCATCTTTTTATCCTAATTTAGAACACATTCCCAGCTAGCATGTTTGAGGGTAACATCCAGAAATAGATTTCTCACTGAGTTGAGCCCTGTTTTAAAAGGAATTTAAGAAATCATAAGAATGAAAACATTTCAGTTATGTGTTAGTTACGACATCTGTCTTTACACACTGTGTGGCTGTGTGCTGTATGTTGGACACAAATACTGCATTCCACAGAGTCAGATTGTAACCTGATTGACTGTCCCAGCCAGTTGTGTTTGCCCTTATGGATTTAAGATGTGCTTGTTCTTACAACATTTTCCACACTATCTGTTTACGGATTTAAGTACAGGCAGCATCTTCATCTGCAGCTGTTGAAGCACATCAGTAGGTTTTGAGTTGAAACATTTTTTTGCTTGTAGTAACTTTGAGGATAACCTGGTCTTTTAGGTTTGGGAAGTAATGCTATTCTTGGTTAAAAAAAGACTTTAATGAACCAGCAGAACATTTAGATTCATGTTTTCCAAAGGCTCCACTGATTCCACAGCTACGCCAAAATGAGACAGGGAGAAGTGAAGCAGCACAACTACTGAAAACACATTTGCTTCTTTATATAGTATAACAACATTTAAAATGAAAATGCTTATATCCGAGATCTGTTTAAATTTCACATTTGTGCCACCTAACTCAGTCTTCCTGTATTGTCAGTGATGAGAGGAAGAGCAGCACTGTCAAAGAGGTTTGAATATTGCATAGGCTGGATTGTCTGGGGGTGCCTGGTGTTTAATGCAAGCCTGAGGAGCACAGGAGAACAGTAAGAATGAGCTGCCTGGGATCAGTGCCAGATTCCTGGTGACAGTCTCCTGAGTTCTGTTACTTTAAAGTTCATTATACATACAGCACTTTGGAATAGAAGGTGTCCAGCAAATTCAGTGTTTGAAACCACAGTAATGTACGGTGATATTGACTAATTCCAAATGTTGGGTAGTGAGAAATAAGGCTTAGATATGTTTGCCTTACTGGAACTGGAGAACATTGTTTTCCTCAACTCATATATGTCCGAGAAAAAGTGCTCTGAAACTCCTGCTTTGGGTAATGGACCTTCTGGCTGTAACAGCGTTAAGTTCAAAATCGAAAACATTGATTTCTTGGAGGCTTTATGAAGTAAACATTTTCTTGCTGTATTTTGTTTGCTGGTAACTATTTCCAAAAATAAAAGTAAGCTTATTAAACCAATTTAAGAACATACTGACTTCAGCCTGGACAGAAACTCTCTCTCTAGAGTGGATTTGAGTTGTGGAAGTGCTGTTCTAACAGACAGGCTCTCCTCATTTACAACCACCATTCTAGAAATAGGTTCTCAGGTGCAGGAAGACAGGGAATCTGGTTTCCATTGTTATAAGCCAAAGAAAAGGCAGAGGGATAATGGAAGAGGACAGCTTTTCCTACTGTGCTGTAGTAAGAAGTCTAAATCTGGTCCTTACTGTGGTATTTTTGGCATCTGCTTGAGGAATTCCCTTGCAGTAAGAGTTAAATGTTCTTGGAAAGATCAGATGCTAGCAGCTAATGACTTGAATCCATCTCCTTGCCATTGCAAGGCTTTTACTGTAGGGTATTTCAGTAATGTTGTAATTTCTGTCATGGAGATCTTGATTGTGCCATTTCTGATTATTGTGTTTCCTGTATGCTTTAAGGAGATGGTTTGCTTAACTCAGCTTTTCTTCAGAATAATCCACAGCTGAGAGGTTATTCATTGCTTTGCTTCCTCTTAAGTTAAAGGAAACGTTCTGCTCTACGAGGGGTTTCTTTTGAATTTTACATGCCTCAGGTATTTCTTTAGAGATACTCTTTGTGGCCTCCTGATTTTTTAGGTGTTATGTAAGAGGCAAACATGATGTTTCAAGTTTTGCCTTAGAAGATACACAGAGAAGGAACTATTTATACCTGCTTTTGTGTACCGTAATTGCATTGTTCTGTTTGCTGCCTAGCCTTTGTTAGACTGTTCCTATTACTCTGCAAAAAGGTAGTGAACAAGGATGTGATCTGTGTATGAGGAAAGCACATATTGTTCCCTATTTACTGCAAACAAATAATAAGATACCCTGGTTTCGTTGTAAATGTTTTGAAAACCTAGCTAGTGATCATAAAAGAAGGGTATACATTTTCTCTTTCCAGTTCCTTGCCTATCAGATCTTAACTACTACTCTTATTTTTTCTAGCGTTACTGATTTCTGTTTTCTCTCTTCTTTTAATGTTTTAAATTAACTTGAATTGCATTCTTAAATGCTTGTGACTTGAGAAAAAAGGTTTGAAACTTGAATCTTAATTAATTAATCAGCTTTTTTTTTTCTTTAGAGTACAATGACAATATGTACTTGTGAGTGTATTGGTGAATTGCATTTATAGTATGACTTAAACAGTGGTCTTCTGTTTGTGGTACTGAAACTTGTTTGAGAAATTCCTTGATAATGAACGTTAGAATGTGAAAATAAAGAAATACATGGATGCGAAAACTAGCATTTCCAGTTTAAAAAAACCCAACACACAAATAGGTAAAAGGCAGAAATGCAGAAAATGGCATCTGAGAGAGAATACAATTCTTTTTTTTTTCCCTAGAAGACGTTGGTACAACCGCATGCTGTGAGCAATTGATGGAAATCTGTCTTCAGTCTAATCTTAAACTGTTGAGATCTGCAGAAGTTACTGGCATTTGCCAACATAAATCTGTGTTTGTGACTAAAGCAATCCACTAAACATGAACACTTTAACTGTGTCAGATTCTTCACCTCAAGGTGTAAGGTCTGGTGCCAGAAACCTGGTTTGTTGCTTATTACAAATCACAGAAGTTAGGCATGTTATGCTCTGTTACACAAGTAAAAACTGTTATAATTTCTTTCAAATCACAGTCCTTATTATATAGTGTACTGAAAAATTGGTGGTTTCTTTTAAGAAATACATGTTTTAAGAATGTATAAGTGAACAAAGCATGTTGGCTTTATACTTGACTTTTAAATTTGGTAGCCAATTCCCTCAAAAATAAGATGGTAAATAATCCATATTATTGGTCATAGAAATTGTTGAAATTCTACTTTGGGTTAAATTACGTTGTAAACATCACTTGAAATACCAGGTTTACAAAATAACGTAGCTGAATATCTTGACCAAGAATATGTCTGAGCCGGGTAAAAGAGTGACAAAAGATGAAGCCACGGTTCCAGCTCTGTTTGAGATGCCAGACAAAGCAGGGATTAACTAAATGAAATAAGGAACAAAGTAGTTGTTCTGTCAGACCTGTGGGTTTTCACCACAGGTTTCAATAGACAATAACTAATTTGGTTTATAGTTGGCATATAGAACACTTTTGGAAGTCAAGAAAGGGGATCATAATGAAATTCTTTCTGTAGAAAACTACATTAAGACTTTAAAATTCCCATGCTGTTTTATATTGTGAGGAGAATTGGGATTATGCCCAGTTTAAAAATTTATCACTAATTAGTCAAGAGGAGGGGGAATACTAGTATGACTTTTTTCCTTTTCTTACAGTTTGGGTATGTTTGAGTTCTGTAAATAACAATTAAATTGTGTCAACATAACCTTACACTCATTTATAATGCAGATTCGTACGTTTTGGAGCTCTTCATGTTTGGCTTTTAAAATGCAGCAGTAACATAACTGGAAATACCTGACATTTAAAAAATAACTATACAGAAGTCCATGCAAATGGTTATGCAGTGGGTTCTTATAGGTTAAACTGATTAAACACATAGTAGACTATCAAACGTGTGATCAAATTTTTAAATGCACAGTTAATGTTCCTTGCAGATCCTGTTTTGGCAACTGTTATTGAAACATATCTGGAGCATTGTGCTGCTGGACTGCTGCTGTGTAAATTATCCCTGTGATGTTTTGAAAGTGCTTTGAAATGAAAAATTGAAGGAAGTTTCTTCTGCTCTACATCAGAAGTTGCAGGAGAGAAAATTTTTAAATGTCAGACATCTTTCTACGTGTTCAGTTGGGCTTTGGAAGTTTGCTTCAGCCCCCGTGCAGTTATCTTTGTCCTGTGCTTATCCTTATTCTCATTGCTTGTCTCTCTTTTTTTTTTATGTTAACTGGAAAGAAAAGGAGTCTTGTGGGTAAATTCTCTGTGGTTGTGATGCTTGCTTCTCTCACATTATTCTGTTTGTTTTCTAGAACTGCATATTTGAGTTACTTTAGAACATCGTTGCCTCTAAGGATGTTCTCAACTCTTATGATTTATTTTTGGCTGAGGTTAGAATACTCGCACAGTAAATGGTCAACAAAAAAATGGGTAGAATTGTTATGGTGGATAGTATATAGAGCTATAGCTAGTGCAGGTAAAGAATTAATTTTTTTGGGCGTTTCTTGCTGAAATGAGATCCATTGATGTAAGGTGGTGTAGTTACTAATACAGAGCTGAAGTAATAGTTCAAACAACTCAGGTGAAAACCAACCTGTATAAGCCTGTAAATCTGAAAAGACTTAAAACACATGGTTTTTGATGAACCGTATAGACAAATTTTTCTTTTAATGGGAAAGTTCAGAAGTTTAGAGCGAGTGAAGCTCTTCTCTCAAATACCTTGTTAAGCAGCTGGTGCTGAGTAAGCCTATGTGGGAGCTTGTTGACAACTTAGGCTTTATTCTAAACAAAATTCCTTTGCAGTTCTTTTCAGTTTGCATGTTATGTTACAAATTACTTCATGGTTTCATCTGATAAGCATGATGTACTTTTGTAACTGCAAACTTACCCTTTTAAAAAGAAATTGTATGTATGTTAGTCACCTCAAGGATGCCAGAGTTTCCTGGCAAGTATCCAGAGTTGTTTGGCAGAAGTGCTTGGTGTGTTGTACTTGAGAAGAACTGCAGAGCTTCATTTGTTCTGTTTTACCCTTTGTATGCTGCTCTTAAGATGCTTTCACAAAGTTGTTTGCTAAAGGCACTGGACTTAAGGATCATGTTTTATTTGTGTTGCATAACTAGTATTGTAAATTCTGCACTTACTCTGATGTTCAAATATTTGCTAATATGTATAGGTTGTTTCCACTCTTCTTCTGCGGGTAAGGCTTAGTGATGTTACAGTTCATTCATGACAAGTGTCATTTGAAATGGAGAGAGCTTGGTCTGAGCTCTTCTTTGAAGGGTTTTAAGGTATGAACTAGTTTAGTGATGTGTACAACTGTGAATCTATACTTACTAGTAGTTGTTGTTTCATTAATTGCACACAACATTGAAAAAGTCAAGATCATTCTTTAGGAAAGAAAGTTTTCTGTCCCTACCTGGCTTGTTCCTGTAATGGTTTGCAATGTTAAGAAGGAGAGAGTACTTTATCTGTTGCTATCTAGGCAATGGGAATACTTTCTTCTTTTTTCTTTTTCCCTTGTGGTTTAGTGATTGACGTTTAAATATTTTATGAATAATCGTGCTCAGCTCTCCTTTTGAGAATAAGTTTTGATGAAGTGTGTTTGGCGCTAGGCTTTACTGATGGCATCATGATGGCGTTTCTCAACTGGTTCCTAAGCCAGAAGCAGGCTGGTGGCAGCAGCTGTGGAGGCAGTACGTTGGCTTTTGGGTAGGAGATCCAGAGAACAGGGCAACCAAATGGAAACCCATGGACTGGTAGAAAGAGACTTAAACAGTAGGACAGCACAGCATAGCTAGTGGTTCTAACAGCAGTTCCTTCCTCCACTCCTTCACGATTTCAGAGCTTATGGAAACACTTTTCAAAGTCTTTGATTCTGGCGAAGGTTCCTCGTGTGTATGGCTGTTGTGGCGTAGCCTATGGAGTGGCTTAATTCCTGTCACACACCTGAGCACACAAAGGAGTGTGGCAAAACATGGACCAGGGTCACTGGCAGTTCTGTGAACTGCCGGTGATGGGAGGTAGAGAACTGATGAGTTAAAACTGAATTTAGTTGTATCAGTGTGTTGCACAACAGCTCAAGACGATAATTTCAGCCCTGTCTGCTGACGGTTTGATCATGTAGTAGTTTACAAGGGACTTGAACTGTCCCAGCAGATTCTATGTGACTTGTGAAACAAATGGGTTTGGGGAATGTTTCTTTCTGATACCTAATACGGATATTGACCTATATACACACTTAGAAAATGAGGCATGAAACTGTAAAAATGAAATGTGTAAGAATACAAAAGCTAGCCAAGTTCTAATATAGCTCTGTTTTTCCCTCACACAGAAATACATTAATGTTGAAGCAGAACCAAACAATGGAACCAGACATTATTCGAATGTACTCCTCATCCCCTCCACCACTCGACAATGGAGCTGATGATGATGATGAAGATGAGTTTGGAGGATTTTCTGGTGTGAGCACGGCTGGCGTAGCTTTTGCTGATTTTGATACACCGGACTACAGTCATCCAAAGGAAGAGTTTATACCCACAAATCATTTCATCCCACTCCATGATTATTCTGACAATGTAGCTAGCATTGCAACTTTCACATCTGTTAAAAATGGTAAAGATAAAGACTGCATTGCAGAGCTTCCTACTCATACTAAAGAACTTTCTGATATGTCAGCTACTAGTACTATCAAAGAAAAATCTAAGTTTAGAACTTCAGGTACTGCTTTAGAAGATGTAAACAGAAGGGGGGAACAAAGAGACAACACTGGCAAATCAGAGGGTTTTTCTTCTCGTGTGGTTAGAACTGGTGTAACAGTTGAGAGCCAGGATGAGCAAATAGATGCTTGTAATGGTGAAAAACTTCCATGTCTAGAGATTCTAACAAATGGATTTGCAGTGTCAGACCCTGTAAATCCTCAGGGAACAGAAGATCTAGACAGTATTGGTGACTCAAAGGGACTGAAAACTGTTAGCGCCCATAGTACTGAGCAAAATTTGAACTCAATGCCTAGCTCAGGTGAAGATTTTGCAGATTTTGCTACCTTCTCAAACAAAACCCCAATCCATTTAGAAGGAACAGGGCCTACAATATGCAGTGTTCTTAATGAAAGAGACTCGATGAGCATTCAGGAGAACAACAGAATAAACAGAGTAACTCATAGTGAAGAAGAGGTTTGCATTTCAGAAATTATTTGTGAACAGGGTCCCTCAGCACTGGAAGATAATGAATTTGCAATTTCTAGTACATCTCAAACAACTGGAAGTTCAATATGCACTACAGAAAATGGAGAGCGCAGTGGGAGGAGGAGACAACATCACATGGAGAATGGCAAAGATTTTAGTAGGCCTGAGGATTCTTCAAAAGCAGCGGACATCAAGGGTGATAAGGTCCAAAGCCTAAGCTGTGATCCTGCAGGAGAAAAACTGGGTGGTTCTGAAGATCTCAAGAACGGTGGAAGTAGCACTGAAGTTTTAGCTTGCAGTGACAAACATGATGATGTGTTTGGTGATTTTGGTTCAGTCAGCAGCGCATCTCCCACCTTCAGGAATGCTCAAGAATCAATGAATGCTCTAGGTTCAGAAAGAACTTCTGAACAGCCCGCACATATTAGCAAACCTAACGAGGAATTTGGTGAATTCAGGGACACGAGTACTGTTTCTCAACAGCCAGCAAGTTTGGACCAAGCTGAACTAAATCAGGCTGCTGACACTTTAGAATGTGATACCACCAGTGAAACTTCTGGACTAGACTTCCAGCATACTACTGAGGTAGAAAATGGTGATGATACTGAATTTGGAGACTTTGATTCAGTGCCAAAACCTCAAGATGAGAGTGTTGCTTTCCAGGACTCGGATGACTTTGCGGACTTCAGTTCAGCAGGTTGTAATCAGGCTACAGACTGGAATGCTTTTGAAGATGAACAAAAAGACAGCTGTTCTTGGGCTGCCTTTGGAGATGAGCAGGCTGGTGAATCTCATCACAGAAAAGAGACATGGCAGTCGCATAGGACAGATGCGTCTGCCAGCAGTGATGGCCCAGTGTTACACAAGACTGACAGTGTTGCTTTAGCAACTTTCCGAGGGACTATCAGTAAGCAATCCCAAGAGCTATCACCTTCAGTTCAGGTAAGGGTTTGCTTGGTTTTCCTCAGTCTTGTTCTGCTCTTACGCATACAGTTCTTCCTGGTTCCTGCTTCTGCGTACAACAAATATTTGGATAGACCTTGTTTGCCTTTTAGGAGAGATTTAATGTGCTCTGTGAGACGGGCTGATACGAAACATTATGCTGTGTTTGGATCTTGCAGATCTTTGCAGCACTGTTACTTCCCGCAGACAAACGAGCAGGGTGTGCTGGAACTTGTAGGAATTTGTTTTGATGATTACATGTGATCCTTTACATAAATTGATCAAAGGAACAAGCCAACATTTCAGAGCCTGTGATAGTTTTTCCTTTTGCTTCATTTTTTACTGCCTTCTGGGGAGGCACTCTGTTGCCTGTTTGTAAAATAGTAGTGCGACTGGAAGCTGGGATTACTGGTTCCTAAAGTTTTTCATCACCATTCTCTATCAGTGTTTTCCAAATCTGATTAAAAATGATGACTTGATTTGTAAATAGCTGCACTAATTCACTTAGAGCAGACAGCAAGATAAAACGCAAGCTGTGGAGTTCTATCTCAGGTATTCGAACTCCTGGGAAGTTAACTCTCTAAAAGTTCTTTAAAAATAAGTCTCTTTTATGTGTTAATTGTGGGAAGCTGCACATTGTAGCAGCATCACAAACAGAGGACTGGTGATTTGTTAAAGCTGCTGCTATTTCTAATTAGAAGTTTCCAGGAGGGGGAAGTAAATAGGTTTATTTCTTACCGACCCTCCTGCGTTTTCTGCTTTAGTTGCTAAATAGTTATTAATTCCTAATTAGTTACTTCCTAGGTCTTTTTAACAGTCATTTTGAGATCTGTGGCTATTCATACAAAGACTTTTTTTTACTAAGAATTTAATATTACTTTTACAGAATTCAGAACAACAATATCAGTTTAGAATTTTCTTCAAAGCTTCTTTTTATTCATGTCATTCCATATGAGTAGTTTAGAGTATGCTCTGTCTTTTCGAAGTGTGCAGCAACACCAGCAATAAAGGGTGTTAGTGGTAATATGTGTCTGAAAGGTTTGGATCTTCTCTGGCAATAAAAGGAAATGAGGTAAGTCCTTTCTTTCAGGACATTGCTCGGTGACAGCCCTGCCTCTTCCCATTTCCTACCAGTGACAGGTGAAATGGCTTTTCAGAAGGTTGTGCCAGCTGGAGCTCTGCCAGCATCAGCAAATGGAATGGAGCTTTTGGGACTCAGCACTGATTTCTTGTCACGTTAAAAGCAGTGAGCCTCAGGTCCTTACTCTTCCTGCTTGCTGTTCTCTCCAGTGACTAGCACTACAAACCTCGACGAGATTTCACAAACCAAAAAAAAAGGCTCCTGAGTAAACCTGCAGGCAGATTTTTGTGTCTGTGTAAGACCTTGCTTATCACCTGAATGTGTTGGTCCCTTTCTTAAGTTGAAAGCATGAATCTATTGTTACCTATTCACCCATAAAATTGAAAAGTGCTAAGGTCATTAGTGCAATTAATTTCAATTGTTTTTCTTGCCACTTGACTGTCCAGAATATGAGAAGGAAATGGGGTGGCGAGATGATTCTAGTAAATCATCCTTTTTTTCTAGTAATTAACTAATATTAAGGAATAGTCTGAAGGTTGCAAACATTTATTTTCACTTAAGGTATTCTGTAATTTTATGGTAGGTTTTCAATAGAAAACACTTCTGAATGTAGATGTTTATAAAAACAGAACCTTTGGAGGCTCTGTAATTAATTTTTCCCTCCCTAAGTCTGCCTTAACAAAAGATAATAGTCAAGTTAATTGGAAGTTCTTCACTTAAAGTCTGACATGAAGTCATACAGTGGTTTAATTAGATTGTAAAGCAAATTTTAAGACTTCAATGTTTTTTCATTCCTTCTCTTTATGCTACAGTCAGTTGTGACTGTTTGGATCTAAAGTGATGTTCTCCCTCCTCTGCCAGTGAGGAAGTACAGCTGAGAGAATGTTTTACACAAATAAACTGGACAGGAAGTTGAGCTGGACATGTTTTCTCTGTTGCAATAGTTTCCTTAGCCTTGCAATGTCAATTGCAACATTTTTTTCAGTGAACTCTTAAAACAGTAGTTATTTTGTAAGTGCTACAAGTTTTGGAAGAATCTATTAAGACTTTTTTATATTTAAAAAATACTTGTTTTAAGATTAAATAGTAATTCTGTTTATAATCCATTGAGCCACAGTTTGCTAAATTGCTGTTAGAGATTAACTAATGAGTCAACATGAGCCAGCAGACAGTCCTGGTACACTCTGTGTAGACTCTTAGTAAAATTAAATTCGAATTTTGATCAGCTTCCTTGCTGTCATTTAGGATGGTGTCACTGAGGTCAAAACACAAAATATGACATTTCGAAGTAGTTGCCAATCTTCTGTTTGCCATGTATTAGACTTAGTTCTGCAGCTGTTTGATGCAAAAACAGAAATACTGGCAGGCAAGATATATCTGGTGAGAGGAAAGAGAAAAAGTTGTTTATTACCCAGCCTGAAGAAGGATAGGGAGGAGGAGATCACTTGCATCAATGTATTTCTGGCAGATCTAAAAAGCGCTTGCTGTAGCAACCCAAAGGGAGCAGGCTGTGTACAAGGGAGGAATACTGCATGTGTTAGACACTTGACATAGATGGGAAATTTGAGATCTCAGCTTAGGCTAAAGGTGAACTGGGATCATTTACAAGATACTGAATACACTTGATCAGTGATGGTGAGGGTGGGAGAGTCACTGTAATGTGGTAGTGAAAGAATCCTGAACGGTTTATAAACAGAATGATCCTAATGGAATTCTTTGCAAAAGCAGAAAATTGAAAAGGATACTTAGCCAGCAGTATTGCTGTTTAAACGTGGAAATGATGTATACAGCAGTTTTCATCCATCAGAATGCAGCATGAAAGCAAAGTTATTTATCAGTAGCTCAGGTTTCCATTGAAAAGATGTCTGTGTATTTTCCTTTTGGTTTCTTAGTTTGTATATTCTGGATGTGGAAATGGCAGTAAAATCTTTTGCTTGCTGAATGCGATCTTGATTGTACAATGTATGTTGGGGAAACTGTTTAAAGATTGTGGATTTGGTATAATCTTTAATTAAAAAACAGGCTGTGCTTCAATTCAACTATTTAATCCCATTTTTATTAGAAAATACAGAATATAAAGGATGAAAGTAAGGGGAGGGGAGTTCACAAAAATGACCTTGTATAGTGACATGTAGTGGCAAAAAGATCATGGTCTTTTCTTCCTTGCCTTTGGTCTCAGGCTCTCTGAATTCTGCACACAATTCACAGTGCAGGATTTGTAACATGCTGACCTCTTCTATTCAGTAGTTCTGTGTAGAGGGGAGAGGAGAAAGGGCATGGTGAATACACAGACTACTATCTGAAACCATATTAATACTACATATACATTAATCCATTTAGTTTCTGTCTTCAGCTGAAAGATGTAATGCTTGGTTTCAGTATGGCTGCAGTTTGCATTAGAAATGTGCCTTTGTGTTCAGTAACAGATTTAGGATGTAGTTGTGGGTGAGCTGGTTGATCCAACAAGTCTTGAGTCCCTTTTATGCGATCCCATTGCACGCTACCAAGTTATGTTTATGATGAATATAAGGCTTGTAGCACAGCTTTTTCCATGAGCTAGTGCTGAACATTAGTCAGCTGAGGGGGTTACTCTGCTGCATTAAGGATATATATATAGGATTCAGCAGCGAGGCACAAGAGCAGTAATAATCCATGGTAATCATGTGGGTGGGCAATACGGCTGTGCCTGCCTGTGTGCAAGGAGCATGGGCATCTCCAGAGGAAAAAGAACTAGAGAAGGCCTTGATTGGAAGGCCAAATCTTACCTGATTTAGCTGAAAGTTAACAAATCGTGGCAAGGGATGAAGGAAAATGTGAACAGTCCTCCAAGTGGTTTTTAAGGTTCTCCACTTATTAGAGAGCCTGTGCTTGCAGACTCTGCCTCTTCAGATTAATCAGTGTAGGCGAGGCACAGTTACTAAGCCACGACTATGCATTGAGACAAAGAAAACCCTGGATCATTGTCATTTGGAGTGTACTTTGTCTTGGGCGATGATCATCCTTTCGGAAAAAAGTAATTATGACCTTAAGGACTTCAGCCCCTCAGTTCAGTAAGGTAAATTAAAATAGTATTGGCTACTTATGTAAATATAGCTTTCTGGAAAGTTTTGGGGGTTTTAAGTCCGTATCACAGTTCTTAAGTACTTGCAGCTGAATAACAGTAAAAATCAAACTATTAAAAGTAGCCCGTAATTGCTGTTTTTCAGAACAGACTGGCTGAGGGGAATTTTGCAAAAGAAAATAGTTTGAGAGGGGGTTGTTTTAGCATTACTGTTTATATATCCCAGGACAAAATTATTTCCCGTTTTGTACACGTAAGTGTCATCTGCTGTACTTCCTCTCAGAGCCTGACTGAAAAGTTAGTACAACATCAGTAGATAATAACAATGTGACAAACTGAAATGGTCAGTGAGTTGTATGTAGTCACAATAAATAACTGTTAGACTGTACTTTGCCTGCGTGGAGGATGTAATGTTTGATGCATTCTTCAGCTGAGGGAGCTGAAGCTACCAGCAAGGAGGAGACATCTTCACATTTCTAGCCTGAACTTCCCTACAGTTTCTAACTCTGTTGGATCAAGCAGTAAAAACAACAGAGAAGTCTTAACTTTTTTTTTCCCGCAGCCACTACATTTTCAGATTTGCTTTGCAGCTGAGCTCAAAACTTTTATAGTTACTCTTTAAAAATGGGCTTGGGATATTTAGGACTAATGTTGCCTTCTTTAGTTCTTTAACTTATTGTAAAAAAATCTGATTCCTCATTTTATGTTGGTAAAGGTTTTTTAGCTCTTGTGGCATCCTCTTCCTGGCTTCCAAATCTCAGTTTAGGACAAGCGTTTTCATTATAAATTTCCTGTGTTAATAAAAACGCAACTTTCAATTCAGTTTTTTATGTCTACAAAATTTATGGCATTACCTTTTCTTTACCTGCTTTTCAAGTGGGGATGGAGACAAGCCATCACATTTGAAACACAAGAAGTTAAACTAGTGTTCTTTTTAAGCTTTGCTTGTCTTCTTTACTCGAGTTTTTCTGCCTATAGCTGTTCTCCCATTGGTTCTGAGAAGGTGTTGCTTGTGCTTCAGACAAAGAAACAAATTGTTGCCAAGTGAAAAGGAAATGGATTCATAGTTTAAACAGTCGATAAACTGTTTCAAAGAAAAAACACTCCCCTTTTAACTAAGAACTTGATTTGTTTGTTTGCTTGAGTGCTTGACTGTTTAGCTTTGTTTAATGCTTGAGTCCCAAAAATTTTGAGACCTATGGAAGTTGATTGGTGTGTTCCCCATGGTGAGTTTCATCCATCGAAATTGGTTCTTCAGCTCCCTTGTGTTATCTGTGTGGTCACGTAGTTTAGCTCNACCAAAAAAATATACCTGTAAAACTGACCAAACAAAAACCCCAAATACACCCATCCCATGCACACACATAGTGAAGGTAGAGGAGTAAATGGCGACCTAGCTCTTCACAGGCAAATATGTTGCTGGAAAGTGTGGTTTGATTGTTAAAAAACCTGGCAAAGGGAGTTTCTCATTTAAGCACTACTTTATTTTATTAAAATAGTCATAAAAAGCTGTGCTGGGCATTCTACTGAACAGTGAGTTCATGATTTAAGTTAAATAAAATCTCAGTGGTTAATAATTTTCTTTTCTTGGCCCCTGAGCTTTGTTCTGTCATTTTTTGAGAGCTTTCATTCAGCTTCTGAGTTCCAACTAGAAGCCAGTTGTGTCCATATGGACTTTATTCCTTTCCTACGTTGTATGTTTAGCATCTTGGATCTTTCACAGGCTCATTTGCATCTCCTTTAATGTGTTTTTTCTTTTATTACATTTCACGTAAGCGTGAATATCTAAACATGCTCAACAGTTTAACTATTACACTGATTTTGCTTATTCTTAAGTCTTCCAGATTTATGTTGGTGCAAACAGCCTACAGTTTGTTTTGCTTCCTCTGTGGTCTCTTTTCTTGGCAGCAGGATAAGGAGGGCTGAAGGCATGCTCTGTTTTTGAGTCTCACCTTCTTAAAGCACCTGGGGCCATGGCCAGAGCAGAGATGCTGTGGGATGTAAGGGATTTCCTAAGGGAAAATAAGCATTTCTGTTAAAAAATGGGGCTGTGCCCTCCAGTGGAAAAGGGAGAGCGTGGAAGGACAAAGTGCCACTCTACTCTTCGAAGGAGAGTTCACTGGATGAGCTCTTGTGTCTGCTCCACAGAACTGTGGAGAGAAGCAAGACTGATTCTTTTCCACTCTTGCACACAGAGTTCCCCAAAACTTCACACAGGGAAGCATTACAGCAGTCATATGGTGAAGACTGCCATTTGTGTCCACTGTTTGTGCAGCGCGGCTCAAGTGTGTTGTCTTTATGGCAAGTTCTTTTATGTCCTCTTTTCATAGCTCTGGAGAAAGGCAGTGACCTGTCACTGTTGGGTTCCTGTCGGGGCAGCTGGGGAGGATTTGATGTGCTGGGTGGTCAGTGAAGAATTGCTGTGTTGAAGGAGTTCATTGATTCTACAGCCTTGTGGTAAAGAAGAAAAAAACAAATTGCGTAAACCAAGTACTTTAGGCTTTCAGCTCTGAGGGATGGATCTTGCCCCCTGTTTAATGGCCAGGGAGATAAATTCTAATCCTGTGGTTATGCTTATTTGAAAGTCTGTTACATCTCTGATACTTTGTTTGATTCTGGTGGTGATTACCAGGTATCTTAAGTGTCTACCAAAAACTTTTAAGCATTCACAGAAACTATGGGGCTTTGAATTTATCACTGTTTGGAGAATCACAGTAAATGCTTAATGGCAGGTGTAGCCTTTTCACATCTTCTGTAAGTGTCTTCAAGAATTATTCATCTCAAATGGTCATGGAGAACACTCAGGTGTCAAATACTTTTAGTGACATAAAAAGTGGATAAAAATTCTTGTTTTCTGCCTTTTTTTTTTCTTTTCGGAAAGACAGACATGACATTTCTTCTGGTCATACACAGTATTTTCTTGCAGTCGGATTTAGGCAACAGTAGATTAAAGTTTGTAGGAAGTGGACATTTACACCAGCTTTAAAATCTTGGTGATGCCATTTATACCTGGAAGCTGTGACCACAGGATTTCATCACCAATTAGAAGAACAAGTTCAGCTGCTTCCATTGCCACTGCCTGGAGATGTGTGTTTGTACACTCATCCCTTTGTCCGTTTGCACACACAGAATTAATTACTCTGGTTTGCTATGGAAACTGTTCTTTGTCGTATAGAAATAAGGGCTAAGCATTGCTGGAAATTTAGAAAAGATGACAGGAAGTGTAAAGAATGCTATAGTTAAACTGTTCCTGAAATTTTAGCACAATTCTTAAAGTCAGATTTGAAATGTGGCACTGTCTGAGATGCTGCTTGGTTCTTAGAGATGTTCTGTTAATTCTTTCATTACCTAAGCAAGCGTATTTTTAGTCACTAGCATGTTATCAAATGTTGATCCTTTTCAAGAAATGTGATGCCTTGCTGTTTCCATGATCCAGTGCCATTCATCTGCCTCTTGCTTTTCCCTGGGGATATGTACTCTTGCTGTATTACAGAAATGGAGTAAGCATCACCTGTTGATGTAAGATAAGGGCAAGTGATATATTGTAGGCAAAGTTAAGGTTTAAAATTTAAGTAGAGTATGCTTTTGTATGCTGAAGCATTAGGCTAGAATCTGCAATACCGTTTAGTTTTACTTCCTAAAAATGTTAGTGTCTTAGTTTTGGTCAATAAACACAAAACTGCCTACCAGTATTGCAACTTAATGTATGGCCAGAATGGCTGAGCATTAAAAGGTGATTAAAAGCAAAATTATATACTGTAGAACATGGCTCATTATGGTCAGAATTTACCAGAGAGATAATGGAGAAGAAAA
>VZTF01002700.1:1661898-1725455 GCA_013397755.1 Cnemophilus loriae | reverse complement strand
GGGGGTGGGAAGGATGAGTCAGGTATGCTCTGAATTCAGATCTTTGCACATTTTTACATTATGCTTTGCGGGTGACTGTATCTGGTGGCTGTCCCTGTCAGGCATTTCTTTCACACGTAGTAAAACTGAAGAGCTGATGCTCTAAGCTAATTCATTTTCCTGCTTTTTGCAGTTAGTGGCTGAATAGAAAGAATAGTCTGGACAGACTCATTCCCAGTTCCCAACTCCTCATCCCAACTCCAATACACAATCCAGATATTTGATAATGTAGTGTTTACCTCTGTTATGTTTGCTGATGTACACGGTCAATGAGTTGTTTAGTTGAGATGAGAGATAAGGCAAATTTTCAGCTAAAAATTCAAATGAGAAATGTTGTAGATAACTCTTGGAATTGTGAAGCAGATATTTTGCTGCCTGAAGGTTTGTCCCAGTTGTATCGATTGGCCTAATTAAAATAGCTAACTTCCTCCTACAGCCTTGCTTTTCTAAACTTCAAATCATCTCAGTTGTAACAAAAAACCTCTATTTTGAGGCTTACATGTGTAAATTCAACATTGTTGCTGGAATATGCTGCATCTCCACAGGAGGGCTCTGCTGGCACGGCTAAAACAGCACACGCCGTGGGATGCTCCTGGGATTTCTGCCTACTCTGTTTCTTTTCCATTTCCCCAGTAGAAAAGCAGGTGTTGGAGCTGCTGGATGCTGCCCTGTGTGTGTTGCAGCAGAGCACTGGGAAGGTGTTTGTTGAGGAACACTAAACTAGAAAGATGGAAACACTGCACTTAATGCCAGGCTTGTACCTCCTTTCCTTAGCGAGAAAAGAGATTCAGGTGTTTCTGGCAAAAATGAGTACTTTGAAAAAGGCTTTAATTTAATTTTTATGAGCATACCTTGCAATTGGTATTTTAATAAATATTAAAATCTTGATACTGACCAATTTTTAATGGGCTGAACTGGGAAAAAAAAATTCCATATCATTGGTACATCTGATGTCCGAGACCAGTTAACAGAAGCACAAGAAGTTGGAATCCTGTCTATATGGAAATACAAAAGAGAAAAGAGAAACGTAAGGGGAGAACTTGAACAGAAGAAAGCATGCTATGGTTGTCAAAAAAAGAAGGGGGGGATTTTTTTGGTTTTGTGAGGTCAGGAGGTTGGTTGATTTTTGTTTTGTTTTCTTTTTCATGTTAGATCCATCTGCCAAGGCCCGGTGCATGCTTTGGAATTAAAATGTCTGGAAACCATTAGTTCCAATATATGCTGTTTATATTGCTGAGACGTTACCCTTATATAGCATAAATCTTGTTGCATACATTTTTTACTAATTTCTAACAGAGTGACTTTGGACTCTTCTGTAAGAACTCACTTTGCAGAGGGCAAGATCCTTACTGTTTCTTAGTAGCTAGAAGCCTATATTTGGTGTTTAAAGAGTCTTATGGTCCTCTGACAGTTAATATTTTGTGGTAAGTGAAACCTTGTATTAGCTATAAGTTGTTTTCCATCTTGCTATGATATTGGACTTATCTTTACAGCAGTTAGCAAAACTTGACATAAGTATTTTCTCTTTGGTATAGACAACATTGCTAAGTCGTCTGGAACGAATATTTGAAGTCTGTTTTCCTTCCATGCCTGTTACTGAAATTGAAGAAGAAATAAGTTCCTTGAATCATTTGTTGGAAGCAGGTGAAAAGCAGATAACTGAGGAAACCTTAGGAAGTACTGGGTAAGAAGCTACAATGCAACAAACAAAATGAACTTGAACCATGTACAGCAGTAATTTAAAATGAGGTGTTTGCTTCAAGCATTTTGAGAAGCTATCAAGTGAAAATTAGCTATCTAGCAGAATGCTTGTTTTCAGTGACCAGAAATGCCGGGAGTACTTCACTTAGCAGCTCAGCAGCCTATCATCATCTTTTCAATGATGTCTCTGAATTAACCAGAATATGTCTTATTAGATACACTTGCTATAAATTACTATATTTATTCAAGTGATGATGAAGTGTAAGCAGGCTTTGTCCTGCCTGCCGTGGACATCATTTTCCAGTAAGAAGTCTGAGCTATAATTGTTCTGAGAACACTGTGCAGTTTTAGTTCCCCTGGGTATTGTGCTTGGGCATAAGTTTAATTGGAGTGTATGATAAGTCGCTTGCATTAAGAAACCAGAATAAATATTCGAGCCTGCTAAGCTGTTTTTCTGAATGATAACTTGATTTATGATGGGTTGTGCAGGGAACTGATGGACGTGTGGACAGAGCTGCAGGACATCCATGATGCCTATGGACTGAGATACCAGTGGGGTGGCTCCCACAGCAACAAAAAGCTTTTGTGCTCCTTGGGAATCGACACGAGAAATATTGTGAGTCTGCCGGTAAAACTGGCTTTCTAAATAACGAAGCTGCTTTAAATGTAGAATAAGGTGGAAGTGTTTTGTGTGAATGCCTGTCTCCTAATTTTATAGCTGCACAGAGCGTGGCTGTTCATGACAGACCACCTGCCAACCTTTTATAAGCCCTGTTAATATTGAAAGTTACATTACTTTTTAACCATTGTATTATAATTAACATACTATTTATTCTCTGATACTAGCCTTATGCAAGTTACGTAGCATTGAAAAACATTTCCATCACTGACACAGAAACTCTTAAGTAAATTCTTTGTTGTTATTGTTTTATCAGCTCTTTACAGGCAACAAGAAGCAGCCTGTTATAGTACCCATGTATGCAGCAGGACTGGTAAGCTTTTTTTAGTATTATTTTTTTGTTATAGTTCCAACAACATCATATAATGAAATCTGTTAAAATACATTAAACACCAAGTGTGCTGAAAGATATTTTTGTAAGTACAGTTATGGATTAGGCATCAGTAGAAATCTAGAAAAGAATTACCAAATAAATAATTTTCATTATGTGTGCAAGCAGATACTTAATTTTAAGTGAAAGAAGTATTTAGTAAAAGCAGTGAGAAGATAAGGTTTGTGATTTTCGCTGGTCTGAGCAGAGTAAATGTTCTTTTTTTTCCAAAACCTGTGCTCATATATGTATACGCACATACAAACACACCTACATTTTCGTATGATCATCTGCAAATGGAATAGTAAAAAAATAGTTTTCTTTAATTTATATTAGACTGATTTAATTTTGTAGGGTAATTTTATAGAGTGACTCCTACAGTTTTCTGATGCATCAAAGTCAGCTCGTGTACTTTTTCGCATGTAAACGTGGTATTCTGATACACATAGTTAAAACATCTGAGAGCAATTGCTGTTTTCTTCCTGATTGTGAGCAGGACTATGTTTGCAACACATGCAGCTATTTTTTGCAACAGATTGTTGTTGCTGATTAATTATCTCCTAAATTTTTTATATACTTTTGCGCACAATAAGCTGGATAGCAGCAATGGTAGCAGTAAAGTGGCTTGTTGCTTTCTGTGTTTCTCTGCTGTCCAAAAGAATTGATTTAACTGGTGGGTAAATTCAAAGCTCCACTATTATGGTGTAGAAACATTTGTGGGACAGCTGATCTTGGCAAGTGACTTCCTGAAAATGGTTTAAAATGCTCTAGTTGCAAATCCCATGCTTTTATTTGGGGGTTTCTCATTGTTCTCGGGTGGTTGGCATGTCTCAGTGCAAACTTTGGGCTTTCTGTAAGATCTTCTCACCCTCAATTTTCTTCAAGATCAAATTTCAGACGTTTTTCGTTATACTATGTGTCTTTGAAATGTTTGCTTAAAATTAAAAATGTGAGTTTAATTATTTCCTTAATGTTTCTTAATGCATTTATTTCCATCTCAGTAATTATTGTTCTTGTTATCATTCTGAAAACTGATAATTTGATTTGTTTCTTCTGGATTACTTAATTGTTGAAATGGAATGAATGCACTTGTACTTTTGTGATGGGTCATTTGATATTTCTGGAATAGTCTACACACAATTGGGAGGAGAAGACATCACCTTATCAAGTGACTGTTTTCTCCAGCTTAAATTACATTACTGAAAGTTGAAAGCAAGCTCTAGCTCAACACTTGGGTTTCTGTTACTGGCTCTAAAATGTTTCTTAGGCCTAAAGACTCAGGATGATTTTGTCCTACTCCATCTATGCCTGCCCCTCTCGACACAGTGAAAGTGTCCCAGAGATACACGGTCACCCCCAAGCCCTTAGTTGAGGGTAGTACTACCTAGTAGTGTGTTCTAGTTTTTGGCATCTGCAGTTCTTGAAATGGCTGTAAATGTGTGTGTCTATGTGTGCAAGTAATTTTTTTAAAATTTAGATTATTTATTTATTTGTTTGTTTGTTTTTTCAGGGTATGTTAGAACCTACCAAGGAACCTTTGAAACCAATATCTGCAGCAGAAAAAATAGCTTCAATAGGACAGACACCTCCTGTATCACCAGAGATGAACACATGTGCATCTGATCAGTTCCAGGTAAAAAACAGAGAAAGAAGGGTGAGGAGAGGAAAAGAAAGAATGAGAGAAATAATGGGATGCCTTGTCTCTTCCTTTATGTTTAAAATATCTAGACGGTGTATTCAAATACACCTGTATGTAAAAGGCAGGTGTTGCTTGTGTCGGATTGAAGTCCTGCTCTTGGATCTGCTTTTCATGTGTGACTGGAAGGGAGTCCCTATGATGAGGCTGTAGCAGTTGGTGGCCAGCATTTCAGAGTCCTGATGATCCTTACTGTTACACAGCAGTTTGCTCTCAAAGGCAGTGGGCAGTTAGACAAATTTTCTATGTAATGTTAGACTCATCTGACCTCTGGCTAAGGTTCTTCATCTTTGCTTATTCCGGAGCTTATTGTTGGAGGTTGTTCTATGTGTTGGTTAGCACTTGATTTTCTGAATTATCCTATTTACATTTATACTGTTCATGTTCATTTCCTTTTACCCTTTCTTACTTCTTCAGAGTGTCATGAAAAGCAGCCCAGCTGCCTGGAGAGAGATTTTGAGTGTGGTCATTACAAGCATCCATGCCTGACTTTTTGATTGTGTGAATTCTCTTGGCCCTTTGTGCCAGATTTTATTGAATTATCTCTTACGCAGAGTTGCTTTGCTGGCTTCTCTGTCTTTAAAGTCTGATACAAAATGAATTCAGAGGAGTTTAGTAGTGAGCTTTTGAATTTCACGAGTTCTTTGTTGTTGTTGTTGTTTTGATGTAGTGATATTAGAAGAGCACTTAAATGCCATGCATGTTGCAATGTGTGTGGTTGTCAACAAGCTAATGGGATATGCAGAGATATTTCATTTTCAGTGTTATTACAGTGATGCTCAGTACATATTCAGAGACTCAGCTGTGTCCCTCCTTAGTGCAGATCTTGTTTAATCCGCCCAGCATCTTCAGTTACCTGCTATGCTCGTGGCTTCTGATTGAAGGCATTCCAGAAAGAATTATTCTTGAGCTACACCTAACCTTAACAGTAGGTACTTGTGACTATAGTGATGTTCTTGGCAGTCCTTGCTCTGCCACAGTGCAGAGCTGTAAGTGGGACATGCTTGTAGCAAAGCAGAATTCTTTTTCATTGTTGAGTAGCAGTTTGTCAGTAGGCTCAGAGCTGATGTTGTTTTATACTGCAATACATATTTGGTGCTTCCTGTGGTGCTCCTCATATGTAGTGGAACTGAGCAGCTGAACTGGACATAAGAAAAGGTGACTACTGCAAACAGTCTGACCTGAAGAAATCAACTGTGTGGTAAGAAAGTAGGAAAATTTCACAGTCTTTTTGCAGCATTCAAAGTACACTTTTTTACAGAGGAGGAAGCATAAATTGAGCCATACACTAAACAATGTAGAGAACTGCAAGAGCCTGAAGTAGCAGCATCTCTGACAAGTGCCATTTTCTCAGTTGCTTGACAGTCATAGTGCTGAAAATAAGAACCTCTAGTTACCAAAGTCTCTCTTTTTCTGTAATCATGTATTCCTGCTACAGAATTTCCCGTTACTTGTCACAGTTTGATAATCTTATCCCATAGCTTGTTCTGACAAGGCCATCTCTGTTCAATAGTTGTGGTCCATGAATACATATGAGAAGCTTCTGTGCTCTCTGTCTGCACTGTTGGCATTAGCTTAGCTTCTCCAAAAAGACAAATACTGAAATAAGCTTTTGGGGAAGAGATGAGTTAGAGATTGTAACTGTTCAGAACTCTAGGAGGCCACAGTTAGGTGACATTCCGAAAGTTTGAGGGCATGAATGAATGATCAGTTCTCTTTCTCAGACCTCCTTTCTTTCTTGGCCTCATCTTCTGTCAATGGTTGGTGGCTTCTGTTTGCTTTGGGGAAAATCCATCTTAATGTCACATTGTGCAAATGGCTCTGTAGGAATACTCCAGATAGTCATGGTAATAAGATGATGTGCCCGAACATTTCATTAGGAACTATGCTACAAATATTGTTAAATATTCAGTGGAAATACAGACAGCTTTAGTGGACTCTGAAACTTCTTATTCTAAAGGCAAGTAATTTAGGTGCAACAGTTCAAGTATCTCTTAAGTGTACCTGGTTAATGTGTAATTATTTAGTTAAACTTCTAAATTCCTCCATTTTCAGAATGATGATTTATCCCTATATTCAGAAACTTCAGGATATTGACATTTTTATTGGAAAGAGAGACTGTAGTTGGTAAATTCATGTTCTTTGCTCAAGGAGAAGTTCTCCTCTGTTCGAAGGCTGGCATTTATTGCACTTGTATACACATCAGTGTCTGTGCATGTATGCGTATGACTTCCTGCTAAGGGACTAAGACATTGTAAGAAAGACTGATGAGGCAAAAGTAATTGTGGAAAGAATATTTGTAGAAACACAGAAATGCCTCCTAAATGTTTTTGTTGTAGGCAAGCAGACAAAAGCATGCAGAGATTTAAAATGGAGACCTTTAGACCTAATAGAATGAGGTAAAAAGCAGCAAATGAGCTGCAGTGTTTCTTCCTAGTTATGGTATGAACTCGGAATGTTTTGCCCTCATTCCCTGCAGAGGGTCTCACTGAGTTAGGCTGTGGAAATAGAGTGGACAAATTTCCATCTGAGCCATTTAAGCTATAAGGACAAGGGTTTTGAAATTGAGTTCTCAAGCAAGTTACTGACTGGTTTTTCACGTTAGTTTATTGTATAAAGATGATTTTTGTAGAGTCATTCTCTTTTATATTTGAAGGTAGCATCTAAATTCTTCTTTGATCTGTTGTTTATCTTGACAATTGAGTGGTTTATTTCTCTGTTCCTCTGTGTTCATAACTGTAAGGCAGTAAACAGAATAGGAAATAATCCCCTGATTACTGTTGCCTTGATCTAAGCATGGTGTCTCAAAGACTTCATAGGGCTGAAGTAAAAGGCTCTGTCAAGGCACATGAGGTGTAAGGAGTGGCTGGTGAAATAGGCACCCTTTGACTGTGAGACCCAAGACAGGTGCCTTTCTCTTCTTTTTTATACAGCTCTAGTGGGCTTCTACATCACAGCCAAGTCTTCAGGCAGTGCATGCAAATATATACCAATGTTTCTCTAAAAGGTGGCTGGCTGGACGTAATGATGACTGCTTTCTCTTGGTTTGAGACTGTTTTCTGGTTAATGTCGTTTAGAAGTTTATTTACGTGCATCTCTTTGGATTTTTGGAAAAAGTTGTCCAGATATTTCTGCTCTTCTGCTATTGCTTCAAAGCATTCTCTTCTCTCCATTGGGGACTATGTTTCATTGGTAGGGTTACCTGCCTAGTTTTGCGTAGTAAGTTTTATATTGGAATAAAAATCTGCAGTGACCCAGACCTTTCTAGAAGAAAATTATCAGTGATTCTTTTCTGCAGGTGCCCGTTACAGCACATCTGCTTGCATGTAGCCACTGAATTAGGGATCAGGTTATAATAGAAATATACATCTTACACTTGCTGGCTATTAGGGACTGAACCTTAATTAAGCCCCGTGGGGTGACAGTGTCTAAAAACACTTTTAATTACATAAGAGACCATCAGGACTTCTAACAATGACAGATGCAAACTACCATGTTATTGGCCACCAGCCAAAGGCTCCATCAGGAGCTGCTCTCCAGTTATACATGTGAGAAAGATCCAAGAGTGTGAGAGTGTGTGTAGCTTTGTTGATAGAGTAAGAGAGAAAGATTTGCAGGTAAGAGCTGCTGCAGAGCTTGCTGTCCTGTCAGATGTGACAGCTGTGTAAAGGAGTTGTCTGAAAAGAGAAGTCTTCAGAACTGATATAATTTTGCCAATGAATACACACAATGAACTGTATCAATTACTTGCATGTAAAGCTTTTTCTGGAATGTGTATGATGCTCATTTGTGGGATCCATCTAAATATTGACATATTTGTATTACAAGTCCTTTTATTCTTTTCTCCCAGCTTTAAGACAGTAAAATGCTTCCTTTTTTAAAATTTTGATAAATTTTCCTTGGGTAATTATTGGCACAGACACAAACATTTACATTTTACTCTTTTGGATTATAAGAGCTGTTGCATAATGCATTCTAAAATTACTGTGTGAAAACATCTCTCGCTTGTATCAAAGTGAAATATGATGCAGTAAAACCAGCAGGCATTTTAATTTCCTCTTTCTTACTTCCTTAACATTCAGAGTAGTACTCTGACAGCTGAGTATGCTTTTTCATTTCTGTACTGTGTCCTGTAATCTAAGATGGAGGCCTCGAGGAGTGAAAGCAGTGTGCTCCATTTCTCAATATTCTCCTAGACTGGGCACTTTTCCTTAAAGCATGTTATTAAAATAATAATTGCAGTAGTCTAAAAACCTCACAGTTTCAGAAAGGCTGAACATTATATTCCCATTTGCAGGGTATGTTCCCACTGGCTGAGGTTTCAATGCCTGTGTTCAGGTGTCCCAATGTAGTTTTCTTAGGGCTGAGGTAGTTAGAAACAGAAAACTTTCTGTTTAATTTGCTTTTTCCTCTGCCTTCTCCTTTCACTTTGTTTGCTATTGGATATATTGGGGCTTGCCAGCATCCTGTATAGGTGAGGGCTGCTTTACTTACCCTCTCTTTTGCAAAGTAGTTGAAGTCAGCAGAGTAGCCTCATCCCACAGAGCAGACTAATATACTTGGTATACTCTTACTGATTTGGAGTCAGACTTGTTTTTTCCCATTTTAGGAAGAATTCATCACAGCCTTTGTCCTTTCCTTGTCAAATGCGAGAGTCAAGCCATCATTAAAGGCAAACACTTAGCAAGCCATTGGTGCCACTTTTTCCATGCAGCTCTGTCACACTCATCAGTCCTGACTCAGGCCTTTGACACTAGATGTAGTGGGTGTTTTCCTCAGTAAGAGAGCTGGTAGGAAGCCAACTCAACTCAACTTTGTTTCAATTTGAGTTCATTTTGCTCAGGGCAGAGAGCTACTAAATTGTCATACTAACGTTTTCTTTTCCTGCAAACTCCTTTTAATGTTAATATATTTTACATGTGACAAAGTTTAAACAAGCTGCTGATGATAAGTGATCATTGCTTCATCAGGTGGAGCTTCCACACTGCTGACATTATATCTACATGCAAATCATTTCAATGCCAGTAATATCATTCCCAAAGCAAAGTAAAAAGTGAAGAATCAGCTTCTTAACCTCATGAAGAGAATACTGTTCAAGCTGTACTCAGTACTGAAAGTATTTTTAAGATATTAGATAGTAAATGTCTTGCTTAGAAAAAATCTTTCCTATAAGTAAATACAGAAATCTCCAGCTCCCTTTGTTTTGCTTCCTGTAAACATCGAGCACTGAGGAAAAGCCTTTTGCAGTGAGCTTAATTGTGCTACAAAGCTAGCTCAGGTTGCTACAGTCTCGATTAGTGAATCTGCATTTTTCTTCAGTGTCAGATGGTTGGAAGTTTTAAAAATAAAAAATGAAGGTCTATATTCTACAAAAGCAAAGAGAAGGTATGGCTCAGCGGCTGGAAGCTTATCGAGTACTGATGCATTTTAAAAAATATTGCTGAGAACATACATTGCTTTTCTTCCGTACCGTGATTGTTTTGTTAGAAGTTGAGGGCACATCCTTTCCCACTGCTTCACAACAGTGGACTTCACTGGGGAGAGAGCAGAGTGTAATGCACAGAAGTAGAAAGGTTCAGCTTCTTTCAGGCGTTTCTGCTACTGTCCTATCAGTTTGTGTCCTGAGAGTACAGGAGGACAGCGCTTGCAAGTTACACTGCACCTGAACACACCTTCACTGTTGTGCATGGTCCTTGCTGCTTGCTTGTGTCCAAAAGGCTTAACAAGAGGAAATCAAAAGGGGCAAGGATGGGCTCCCAGGAGGAGTCAATGTTTCCATACTCCTCTTGTTAAAGGAGTGCTGCCAATGGTTTGTGTATAGATCAGGATGAGTTAACTGTGAAAGGATAATAAGTCACAGGACTTTTATTTTTAAAGGGGGTGGAGTGGAGAGGGTGTTGATAGTTTGTCCCTCACGTTTGGGGATTATGTTTCTTAAGAGCAAAACAAACCAAAAGAACTATGGGTTGTTTGATGATAAATAATGTATATGATCAAGACAAAGCATGGATGTACAGACAGCTTTCACTGTTCTACATTTGCCCTGTGAATGTGTATACATAACTTTTTATGCTAAGTGCCTCATCTTCCATGAAAGTAGTAGTTTAATTTTCAATGATGCCTTAAGGTTTGTTGTTCAATTCATATGTTTTAGTTAATTTGCAAATCCTCTTTGAGACAGAAGTTACCTAATCTGTGCTGTCCAGAATTTAATGGGCTTCCTGTGGTAGAATAAATCTACTTTGAATCTCTAGTGCATATTATGAAAATACACACCTCCCAGAAGTTGGGGCTTGATCAATTAGTTGTCTTTTTTAGTGTTTAGACGCTAAAGAATCTGTTGTTTGAACTGCTTTGCATTGTTGTAACCTGAACTGACTATAAAATCTGATTTCTGACTTTTCAACTCTAGGAATCTCTACCACCTGTCCAGTTTGACTGGAGTAGCAGTGGCCTTACTAACCCTTTAGATGGTACGTCTCTCCGTAGAGCCTCTAGCACCAGAGCTAGAGATAAGAAAGCTGCAAAGTTCAGACAAACATCTATCTGCTGATTATTTTTTTAAAATATATACATACACACATATATAAAGATATATATATAATACTTATTTCTTACTCCTAACTTTGGAAATTCAGGCTTTCTTTCTGATTAACAGTTCCCTATGTGAAGCATTACATAGTTTAAAAAATACGAAGTTAAGTATTATTTTAGATTCCTGCCATATGCTAGTGACACAGTGGCAATATTAGCACTTCACTATGTATAACTGCAGATTACAATGAAACTCTGAACAAATGAGCATTTTAGGTTTTTGAGTTTTACTTCTTAAGTGTTTTTCATCAGTCATCTATCTCTTTAGACATCCTCTGAATGACAAAGTTGTGTATAGTGGCTACTTCAAAGCACAATATTTTAACCACAAACTGTTTGCAAAGTATACACTTCCTGAGCTGAAAGTTTTCAGATTTAAAGATAATTTTGTATTTCAACAATGTGACTTCATTCATTATCACTTTTGCTTACACTAAGGAGCTAATTATAGCTAATATATTAAAGAGGTAGCTACGAACTTATTTGTATCTGTAAATGTATATAGTTATCACCTAAAAGACCCTTCACCTATGTCTATTTTAATAGCAAAGTGAGCTGTGCCACTGCCTCCAGTGTCAGAAATGTAAGTGCATGCGAAGGAAATAAAACAAGTTCTGGAAACTTGTTTAATTGACAGACTAGAAACCTATCAAGAAACTCCTTTACAAGGAGCCTGCTGACAGCAAGTAATTGATGGTACACAAGTTCAAAGGCAGGCTCAGATAAAGTACATCTCTTACCACACTGGTGTTGCCACACTGTGTTGTTGCAGAACGTGTGGGGTGTAAGAGTTTGGATAGCAATATCATGGTGCTGAAGGAAAGCCTGGATGGACCCTTTTGCTGTTGTCTGGTGTCTTACTACTTCAGTCAATCATCATGCTTTCTTTTTAACAAGCAACTTTAAAATGTATCTTGGTTTGATTTCTGTTTTAGTACTAAAGGGGAACAGTATAGTTTACCAGTGAGGAACTGGATGTAAGAGTGGCATTTGTTATGCAGTGGTCACACTGCTTTAAGATAATGATAATTAATAGCTTAAAGCCACTAAATAAAATCTTGAATTTTTTTTTTCTTTTTGTTCTTTGCTATTTGAGGATCTGCTAAGTTTTCCTGATGAAAGAATGGCTTTCAATTTCAGTGAGGGGAGAAAAAGCCCATTATATTTTAACTATCAATTGACCTATATATTGTTTCCCTTTAACTGGTCACATCTCTCTCTCTGGGTCGTGCTGGTTCTCTTTCATTTTTAGATTGAAATAAATATTTCTATTTTAAAGTTACTAGTGTTGATTTCCTTGCTGCATTGTACATGAGGAAATGTGCACTGAATTAAGTTGTTAACATTTTAGAAGGTACAAACTAATACTGTAAGCATTGTTTTCATGTCGATTTTTAAATTGCGTACTGAGTACTAATTATAACTTGCATGTTCAAGTGTGTGTCTTACCCCTTTTTACACATAAACCCCTCCCTTGGCTTACCTTCTATATGGCTGCCTACCAACACGGTCACTGAATTTCAAGCTAGTGGAGGTTCCACTCTTCTGAACCTTGATTTCTTTGGGCCCGTGGATGACAGTAGCTCTAGCAGCACCACCACAATCCCAGGTCAGCAGAGTGTTAAAACCACAACTGTAAGAATATAACGACTTACTAAAAGCATGAGCACATCACTTGACTTTCCTACAAACAAGGAGAAGTTTTACATTGTGTTTCTCTAAAATGTCTCTCTATTGCGTTTTTCCTTTAATCTGTATTCTGTTTTCTGATGTTTTGTATCGAGTACGAAGTATTTAAAAGGTACTGTCAGCTCTGTATTTGTCACCTGCTGAAGGAATGAATGGCTTTTATGCTCTTGCAAATGAGATGTTAAAACACTTGTTTCAAATGAGAAATTCCAGAAGTTAGATCTTCTAAGCACTTAAGGAAATTTTAAAAATGGCGTAGATGTGGTAATTTCTAAAATATGAGGCTTGCTCTCTTCTCTGAGTGCCTCCAAATTACAAGATTATGATGATGTTTGGAAGCTATGTGTGAATATAAATTTATGGAGCTTGATATATCACAGCCCAGGAGGTTGTGGACTACTACTAATAATAAAGTGAAAAAAGTGTTTTAACAGCATTTATAATAGAAAAGAAGGATAGTTGCATGTTTGTGGGATATTAGAAGTTCATGATTGTTAATTTTGAAGCTAAAGCACTTTATCTGCAACTTACTCCCTTAAAAAGGAGATGAAAACACCACTCTCTCATTGAATAATGCGTGAAAGTAATTGAATTCATTTATCAAGTGGTTTTTATGTGCTCTGAGTAATTTGCACGAGCTTGTGAAAACCTACAGTTTGAATAAATTTCTGCAGGAATTTCAGGGAACGCTTTGGGGATTTGTTCCAGTGCATAGGTTAAGTTGATAAGGCAAGTACTCTTTCAATACAATGCCTGAAGCCATAATAATCAATTTATTTATAGGAAAGATATTTTTCATCTTAGTGATTTTAAATTTAAAAATTGGTTCATAAGATGTTTGGGGTCCTCCCACATTTCAGATAAGTGATTATCATTATTATGGTATTTTTTTGTTTTAGAAACACGCTTTTTCTGTTTTAAAATCTAATAGCTGAAAGCGATTTTATGGCATGGCAATCTAAATGACTTTTTATTCCACCCTTGAGAAATACCATTATCAGGTGAAAGAGGGCAGATTTGTCATGAAAGTGACACCTTGCAAAGTCAAGGTGCTTGAGTCCTACAGATTCTTTTATAGGTGTGTGCAAGTCCACTGACACAAGTCACCAGTGCCCAGTACATGTATTATTGCTTGTGCAGTTGGATACATGCATTATTGCTTGTGCAGAGGGTGTGCACACTGGAAGGGGTTACTGGAGGAATACTCTGTTAGTGTTCTATTGCATTCTATTTTTTATGTTGTCTTTTCATCAAGTTACAGGTCTTATCACCTTCTCTGGTATGCCCTATAGTGCTCTTTTTTTTTTGTTTCCCCTTTTTTTTCCTTTTTTTTTTCTTTCTTTATTTTGGTTTGGCTTTGGGATTTTTTTTCTTACTGACTTGTTTCTGGGAAAGTCATTTGTTTCATGGCTTGCAGCTCGTGTGTTTGTGTGTGTGTTTAGGAGCTTTGTGTGGGGTTTGGTTGGCTAACTTTCCTTCAATATCTCATTAAGGTTTTGCAGTGCTTTCCTTAAATTTTCTCTCTTCATCTGAATAAAATGGAGAATATGCAACTCTTACAAAATACATTAAATAATTGAAAGACAAATTGCTAGGTTTTTTTGTTTAAAGAAGAAACTTTTATCAGTAGAAGAAGTTTATTCTTTCTTTGGAGACTTAGTTTTACTTGCTATAGACTGACACTGGATTCTTCTCAGTCCAATTTCATCAGTACCCAAAAAAACTTTCTAATAAAAATTTTCATTCCACATGATGAACAGGGAGTTACTCATTCCTAGTATGTTCCCACAGATTTAGTGTATTGTTTCATTTTTCATGTTAATAGTTTAACATAAATGTAGCTGAGTAAGAGGTGCCTAAAGAATAGTAAATGGAGTAGTGACATCCCAATACAGGATTGTAAATGGGAATATCTAAATGATGTAACTTACAAGGTTGCATTTAATGTTTGTTGCAGAGTTGCATGTCAGAGGGCTCCTTTCTTCAATTAGCTTTCCAAATTGTACCTTAATGGGATTTCTCAGGCTTCTGCAAGTCAAAGTGTATTTCTTCAAGGCTTCCTCTCCCTGATTGAAAGTGGATATTTTATGGAATATTCGGGCTTTTTCCTATTTCTAAGTTCTGTAAACATCTGACATTACTAGAAGTCTTGGTATACAGGTCTCAGGACTGTACGTATTTTGATATTTTCAATGGAACTGGATCAAATCAACTGTGAAAATCCAGACTTTAAAAAAAATATATAAGGTAAAAGGACAGCTGATTAATTTCTAATCAACTCCTATTGTATGGAACAAATCTTCCACTTCCTGCAGCTTAACCAGATTATTTTTTTTATTTTACATTTTGGTCAGCTTAGTTTCCTCACAATAAAAGAACAATTAACTTGTGCCAAGAGGATAAATGGTCAAGACACTGCTTGGGGAGAGCTCATGCAAAGCAGGTTTGAGGATGATTGACATCATCTATTAGTACACACGGTGCTGCAGTTACTGGTGGTAAAGGCAGGACAATAGGCACTGGCATTTATTTTTAGTAATCTTTTGGTGTTTCAGGAATACTTCTAAAAGCATCCTGATCCTGGGAAGTAAGCTGGAAAGAATCATCAGCAAACATTAATAAATGCTGGCTTTGTATTAGGGAGCTGCGTGGGACCATCAGGTCTCAGTATTTGCATTGTTTGTTCTGCAGTAGGGTGAAATGCTTTTGGGTTGTCCACAGCACGAGTGTGACACCTGTTTATCACACAGGTGTCTGTAAACAAACACAATGCTTATGTACAAAATTCTGTGCTGTCTTTGAAAAACACCTTGTGAATGGCGCATACGCACACATCATGAAACCCATGAAACATAAAATATCTGAAACTGTAACTAGGGAACTGTCAGCAATTTAAAATGCAACAAAATTTGTTGTAACAGTCTTTCCTCTTGATTTATTTTGATAATTCTAATTCCTAGAGATTTTTCTTTTAAGAAATAGTACGTAATATTTAAAAATCCTAGAGCTACTTCCTACTGAGGTGTGGTGCTTGATACTAAACAGGTAGAATTTAACTCATACATATGTATTTTTTGCATCCAGGTGTCCATTGTTTGCAGAGTTTTCAGAATGACTTCTGCTGCTAAAATTTGAAATTCATTTGCAACAAATGTGATGTCAAAATTCAGCATCTGACCTCAGATACCTGAAGCTAGAAATTCAGGGCTGAAACATCCTGATGCTTAATGCTTTAGAAATACTTGAAAGGTGAAAAGGGAGCACAGACTAAAAGTTTTGGTAGTGCTGTGCAGATTAGTATGTAACTTTTTTTAAATGCCACTCCACTTCTGTGTTTCATAAAAGCTGCTTTTCCTCACTTAAAATTTCAACAGAACCCATAGTGAAAAGCCAGATACCAAATGCACTCTATTGCATGCCAGTGTTGTTCGTGATCTCTAGGTGAAGAGTTGGTCTCTGTTAATATGCAGTGTTCTTTTAATACAGGCAGTTGAGTTGAAGTAGTTGGAACAATCCATTTTGACACAGCTGACATTTTTATAGAGGTTTCACTCTGAAAAGTCAATCAAACTGGTTTTGTTTGCTCATGGACTGAGACCTTGTATGCCAGACTTGATCCAAGGTGTGTGTTTTGTACTACAACTAAAAAAGCTGCTGAAAAAGGATGGGATGAGAGGATGATGCTTTAGAAATGCAAACATGTTCTGTCATGTCCTTTTCATGCATCTCGAAATTATAAATGATTCAGATGTTTACAGAAAACAGTCTCTAGCAAGTTGGTCTGTGACTAATTGTGACTCTACTTGCCTCCAACCATCACTGATTATTATTTTATACTATAAGGTGTGGATCCTGAGTTGTATGAATTGACAACCTCAAAACTGGAAACTTCCAATGCAAGCAACAGAGTGACCGATGCGTTTGCAAGGCTCATGTCCACAGTGGAGAAGGCAAGCACATCCACAAGGTAAATAATCTTCATTGCACGTTTTTCTTCTGTTTCTAAGGGTGGCATGAAATGTGGGGTGTGAACATGTGTGCAGTTTTAGGGCAGAGGTTCCTGAATGATCAAAAGGCTTTAAATTTTACATCTGAAGTTCATTGTACTGTAGTTCTTATTTCAAATTATCGCAGAGCTCTAAAATAAGATGGGAAAGAGTTTGTGAGCTGAAGGAAAAAGATCACCAGGACTGAAGTTGACGAGCTAGAGCCAGAGACTGAACTGGAGTAAGCACCTTTCTGAACACCAGAGCTAGTTCCTGAAAGTGGCAGGGTAAACTGAATCAGTTCAGTGACCTAAGACTGAGATAGAACTCTCCTTGGACTCTGTGTAATTTATAAATACAAAATGTTCCACAAGTAAAATGATAACAGACTAATAATTATGACTATATTTGTCCCTTCACAAATATTTCTAACACCTGTCAAAACTTCAGTGACCAAACATCAGTTTAATTTTGCTGTTGCAGGTTAAGGATTGAGTGTGTATTTGGTTTAGGATGTCCTTTCTGCTTCAGTGGCGCACACGTGAAGTAGTTTTGTGCTTTTTTTATAGGTAGTATCTATAGAAAGGCTTTAGACATCAAATTACTTTCTTGAAGTCTGGCCTGTTGAATGGGTACAGAATAGTCTCTCCATTTATAAGCTTGTATTCTTTGGGTTTATTTTTTTTAGTGTGTATCTTAGTAGTAGGATCCTTGACTGTCTTAACATAGAACTAATGTCTGTGCCCATTAAAAGAAATGCTGAGGGATCTTTACCAAGTAAAACATTGGTTTTTTGGAAGCGCATGCCTCAGTGTGCAACAAGTAGATGGTAATATATTTTCACTCCCAAGTGAGCTTCTGGGTTTATTCGGCACTCTAAAACTAGATGTGTTTTCATGCAACAGCCCTTAGGAGGAGGCACGGTAATGGTGGGACGGAGCTGGCTTACTTAAAATGGCTAATTTGTGATTTTCAAGAGTTCTTTTAAAACATACTCTTTTACTGAGAAAACTATCTTCCTAGTTCTCCTGCAGTGATAATTTTGAAAGTGAATGTGAAATCAACAAGCCATGAAATTTCAAGGGAGAACCAGTAGAGGGAACTCCCCACTTCGATGCTGATTTTTGGGTCTTTTGGATTGCCTCTTTTTCTATCCATGGAGTGCACATACTCTTCGTGGAGATACTGTAGTGGAAGTTTGACTTTCGTGAGTTAGAAAACATAGTTACAGTTGAAATACTTTCCTATTATATTCTAAGCTTAATTTAAAAGTAACCACAGCAGGACGCGCAAACTGCAAATGTATCTTTGTTGTATCTGCACTCTTAGATTTGTACCTTGCTTTAAGATGTCTTAGCTTTTTGTTTACAAAGGAACAGGGAAGTCTGCTTTGCTTGCTCTTTATCGAGATGTCAGAGCTCTTCCTCAGTTCTGGAGAGACAGGAATTGTTTCAAGATCTGTGGTGTAGCAATATATCAGGCTGGGGACCTCAGACTTGGAGGCTAAGTTCAGACACACACAAGGATTAGCTGTTTTCACTGTTTATTACATTTTGTATGTTCTTATCAACTCTGAATTTTAAAAATTTATCAAGTGCTTTTTCCTCTTGATTTCATGCTCTGAAGTCTGTTTTTTCAAGCTAGAAACCTTCCGAGAAATAAGAAGGTATAGCCTCAGCAGTATGCCAAATAATGTGGCACAATGTTAGGTTTTTGTAATAAATTTGGTTTTCTTTTCAGTTTTTTAAAGTCTTTCATAATGAACTGGAGACTTTAACATAGGAGCAGCTGGGTACAGCCAGGCCAGTGAGGATGTGGTTCATGCACCAGCCTGGAAATGTGGACTATTAGGTGTTCCTGATAACTGACTGAGGAAGGAAAAACCAGTGAATTAGAATCACTTTGATGGCAACTTCAGTTGTGCTAAGGCTGTCCCATGTCTGTAACTTGACTGAATTCAGGATCTTTGGGGTAAAGTTCAGAGTGAAAATATCATTGTTCAGCTGTGGGATGCCATGTGAAGAGTCATCTTTGTCTGAAATAGCCCTGTCTTTAGTTGCAAAGGTATCTCTTGAACCAGAAATTCAGTTTCTCAGCAGGAAAGTATTGGGAGAGGAAGGAAACTTCCCCCTCAGCTTGAGCCTGAAACCTTGACAGCAGCAGTAAGTGTTGAAGGTCAGGGATCCAGTGCAGCATTCCACAGAGAGTCTCCAGCCTTGCCTAGTTCCATAGAATTGGCAGAGATCAAAAGTTCATCTTCTGTCTTTTTGAAGGGAAGCAGAACGCTGATACCTTCCCAAGAAATGGTCAAAACCCTGATTTAAACTAGAAATACTCCTTGGGGATGATTTTGGATGGAGCAGGCTAACTCTTAATTACTGAGTGTTTTTAAAGTGCATTTCTCTAATCAGCTAATTGTTGCTGATAAAGCCTGGCCTTGCTGGTGCTATCCACAAAGCCCTTTGCAAATAAGAGAGGTGACTGAAGCCCTGAAAGACTTGAATGCTGCAGGGAAGGATTTGGAATGCAAAACAGAACACTGACATGCAAGTGATGACTGGACAAAGCATTCCCTCTTTCTTGCTAAATTTTGCTCCAACAACTTCCCTGCCTGTCGGTCTGGTTCATTTCTTGTGGCTTAGTGTTAACATGCCTTTGAAAAGGAAATGTAGTGCCCACAGGTAGAGGGGCTGGTACAAATGCTTGGGTAGGGGTATCCCTCATGTCCTTCTTGGGAGGGAGTGTAACCTAGTGTAAGAGAAGAGATGGATGGGGACAAAGTGTGCTGTAGAGGATTATTTTGAAACCTGAATGAGGCAGAGACCTTGTTTTGATCCAGGGATGGGTCCTTTCATGGTTTTGTAATCAAAAGTTCTGATTCCAAAGCAGACAGAAGTAGTCCAGCTGCCACTGACAGTCCACTCGCTCAGGTGTCTGTTCTTCAAGCCATGGCACCTAGAAATGAGGAGTGCATGAGCAGGAGGAGCTCTGCAAAGCTCCCCTCCACTGGTCAGGGCTCAGCAAAAGAAGCTCTTGGCGACGGGAACATCTTCAGCAAAAGTGGTGCCTGAAATTAATGCACAGTTATTTCTCTTGCCTCTATTAAAGGACATCACAGTTAGTAGGCAGTTTGCTAAGTTTTAAGGGTAAAATCTGTCTGCAGTGATGATGTTACTTTGTCTTTTAAAATTAAGAGCGTTAATTAATAATTCTTTAGGGTTGCCCTGGTGATATTTGCTACCAAAAGTGTTGATTTTGTGCAGAAAGGGTACTTGCGGTGTCCAGTTTTATTGTATTGCAGAGGAACCTGCCTCTCTCCATTGAGGAATGGAGAATTTTGGCCATCTCACCCCTTTCTGCACTGAGATGATTTCAGAAAAGGGTTTGAGTCTCATTACCAAATGATTGTATCTATAGTTCTGTCTTGGTCATAGTTAAGCAGTGGTTGCTGTATTAATGTGTTAGCTTGTCCTGCTTTATAGATAGTTTTTACATTGCATTGGAGTAGATAAATTATTGCAAAGGGGAATATTCCAGCCAGAAGGAGAGCATTCAGTAACTGTGTGAGATTGACAACCTGACTGGGCTCACTGGTGTGCCTGTTCTGCAGTGAGAGCAGCTGGTACAGCAGGAGCGATGGCATTGTCCTGTGATAAAGGTCCTGCATGTGACCATGGAATGAAATGCAGCGCTGCCTCTGGGACCCAGCAGTGCCATTTCTTAACGTGCTGTAGTTGAGCAGAGAAGGAAGAGGAATATAAATAGCAAGGAGTGTGTGAGCTCCATCTCACCTGATGAGCAATTACAGGAACATCTCCAAGGCAGCCCTCTTCCTTTGGCTTCCTCTGTCAAACACTCCTTTGTTAGCTTTAAGTCCTTGATCACCAGGAGTTTGTACCTTTAAGAGGCTTGTGGTAAGTGATTATTAATAGTGGCACCAGATACTGATAACACAGTGGTGGGTGAGAACCACATTTCAACAGCTCAGAGATAGTCCTTTGAGTGCAAACAGAGCTGACTGTGAAGTTGTTAGAGGAGGCATATATTGGCTCTCTGCTTCTTCCTTCAGTAAATCCAGCACACAGCTTTGTTTATCCTCCAGAATTTGATAATCTGCCTAGTCAGTAGCTCATGAAATTCCACTGCAACAGAGAAAAAAAATATTGCTATTCTGTGAAGGTAAGTCAGATTTAGTATTTAGACTGCCACATCTAGAGAACTTTCATCGAGTGGAGATTTCAAGTAGCAGACAAAAGCGATAGTTCAGTGTCAGCACAATGATCAGTGACAATGGTCAACACAATCATCAAGGATGAGTTTGACTCCAGCTCTTTTTTTTCTTCTAGCTAAGGAATTCTGAAGCTGCTGTGGAAGCAAACATGTAGCCGCTTGCTTTCCACTGGTCTCTGCTCAGCTGAGGAAACAATCCTCATGGGGGCTGACAAAGTACATGCTGCTTCACGTTGGAGTGGACATTGCCCTCTCATGTGTTTGGTTTAAAGTTTATAAATAAGACCAGATACAGAAAGGAAATTTTTTAAGTGTTCTAGGGAAAGCAGTTTATTTGGTTCAAGCCTTTTGTCTCAGCTTTTTTTCCCCAAAGGTGAAGGAGCTTATTCAGTTGGAATTTCTTACATCATTACAGGACTTAGCAGGTGCCTTTTTGAAACTGGAATAATGTTTGATGGAAAACTGAATATTTCTAGTAGTAGGCAGTGTTCTTCAAAGATAAGACAAATGTGTGTAAAGTATGGATGTTTGGGCAAAGGAGGGGGGTCTGTAGCAGTCTGAGCCAGGCTTCGTTTTACTTGGGAAGTGTGAGTTTTTTGCATAATAGTGAGAACCAAGCGACATGGGACTCAGACTTCTTTATTCATTTGTGCTCAGTAATTCTTGTAAATAATGCAAAAGGCAAAGTAAACCCTAGTGATTCCCAAACCGCTGTGTGTATCATGGCTACTCATACTCCTGCACTTCAAAGCAAGTAGATATACTTATTTGTGAGGCACCTTTTGCTGCTGCTGAATCCTGAGGGGAAAAAAGGTTTTGGGATCACAATGCAGAGTGGCATGATGTGCACAGTCTGAGAACAGTTGTGTTGAAAACACAATATAAGTGCTTTTTTATTTTAAAGTTATGGAGAAGTAATTTAGGAGTTTCTTAATATCCTTTTAAGATCTTTTCCATTTTATTTTTGAAGATTGTACTGGATTTGGGTAGTTTAGAACTAATGCTCCTACTGTTTTATCTCTAGAATATGGGCACAGTTGTCTCTTCAAGTATGTCTCTTGACTCTTGAAGCCACTAAAAAAAAAGAAAAAAAAAAATCTGTAAAAATTATCATTTGAATAAGACTTTTTTTCCGTATTGCAACAATATACACAGGAACATTTTGCTGACTCTCTGTGTTAACACATTGTTGGTAGGCAGGTAGGTATTATAACATTAGACTATCTTCAAGTAGCTTACAGAAGTGCCTGTCAGTGGGAGACAAGCTGACAGAACATTGCTTCAATCAGTGATTGTTTCAGTGATCCCAGGGATATCAGGTATTGGATTAATGCACTTTGTTCTTTTCTTCCCAACAGGAAGCCTAAAAAGGAAGAACATCTTAGTGAAGAGGCTGCCAAGGTGATTTCTAGCCTTCCTGACTTAACTTTCATGCATGCCAAGGTGTTGATGTTCCCAGCCACATTAACACCTTCAACAAGCTGCCAAGAAAAGGTAGACTAAAGTGATGTGAATTGGACGTTTTCTATTGATTTTTTTCTTCCCTCTGCGGGTCGTAAAAAGCAATCTTGCTTTAATTAAAAAAATATCAAGTTCAGATGATTTGTTGGTAAGCAGCACTAGAAAGGTATACATAGTAATGTATATTTATTTACATACTGGAGTCCTAAATTTATATTAGAGAAAAATGTAAATAATTGGGGGTAAATCTTTTTGAAGATCTATTCTTTTTGTTGTGCTGGGCTGTATACATTTATGTCTTTGTGAAATACACTGGTGGTGTCCTTCTTAAAAAACTTTTAAAAGTTAAAAAAAAAAATCCTATAAACACATAATGAAAACTTCAATCTTCACAATCTGTGAAGTTCCCCCTTAAGACTTTCAGATTGCATTGAGCAACTTTTTCTTTCCTGCATATATTAAAATACTTCTTGCTGGAAAAAAAATCAAAAGGTTATGTTGTCCCTTTTGTGGGTTTTTCAGTTATTGTTTCTTTAAAACCCAGTAATTTCTTTTGTGTTTTAACAAGCTTAAGATGTGTTTTTCCTTTTCTTTTCCCCCATCCCTCCCCCTGTTTGATTGGTTGGCTGATCAGTTTTTATGTTCTTGAACTTCAGTAGTATGGCTCTGTCACTATATAGCCTTTTGAAAGGTATGCTGTCAGTAACTTCTTGTTCCAGTTATGGATTACTGTCTAAACACTTGATTTTTTTATTTTTTATTTTTTGTCATTAGAAGGTTGTCTGCTTTTAATCAGTTTGATTTGGAAAAGAAGGACCAAAACAATATGAATGTCTTACAATGAAATTTACCTGTTAAAAATTTTTATGTTCTGTTGTACCACTATTCCTGTTTGATTTTGCACAGTGTAAAATGACATAATCATAGATTGCTATGGTTTTAGGCTGTATATACAGTAAAAAACTATGGGTTGTAAATGTCTGGGGAAATTCCTATGGAAAAAAGAGAGCTATGTCGAAGAACCTCTAAAAAGGTCAATATGCATGCCCAAGGTCTTTTGAGATTTAAGTGTGTAAATTTCCTTTTAGCTTACACAAAATAAAATAATTTAAAAGATACATATGTATACAGCCTGCTATCTTTTTTTACAGAATGTGTGTGTTACTTACCTTTCTGTTGGTGGTAAAGTTGATGTGCTGCATTAGCAGCAGGACCTTCTAATTTCTGTTGTTCTGTCCCACAAACCACACCTGGCAGGGTCCTGCAGACTTTCCTTCAGTCCTCCTATCTCTTTATCCTGTTGGGAGTCAGTCTTCTAATTCTGTCTCCAATTTCCCTTCTGGCTTGTAGGGCAATGTGGCTCATTATTTGGGGTTAGAGACTTCTTCAAAGCGATTGGCAATAGTCAGCTGTAAGAAACACCAGCTGTGGTGAGGTGAGAAAGGACAGCTGAGTTTCCTGATTTCTTAGCTACAAAAGAAAAGAAACAGCAGTCACTGAAGTCTCCTTTCATGTTAGCTTGCACTGCAGCTCTATGAGCAACATCTCATCAGAGGGTTTCAGTGGACTGGCTGCAGGTAAGGCCTGTTCTGGGTGCTGCTGTTTCTTGATGGTGCATGGACGTAGACTCTTCCATGTCTTTACTATGTGCACAGCTCTTTAAGTGCTCAGTAGTCACCACCAGTTCATCACTTAGTTCTGAGAAATCTCTAGTGTGTTTTTTAGTCTATTCTTCAAATCCTTTATTGTCTGACAGCACTTGGGTCAGAAAAGCCTGAGTTTGATGTCATCAGCTGGGTAAGCTGAAAGGTTGTCCTTGCAAAAGGAAGCTTTTTACTTCTTGAAATGTCCTTGAGAGACCACTGCTGGGGTTCCATCTTTGTGAACGCAGGAGTTTTGCTGAGTGGTGGCTGCTCAGAATTGAGAGAGCATATCCTATGGCTGTGATAAAGTTAATTTATAAAGGCTAAATTGTCTCCTTTGCCCTCTCATTAGTACTGCAGTGCACAATGATGTGGTATCAAACTGCACCCTGTTGTAGCAGAAAAGGTTTAAGCAAAAGCCATCCGCTTTACCATGTAGCCCCAAACCCACTTCTGTTTGCTGTTCCTGCAGATTTTCATTACAGCACTGACTTCATGCCTGTTACATGTCAAAATTAGCTTTGCTAATCTCCCAGGTTTAGCACAGTATTCTTTAGTGCATGCTTATTATATCATTCAGTTCTGATGTTGGGCTGCTGTAGGTTAAAATTGGTGCCTTTGTTTCCGTGACTGTGGCGTGTCCCTTGGAGCCGGAGCAGTAGGATAGCTGCAGCACAGAGCTATAGCTATTGTTTCAAGGAGAATATGTTTAGGAGCTGACTCATGATCCTTGTCTGGCAGCGAGTGGACTGAAGTATTAAGGAGAGGTGGGGGTGGAAGTGCCAGCTGCAAGTTGATCTTTAGTCTCCTCACAATTGCCTCCAGAGGCAGCTGCCCATTTGTCTTCCAGGCTCCGAGTGCAGTTCTGTTGGCCTGCCGTGGATGGGGGAGGGGAAAAAGGAGATTTCTATTGTGACTGATGTACCAATCTGAAACTTTGTGAAACCTGGTACTACCCAGAGTGTGTTTATGGGGTTTTTATGTTCTTTCTGCATCCCACAGACCTTCACACTGCTGGAAGAGGTAAAGCTTACATCCAAATTCAGCCTTTTGAGGTGGATGCTGCCTGCCTTAAAATGCAGCACTGCTTTTTGTCTCCTAGATTAAGCCTCGTTTTTTGTTGTTGTTAGTGGGATGGACAGACAGGATCCTCTTGCCTCTCTCCTCTGTCTTGTAAAGGCAGCTTTGTTCATATGCAGAAAGTTTTGGCTAACAGATTCAGCTGCATCGGGGTTGTCCTTCCGTGCTGTTCCCATTGACACAACATGACTTGTCTAGTTTAATCTTGCCAGTAGGCTTATGGGCAGGATGGCAGTAGCTACTTTGTGCACATTTGGGTTGCCGTGCATTGTCACCAGAAATGTCAGGGTGCATCACTTTCACCCCAGAACTGGTGTCATTGAGGAGCGAGTGCTTGTGTGCCTGTCCAGCACAAGCAGCGGAGGACACCTGGTTCAGGTGCAATTCCCTGAGCTGGCATGTGGCCATGAAGCAGAGTCCAAAGATCCCACTGTGAAGTGAGCTGCAGGCTCCTGAATGACTGCTAAGAAGGGCTGGGTTCTGCTTGTGTTATCTGAAAGACTGTGCTCTCAGACTTGAGGGTTCAGCTCTGCCTTACCCAGAGCACCACCACCTGCTGCAGGTGCTGGCGGTGCTGGACTGCCCACAGCACCTGGAATGTTGACACCTTCTCAGAATATCATTAGCCAACAAATTCATCTTGGGATGCCAAAAGTAAAGCTTGCGTATAATGTGTGAAGATGTCCTCAGATGCAGTCAGTATGTACTGAAGTTAACTCTGCATCACATTGAGTTTAACTCTTCATCACATTGAGTTGTACAGAATTTTGCCTGGTAATGAAATTACCATGTTCACAGTTTTGTTGTTGGACTGCTGCACTTGAGCTGAATATCTGGTGGGCTTTATAGGATGTGAGGGACATAGCTCAGTGCATGTAAGATGAATCACCCTTGGACCAGCTATTTACATTTTGTGCCAGTTCTGCAACTCTGCATATTTATCTTCTAAATTTCAGAGCATTTTGAAAATGCAGGATAGTTGCAAAATACACTTGAATATAATTTATAAAAGCATATGTCATCTAATAAGTGCATAGTACCTGCTAGGAGTGTCTGCTGCAAAATCGGAGAAGTTTTTTTGTCTTCTGGCCTCTGCCAAAGAGCACGGCCACTGAAGGCACCAAGCAGCCTGATCTGCTCCCTCCAGAGATCCTGGAATGTGAAAGGAGATGGGAAGAAACAGCTCATTCAAATTCAGAGGGCTGAAAACAAGGAGAAGAGAAGCTGGAAGAAAACACAAAGCAAGAGCTCAGCAGAAGCTCTGAGTAGGGGAAATAGGAAGGTGAAGCAGGACTCAGAGTATAGCAGCTGGGATAGCTGTAGGAAGAGCAGGTGGTGGAGAAAGTGGGATACAGGCGTGAAGAGCAGGAGCATTTGGAGAGAAGGGAAAGCCTGGGCTGGATTACAGGTGCACACACTGTGCCCACTGGCTGCTTTTCTCCAAAATCTGGAACTGAGCCTTGGAGACACAAGGGTCTGAGTTCCTGTTCTGCAGAGGAAATGTGTCACAGTCATGGAGTGAGTGGGAGCTGCATCGCCACAGCCCTGCTATTGCTGTCAATTATTGTTGGTAGAGAGCTGGACTGCAGACTAAGGGGTTTAAATGCAGCTGCTGGCGCCTGTCTTAGCATTGATACAAGTCCAGATGTTAGAAGACCTTTTTCAAAAATTATTTTTAGATAAGGAGGTACATTATAATTCCAGGCTGTAGGTATAAAATCAAATCCTCCAAAGCAAAGCTCTGCCACGAATTTGGAATTGCAGCTTCAGTCCTGTCATGTGTCTGCAATGTGACAGTTGTTGCTTACATATCCTCCTGTCTTCACCTGATCCTTGCCTCGTGCCCCATGCAGATTTATCCTCTGAATCAGCGTAGTTCAGTGAAACTGTTCTCTGAAGGGCCCCTGCTTCCTGCGGCTGAAGGGGATGGGTGGCCTTATGTGGAAATTGCAGAGAAGGCACAGTGGAGTGTAATGCTCTCCTGGCTGGAGGCAGCTGGCCATGCCAGCTTTTTTTGCAGGAGGTCACTTGTGCACTTCTGTCATTTGGTGCCCAGCATGAGTTGCCTGATTGGAATGTGCAGAAATGCTAATTTCTCTGGGATGTAGCTTAAGCAGTTAGGAGCTTTGCTTGTTTGATACTCAGTCGTGGCTCTGTGGCACTGAGGGTCAGGTGCACGTGTAATGCATCCAAAACTCATGGAGCTCTTGTTTTCACCTTGTCAACCTGTACGTAAAAATGTAATATATGTTGTTAACCGTGTGTTACAGATGGGTTGCGAAGATCAACTCTTAGTCAGCGGTATCTGAGAAGGACTCAGCTGGCACAGGTCTCACACACATCTCAAAGGCAGAGGGGAATTCTGACTGTCTTACGTCTAGATTCACTCTGTGGTCACTAAAGAAAAGTATTTTCCTAGTTTAGGCTCTCCGAGTCTTCCTCTGCAGATCCACCGATTCTGTCAGGACCCTGCTGACCTGGCACATGTCTGCTGAGGTTCCTAGGGTTGTACACCATATAGTAATTGGATTGTGTGCCTCAAGTAAGGCTTGGGACTACTTCTAGAATATGAAGGGACAAAAAAATACTTCTCATTGAAGTAGAAGACACTGGGGTCCTGTGGAAAACAAAGTAATTCAGAGGAGAGTCAAATTAAGGTATTGTACATATTTTTTAATGTTTGCCTAAACAGCCTTTGTGATTCTTCTGGCATGGTTTTTCATATGCTTAATGATCCTTTTGGCATAGTTTTATATGTTTAGAATATGTACCCATGTGTGCAATAAACTGATCTGAGGCATCAGATTGGGCTGTATTCCCTATGGGATTCTGCTGGGCTGTCACCTGTGCCCTCACTGGTTGTGTGACCACGTGGCATTTGCTGCACCTACTGTCTATGGAGCTCTTGTGAGTGATCCTTGCTCGTCAGGGTTTGTTAGTGCTCATGCATGGGCAGGTCCTCGTGTTTGCATGGTTCACACTGGGCCCAGCAAGCAAACCCGTTCGGAATACGAGCTGGTTTTCTGCTGGGATTGCTGTCATGGTGTGAGCCTCGCCTTCCATATTTAAAGCAATAAAGTTATGTGGAGAGGGAGGGGAAGCTGAGGGGACAGTTCAGCTCAGCAGCCTTTTCTGTGCTTTTGGTTTTACTTTTCCAGTGAAATGCGTCACAGCTGTTTTGGGCTCTTTAAGTGATAAAACACTCGGTGTTTGTTTCCCTCAGCACAGAACTGCAGTGAGGGCAGTTTGCTGAGGCCAGGTGTAGTTTTCAAGACCATCTTCATCTTATAAACAGTAGAAAGTGTTGTCGTGCCTGAGCTGGTCTTCAGGAGGCATTGCAATCAGGGAGAAAAGCAAGTTCTTTGGATCAGATCTTACAGTGTTGCCAGGCCTCCAGCTGCTCAGCAGGATACCTCGTAGGAAAAGTTGTCCAGGGTACCTCAAGGAGCTGTGGTCTTGTGCCACGATGCTGTGAGCACCCCAAACCTCACTGCAGTACAAGCCCCAAAGACCTCTGTGGTGTTCAGCTCTATCCTCGTGAGCCCCGCCACCACAGCTGGCCTGGCTCTGCACACAGTGAGCCTTTCAGACTTGTACATTGGGGGAAAAAGCCCATTCCACCCCAAGCACTTTGGGTGGCATGGATGCAGCACCTTGTGCCACTTTGAGGAGTTTATCTGTTACAGACTCCAGCTCCAGTAGTAACAAGAGCATAGAAATTGGCTTTTCCCATGCTGGTTCCACATTTCTAATTGTCTGCTGCAGCTTATTGGTATAACTGGCCCAAAGAACCCCTAGTAAGCGTCTCCCCTATTGCTTGAGGGAGCAACTAGTCTTGGCCACAGTGACACAGGAGGGCAGTCCTGCTGCTCCTGCCACAGAGCTTCATCCCAACATGCCTTTCCAAAGCCAGTGGACAGCTCTATGGTCAGGAGCAGATTGAGGTACAGTGGGACATGCAGAAGACGTGTGTGTGGTCATGGCAGAACTGTCTCTGTCTAATGTCTATATTCTAGTGTCTTCTTGGGCTGTCACTCAGGTCTGCAGAGCTGTGATACAGTCTGAATTGTAATTTTTGCTGTGGTTGGAGCTGGTTTTTCAGGTCTTCTTCAGTTGAGGAAAAGAAGTGTGGGAGGAGACTGCCCGGAAAGAACAAGTGAATGATGGCAGCTGTGTGCAGACACTTCATGAGTAACTGGACTGCTGGTTTGGGATATTTTTACTCCTTTATGCTCACCAGTCCAAGGAGTTTATAGAAGACAAGGCAACAAGATTTGCTGAGATCTCTCCCTGAAGCACTTCAGTTGCTCTCAACAGTCTTGGAGAAGGATATGGGAGCAGCTTCCACAGGAAATCAGAGCAGAGTGGAAAGTAACCTAACAGGCACTTTCAAAAATGCAAAAACTGGCTCAGGATCCATAGGGCCTTTTTGGATCACATTTTGGCTTTTAAACTACAGGGAGCCTTAGCACAAATAGAAAACATAGATATTTTGGAAACAAATCAAAAGCAGTTATGAAGTGTCCCCCTAACACCTTCAAATCCTCTCTTTCCTCTCTGTCTCCAGCCCCAAATATCATCAAACATTTTGTCCCACTCTCAGCAACTTGGACCTGAAACCCTGTTTGCACATGAATTCTACTACCAAAAAGGGTTTTTCTTCAAGGCCATGTTATTTTACTGCTGCAGGGACTGTGTTTTCATTAGGAGCACTAAAGCCTTTTGTCACTTAGTTAATGCTGAAGCGAGTTAAGAATCAACATGCAGCTGGGATGGGTGTTTTGCAGCTGTTCAGAATCTTGCAGGTTACTCCTCTCTGCCTTGGACTGGTCTGCCTCCCTCTGACAATGGCAAAAGGAGCAGTTGTATGGCTGCTTTGTGCTCTTAAGGGTACAATTTTCCCCCCCTTTTCCATTTTGAAGGGGTGTCCTCTCCCTTTCTCTCTATCCTTGGCCACCTAGACGAAGTTTCTTCTGGCAACTTTCCCCCTCCTTTGGCTGGGGATGAGGAAGCAGGGTGGAAAGGGAGGAACAAACAGCTGTCCTTTAGGTTTCCAATCAATGCCGCTCCTCAGCAGGCTGGCAGTGTGAGCTCAGTCCTTAGGAAAGCTGTTCTTTCATTCAGGAGGTGGCCTGAGCCAATTCTCCCCAGTCCAGGGCTGAAGAGGTACGGAGCTTGGTGCTTTCCAGCTTGCAGGGCCATTGCAGCTGGCACAGGCTCCTATTTATTCCCTGTGTTTGGTTCGTGCAGTTCACTGGAGGACCGTGCTGGCACTGTGGAGGTTAACCTGTCTCAGGACATTGCTGAAATGTTGCAGTGTGTCTTTGAATTTCCATCTCTTTGTGAAAGCCACTTTCCCCTGAGACTGGGAGAGGGTGTAGGGACGTACCTGGTGAGGTGCAGCACTGCCCAGGCCAGCCTGGCACTGCAGCATGAGGGGAGAGAGTCCAGGACTTGCTGTCAACAAATTCCCGAGTGAGCTGACCTCTGGAGTGTGTTTAGAGTCGGGAGGATCGCAGCTGAAATCTTGTTAGCAAATAATAGGCCTGGTGTGCAGAAATCTACCTCGCTGACATCTTGGTCTTACTCTGCCACTCCTGGTCAGCAGGGTTGAAAATTCACCCTTGTGTTTGCAAGTGTGAACACAATGTGGCTGCCCTGGTTTGCAAGTGGTGGTGAGAAGAGCCATGGTGTGCAGTGGCAAGGGGGATTTTAGTGTGTTTGCAGGAGGAGTTTTACAGTTCTTCTGGTGCTGTTGCTAGAGAACTTCCCTTTTTGATGCATACAGAAAATGCTGTCAGCAACTGGGATGCCAAAGGTGGATGTGCCTGTAAAAAGGCATCAGGCCTCATTTAGCTGCAGAAAGGTTGATCAGTGAAAAAAGTACTTTTCTCTGGTGCTCTGTGGTTTTCCCCATGAATGTGGGTTTTTTAACATTGTCTGTCACCTGGCACACTGGTGAGTGGTCCCTGAATCAGAGTGGTCGTCAAATCTGAGAGCTTGTAGGGGCAGAACATCGCCACTAGCAACAGATAAAAAATGAAAAAATGAAGTAATGCAATGGTGTGCTATACTGCCCCAAATTAAATGTTTCCACCTTCAAAAGCAGAGCCCTGCTCTCCAAATTTTAACGAAACCTTGCAAAATGCAGCTGAGCTGCAGGCAGGGGCAGATTTGCAGGAAGGGAAGCTGCACAGCCATGAGATTGCTTCATTTTGGATATGGGCATGGGATTTTTCTGGCCTTGCAGGCCTTCTGGTCCTCTATCCTTGCAAAAGGCACGCTGCTGGAAGTCAGATACCTGGACTGCCATTAGCTTCAGGTAGGCTTTCCTTGAATTTACACGATGTAAGCAGAGGGGGCCTCTGCAGACACCAGGATTAGCAGAACAGTTCTGATTTCAAGACTCCTGATCAGTTCTGATTTCAAGACTCCTGTCACCAGCTCTCCACAAATTTTTGAAAAAAAAGGATAAAAGAAAGGGGTGGGTGGGGGGAGCCTGTTTTTTTTGCTCTTTTGTAAGAACCTGAGTTGGTTCTGCAGTGACAACTGTGGCAGGCAGAATACAGCAAAGGTGCACTAAGGGTTTCTCTGAGCCAGCTGCCCTGCAGCAAGCGGAGCAGGAACATTTGGGCAAAGCTAAAGCATCAAGAGGTGCGAGACTTTGATTTATGCATTAGTAGGGTCTAGTCAATCCTTGGTCTGCCTCGTTTTCCTGTTTTCTGTCTGGATTACTTATTTTTGCCTCCCTGGGTGCTTCTCCCAAGACTTCTCAGCTCGTTCACGTTTAACCTCCGTGATTTGTCTACAGCCCCGCTCGCTCTAATCTCTGCAGGTCACCGGGCAGGGCACGTTCGGTTCTCTTTGGCTGTTTGCTGCCATCAGCACATCTGATCGTGGCTGAATTTACATCAAAGGAGCACCTGACAAAGCAGCCGGCCTGATAATAGGCTCTGGTTTCTTCTCAGCAACCCAAACAGTGGGTGGAGGCAGGTGAGGGAACCCTGGCAGGACCACAAGGGAGATCGTGCTCCACTTCCAACAGGGCTTGCTTTTCCCTCCTGCCTGACAGAGCACTGAACACCCCACTGCTGCTGTAAGCTCCCCAAAAACAGAGCTGCCCCTGGAAAAGAGGAAAGCAAGGCAGAGGTAGGCCTTGCTCTTCTCCTGCAAAACAAACTCACATGTGGGTAACTCACTAAGTAACTCACAAAAGTTAATTTTAAGGCTCTCCTGCAGTTGCTGTTGTAGCTGCAGGAGTGCAGCTGCAGAGTTATGAGTGTCTTTTCCCTGCAGAGGGAGATGCCAGGGTTAGGAAAGATGCTACAATTGCAGTGTGAGTGTTTGCTGCGTGTTTGGAGTTGGTCACAGAAGGGGCTGATGAACTCAAGACTGCACTCTCTAGCAAAACACTCCAACTTAAGTGTCAAATAATAGGGATTTGCATTTGCTTTTTGTGTCATTTATGCTGCCCAGACCATTTTCCCTGTCTAGAGTTTGCTGTGAGGAGCTGATTTTGAATAATTATCATACACGGTTATGTATGATTATACACACACACGCACACACAGCGATTGACACAGGGGGACATTTCCTGCAGCTGGAATTATTCTGAGAGGTACTGGATGCTGTTTGGGCTGGTACAGATGTGTCTCATGAGCACAGTGCACATGGGAGCCGCTCACCTTCGGTGCTGCAGCAGTGACCAGAGTGGTTACAGAACCCCAGCTCCTTGTTCTCTGCTGGAAGGAGAACCAGTGGCACCACATCCCATCTCTTGTAGGTTTCACCTGGTGGTGTTATGTCCCTGGTACTCCGGAGGCCTGCAGTTTTCTAAGGAATAAGTGATTCTCTGGGCTCTGATCCATCCTGGCAGGATGCGTGTGCTCACCTTGGGCTGGAGACCTCTGACAAGGGAGAAGCTCTGCTTCCAAAAGGCCGTGAGGGAAGATCCTGGAGCAAATCTGGTTCATCTCTCTGTTCATCTGGTGCACCACAGGAGATGTGAAACCAGGACTAAGTGCAAGGGACAGGAATGTGTGTGCCAGGAGCTCCCTGCAGCTTGTCTCTTCCGGGGGTGTGGCCAAGGACTCCAGAGGTCCTGGGTGAAGGAACTCCAGCTCTCCATGCTCTTCTGCACTGAACCAACCTTGCTTATTCTTTAAGTCAGGCTGGGAAGCCCCTCTGCAAAGCCTGCATGTTTTGTGGGGTGCTGTAACCTGGAGGGGCAAGGGATGAGATGCTGCTGTCTTGGGCTGAAGGACAGAAGTGGTGACTGGAGCTATGCAGTCGGGGCTGGAACCCCCTGGGCTCCCACTCCGAGTGTGCAGGGCTAAAAGCCATATCCACCTTGGAGGGTTTTCAGCTCCTTTTTACTCTGAGCAGGGTTGGAGATGTCTGCTTCCTCCCTGGTGTGAGTGCTGTTTCCTGGGAGAGCTGAGGCTGGAAAAGAAGCACAGCCCTTCACACCTCACCTGCTGGAAGCCCCGTGGCCTGAGGGACCAGAGGTGCTGTGCTGTCCAGCTGCTCACCCCTAGCCCTGCTGTGCTGATAGCCAGCTGTTTGGGGATTAAAGGAGCTGTTTAAACAAAACAATAATAATAACACTGCAGGCAGGTTTGATTTATTATGTAGGGACTCTGATATTCAAATGAGCTCATGATAAATGGAAGTATTGGCTCATTAAATATTGCTTCGGAGTTTGCCCTCGGGAAGGCTATGGTTTCATAGTGTAGCAGTGATTTGAGATGGTCCAAAATCTTCTTTGGATGGGTTTTTTTACCTCCCAAGGATTTATCTGGGTTTAAAGCCACTTTCAGTTGTGATCTGTTAAAACAATTTCCAGCAAACTGTCACTGCCTGTCTTTTTATGACATATGAAAACTACTTTTATTTTGTTCTCTACTGTTTAAAACCCAGGCTTGGGTGAGACATTCGGAATATCTGCTCTTTGCTTTCTTTCCACTGAGGAGTGTGGTGGGATGTCTGGAAGCTGTGAATTACGAAGGCGAGCTGTGCTACAGCCTGGCTTAATTTAAAAGTACAGCAGTTAGAAAAACACGGTGCCTTGCTCCCACTTCTTCTCTGGCGTGTGAAGCAATTGTATTCTGAATGAAAGCATGGATAAATCTGGATAGATCCCATCTCTGTCTCTGGTCCCATAGTGCAGGGCAGTGTTCCGGTCCCAGCTGGCCAGTCTCTGTCCCCTGAGGCATCAGCCATCCAGCAGCCAGCAAACTCCAATATTAAACTCCCAGCAAAAAAGGCAAAACAAAAGAGGGATGAGGCCATCCCACTTGTACTCTCTGGAAGTCCGTATGGATGGGTGCTTTTTCTCCTCTATCCCAAGGGTTTAACTCCTGGTTGCCCTGGATCTTACGTTGGCAGCCATATGGTAAGATGCACCTACAGAGCACAGGCAAGCAGAGGCTTCAAGTGAAACAAGGCAGTAAGTGAAATGAGAATCTCACTGTGGCATGGCATGCATTAGGCTGAGTGGAGAGTCAGGAACCTGCATCCCGAGAATAAAAACACCACGGAGCAGCGCAGGCACCACTAATTGTGGGTTTACAGGAGAAAGGCAGAAACATGCTGAAAAGTTGGCTCACAATGGCACTTGCTGCATCCTAATCTCCTGGTTCCTTTCTTGCCTTGCTAATAATAAGTAAGACTAATTTAATTTTCACAACATCCCAAATCTGTGGCTCTGTGATTCAGAGACTTAATAAGATTCTCTAGCCGAGCCAAGAAAAGCTTAGTGGTTTTGAGCTTACTTTCTGTTGGGTTTCAGTTTCAGGACATTTGTGCAGTGTTGTTGTTTGTTTTGTTTTGTTTTTTAAAAAAACCAAAACAAACTTGTATTCCATCAGGATTACTAGAGTCTCTCTTTAAATTATTGTATGTGTAAATTGGTTGTGCTGGAGCTGGGTAAAATCTTGAGAGAAAAAGGCAAATTTTAGCAAAACGAAAATGAGTTGTTTTGATTTGCCACTTTTTTTTTTTTCCTAGCTAGAAAAGAAACAAAACTATTTTGTTTCAGCCTTTTCTGAATAAAAGGCTTTGAGATTTTCCTCTTAGATGCAACTTTTCATTTGGAATGATCTTCAGAGCTAACTTTTGTTAAAGGGGCTGAAAAGTCAAAGCGAGACATTTGTTTCAGTCGACCCCAAATGAATTTTTTTTTCTTTTGAAACTTTTTTCAGGATTGCCAGTGAACCGAAAAATCAGTTATTCACCCAGCTTTATATCCCATATCCCGATAGAAACTTCAGAGCCCCACCGTGACTGTTTATGTGGTGCAGCTGCCCCTAAGCCCTCCGTTTATATGTTGGTGAATTATTCTGCAGCTCGGGGTGATGTGAGACACTAAACCAGGAGTGAGTGCCTGGGTTTTCTCCCTCGGGTTAACAAGGAGGCAGCATTTTACAAAGTGTTCTTAACTCTTCTTCTCCATGGCAGGTGTTGCCTTTGCTGGCCCAGGTACAGTTGCAGGACCTGTTTCATGCTAAAGGCCGTGTGAGGAGCAGGCGTTAGGAGCTGGGTTTAAAGCAGCAGAGTTGAGCTCGGCTTTGGGGGTAGCTGTGCTTCAAAAAGAGGAGTGCAGTAATCAAGAAAAGAAAGTCCCTAATTTCAGGGTTAACCACAGTCAAACCCCACATTTAAAATGTGCTTTTCTTATGGTTACTCTGGGCGATAAATTATATATTACACGAAGCTGTTGGGTTGTTTAACTCTTTTTGTCAAGGCACATTCTCTCTGTGTAGAGAATTATCTGCAGATGGCACAGGGTGTTCTGGAACAACAGAGCCAAATTTGCCGGTTTCACTGAAGCTGGTAGAAAAAAGTGTAGATCATTTGCTTTAGAACAGACACCATAACCAGAAATGGTTGGGCCCTGCTCACCTGGTACGGATTGCACGTCTGCTGGAGAGGAAAGAGCCGGGCCGAATGGGTTTGTTCCTGCTATTTGTCTTAAATCTTAATTTAGGCTTAAATCTTGATGCCTCTCACTTGAAGCATTGAAGCATTTAGAGCAGTACAAGAAAACAGGCTCGGTGTGTGAGTGTTCCTGAGGCTGCAGTTTTCCCTTGGTGCCACTGTCCCAGGGAGCCCTTCCCAGCCAGCTGGGCACGTTCTGGCACCCAGAGCTGGTGCCAAAGCCGGTTTTGCCTGGGCAGGGGTGCTGGGCAGGCTGGAGTCACTGTGCCTGCTCTGAGCCTGGTGAGCACCAGATAGGCTAGGATGTCCTGGAGAGGACTTCTCTTTATTTTTAAAGTACATCTTTTTCATCCTCACCTTTGGAGAGCACTGACCCTGCCCCAGGTCAAGGCATGAAATGAAGTTAGTCGGAGCCACATGGATTTGCTACCCCCAGGAGCAGCCCATGGACTGTGGGAAGGTTGGTTTTCCTCCCATCCCTTCTAAGGGATGCTTCTGTTTGGCAAGTCCTGAGCCCTTGGAGCCCTTTTCCTTCCCCAGTCTCGTTCACCTCATCCCCTGCACCTCTGCTCCCCACGGGCACCTGCCTGGGAGCGGCTGCGTGGTGGCTGAGCAGGGAGGAAGGTCACATCAGGAGCACAGGGCGTGGGAGGGGAGGCAGGAATAGGAGTTTCTGGCAGGAGCAAGCAAGCTGGGACTTGCCACCTTTCCAAGCTCATCCCCAGGGCCACATCGAAGAGTCGTCCCTCCTGCCCAGCACGTTTGTCTCCCTTTTTCCCCCACTCCTTTGCTTGGGATGACACAGTCCTGGGTTGTCCTTGCTCTCATGTGTGGGACTCCAGGCTGGTTGAACCAATTCATAGTGGATGATTCACGGGACATGTTTTGGCCCTTGCTTTGCTCCCGCAGTGTCTGTTTCTGGGGCCGTGCTGTGGCTCCTGTTCTGCATTGCTGCCATCCCCAGAGCCCCTGTGACACACCAGAGGTGTGCAAATCATTGTTGTGCTCCTCTCTGCAAGTAATTCTGGGTGTGCTGGAGATTCCTAACCCACTAAGTCAAGGCTTTTTACTAACCCAAATTGAGTGGCAGAGGTGATGAGGTGATTGAATTTTTCTTTTTTTGGTTGCATCGGAGCTCTTCACTTGGGCTGGACAAAGGAAACCATCCAGAATTCAGTTTGTAGTAAGTAATAAGCCATTAGACCGGTGAGGCCACACTGTGTCTGGGGAGTCATCTGTAGCACGAGAGGGATGGACGGGGTGTTTTGAACTCTGCTTAGGAATTCTGCTCTGTTTGTTGCTGTTGCTGTGTGTCTTCGGGGTGTCATCCGAACGGGGGTGGCTTTGCCGCCACCATTGCATCTGCCAGAGCTGCATCTGAGAGGGCAGAAAGAGTAAACTGCAAGCTCAGCTCTTCCCCAGGCCCGCCTGCCCTATTGTTTCCCTGAATCCTTTTCCTTTCCAAGGTGGGAGCAGCCTGGCTCCCAGAGCAGCACAGTCCAGTTCTGCCTCCCCGGCTGTGAGTCAGAGCGCTCCGAGGTTCATCAGCAGGAGGGACTGCTCCAAGGAATGTGACGGTGATGCCGTTGGAGCACAGCCAGCTCGTGGCTGTGCCCATGGTGTCCCTGTGTCACAGGGTCCGAAGGTTGGAGACAGAGCAGCTGCTGCGTGCAGAGACCACGTGGATCCGCAGGTAACCCTGAAAGGCTTTTCCCGTCCTGGAGTTGAGCTGCTCCTCTCCTGACCCACGAGCCCTTCCTTGGATGAAGGCTCCACAGCTGGGACTAAGTCTTGCTGCTGCAGCTGGATTGCCTCTGGGCTGCACTGGCCAGCCCCTCTGTGGTTTTTGAGCATCACTGCTGCTTCTGGTTCTTCATATTTCCTCCTGGGGGATATGACCTGGGTCCAGACCCTGCTCTTGCTTTCATCCAGTGAAAGCCAAAGTCTGGCAGCTCAGCTCACCAGGCCCTCCCCAAACCCTGGTGTATCCTAAAGCTGTGTCCCCACAGCCACTGTGGGGAGGTAGGATGTTCTGGTGCTTTAAAAACAGAGTTATATTCAGGACAGATGTTCTCCAAATTGAGAATAGGTGCTTCTCATCCCTGGAACTGGAGCGTTAACTCACGGCTAGAGAAGACAGTGGCTGAGGTGACCTCAGTCCCATTCAGGGTGGCAGAAGCAGCTTCTTTGCACTGCTGGCTGGAGCAAGAGGTGCAGGAGCAGAGGGCTGGGCTTTAAACTGGCTGGAAATGGAGCCCCCCTTCTGTTCGTGTCCTGAGCCGGCTGCCAGGCCTCACATGAAAATGCTGCTACTAGACCAGTCAGGACTCAAAGCCCCCCTCATCCACAGCCCCTGGGTTTGTGGCCCCTCTGGATTTTCCCAGTGGGGTCTCCTACTTCCCCCACCACATCCCTTAAGGTTATACTAGGCAGATCTGCTTCGCCAAGTTTTCCCACCAAACAGCAGGCGGGGGAAGAAATGCAGACCACTTCATGTGACAGATTTGAAGGATTTAGGTGGAAACCTTTGGTTGAAGTAAGGTGCCACTTTGGCTGCCACAATATTAACCCCCGGCAGGCAGGAAGAAGGTGGTGGTAGGTGCCTTTTTCTGCCTTCAGGGCAGGGGGAAGAGGGTTTTATCCCTCTGTGCCTCCTACTCCAGCAGATCCCCCTCCTCCAGGAAGGAGCAGGCTGGCCGAATTAGCTCTGCCAAAGGGGTTGCAAGCCAGGCAGTAAAATCCCTTTGGAGTAGCCCACATAATTCCTCCTTCATGCAAACTGTAAGGCAGCATGCAAGGAAAGCAAGAGCGATGTTACCCTACCTGAATATTGTCTTCTAGCAAGCTTCCAGGGGTTTGAGGCTCTTTTTTTCTTTTTCCTCCCCCTCTCTAATAAATGCAGAGCTTGTCACAAGCACACAATCCATGTCATCCCTGCTCACACCAGGAAAGGAGCAAGTACTGAAGGCTGTAGGCCGAGCTGTGTGAAGGAGAGAAAGCAAGGGGAGGAAGAGGACGAGGGGGAGGAAGCCCAGTGAGCAGGGGGAAAAGGAGAGGAAACAGGAGAGGAAATAGTCCAGGGAGAGTAGCATGAGGTGGGGAAGGCAGGGCCAAAAGAATGGAAAGAAATCCTTGCAGAAATGGGCTATTTGAAAGCTGTTCCTTCTGTGCCTCCACCTGGCAGATGCTCTAGATCTGGAGATGTTTGGGGAGGAATCAGCTGGCTTTTGGGGACATGTTGGTTGGAGAAGGGAGAGGGACAGAGGACTAAAAGGAAACCTCTCTTCCCCTGACCCCAGAGCACCTGGCACACCTGGAGTGCCGGAGGATGAGATGTGGAAGTCAGTAGGTGTGCCCAGCCCACTGCCACACACAGAGCCCCTGCGGCTGCTGCACATGAGGCCTTATGGCTCCTTCCCCCTCCCTGGCCACCTTGTTCTTTGGAGAAGGAAGGGTGGGAGGGAAAACCCATGATCTTGCTGGCCTGCTGCCAGTTGCTAAGGCAGTTTCTTCAAAAGGGAGGGGAGCTGTGGAAGGAGGGAGCTGCCTGGAGAGGAGGCAGATGATGTACTCAGGGACCAGGCAGAGAAACAAGCCTGCAGCCACCAGTGATGGAGGCAAATGGGACCCGGGGCTGAGTGGGAGCAGAGGGGAAGGAGCCCAGAGGAGAGGGGTGAGGTGGAAAGGGGCAGGGGGAGCCAGGAGAAGCAGCTCTTTGCACAGCTCAGCCGTGGAGCCACCATCCCAGCAGACCTGTCTCAGCTGATGGGTTTGCTGTGGTTCACAGCAGCTCTATGAAGCACTGCCTGTGGCAGGAGGGGATTTCATTCTCCAACTATTCTTCCCTGCTGTGTTTCCTCTGGTGAGTACGAGATGCGTGTGGTCCAGGGAAGCTGGCTGTGCTGTGTGAGCAGGGCTCGCTCCTGTTGCCAGTGCTGGAGGAGCACGTGCCCCACATGGATGTGCAGGTTGGAGGCAGGGAGCGTTACCCCTCCTGGGTGAGGCCACCAGCAGCATGGTGCACAAGGGCGCCTTTTGCCATCCCCTCCTTGCCTCAGTGCTGCGTTTGGGTGTCCTTCTGCCCACACAGCATATACTCGAGCAAGGTCTGTGAAAGCTGGTGGCTGCCTGGCCCCAGCTCCCTGATCTTCCAGTTACTCGGGCGCAGAGAGGCGCTTTGTGTGGCTCTTGATAGCCATGGACTCGCTGCTCTGACTCGTGGTGATAGTGAGCATCTGCAGAGCTGAATGCAGACCTGGGCCACTGCTGCTGGAAACGAGCTGCTGCCCAGTGCTGTGGTGCCTCCTCTGCATGGAAACCCCACTCCTGGGGCACAGCAGCACCACCTGAGGGAGGGAGGGAGGGACTGTCCTTTGGTCCCCAGGGTACCCCAGTGCCCTGTCACCTCGAGAAACAAGGTAAGTGCCTCACACCTCCGGTGTGGTGTTCCTGTGAGATACCTCGGACCTGAACATCATGCAGCCTGTGCCGAACTCCAATCTGCTTCCCACTTCCTCCTGCTCCCTGCACAGCGGGCTCAGAGCAGGGGCTGCTTGCGGACAAATGCCTGGAGCTGCCCTCCGGTCGGGGCAGACACTGCAGGGAGATGCAGCTCCCCGCAGGGGTACCCCATCTTAAAAGCCCAGAGCAATGGTTTGCCCTCGCTGAGGTGGAAAGATGGAGAGTTGGAGTGAGTGGGAAGCTGCTCACCTCAGGATGGGCGGAAGCAGGGCTCTGTGCAGAGCCTTGGTGTTCTGCGCTGGAGGCAGCTCTCACTGACAAGTCACAAGTGAGGAAGTAAGTTCTAAAAAGGTAGATGGCAACAAAACCGGGGCAGCTTCGGGAGTGCAAGAGCGGCATCTCCGCCGGCTGTGCCTCGGATCAGTGCACCAGCACCTGGCCGTGTCCGTACGGGAGCTGATCCCGTCGGGGCCGCGGAGCCTGGGTGGGAGCCGAGCCCCCGGGGAAGGGTTCGCGCCGTAGCCCCGGCTGCGCTTCACCCCTGCGAGCGCAGCCCTTGCTGAGCAGAGAGAAATTCAATCCCGGGGCCGGCTTTAATTCTCCCACTTCTCCTTTCTTTGCGTTTCTCGCGCCCCATGTCCCCGCAGCCATTTGTCCCCGGGCGGCAGCTGGTGCAGAGCCCGCGGGCGCTGCGCCGTAACACGAGCCGGCTCCCTGCAGCCGGGATGCTGTGTGCGGCACGTCGGGACGGGGACAACTCGCTGCTTTTCCCTCCGGCTCTCAGTTCGCTGGAAATCCAAAATGGAGCAGTCACGCTCCCGTGGGTGTGGGAGGCCGGGCGAGGCGTGCGCAGGGGGTGACTCATGTGCCGAGCACCGCAGCCGGGGCCAGCCCGGGGCGCTCCGGGGCTGCGCAGGCACGGCCACAAAGGGCTCCAGCCAAAGGCAGCGACGAGATCTCCCTCGTGGCTGGCCCTGAAAGCAAACACCAGGCACCTGGAGGAGTGGGGAGGGGAAGAGGGCACTGATAAATGAAGCGGTGGGTTAAGGTATCAGATGTTTCCTGCTGGGATTTAATGGCCTGAAGGACAGTGCATTCCGTGCAATAGAAGTGGGCAGGTCCCGCTCCGGCAGCTCCCTGGGAAGCCGCTCACAGCCCCGGGCCCAGCTCAGAGCTGCAGCCCCCACCTCAGCAGAGCCGAGCACCCCTCGGCACACGTAGGCCAGGAACGGCCACCGCGGGCACCTCTCTGTGCTGGGGAGGACAAAAGCCTCACGGCAGGAACAGGTCCCGCACAAGGCGATGTTTTTCTTGTTCTGTCAGGTGCAGTGGGGTCAGACCGGGCTGTCCCTCCCCTGTCCCTTGCCACCTCCCGCGGGTGAACCTCGCCCTGCCGCCCCCTCTCCTGCAGCCCTCATGGGGTCTTGTCTTCCCCTGACTGCCCTCTTTCGTGGAGGGAAAGAACAAAGCCAGAATTTATTTTAATTGTTTATTGTATAATATAAAACTACAAAAGTAAGACTGCTCATTTCCATGTACATTTGTCCAATTGTTTTTTTGATTACAGCCCATACCTACATGTGAATACAGTAATCTGGTTTCAGATGTCTGTAATATTGCATAGAAAAGGCACAGCTCTAAGGTCTGTGGGAGGGGAAGGGGAAATACAGCCTTTTTTCTTTTTTCTTTTTTTTTCTTTTTTTTTTTTTTTTCTGACAATAACAAGCCCTGTTCAAACAACCATGCACTGAACATGTCACACTATTTACACCTTTTCCAGAATCTTGGCCTTTGCAGGCACTAGTATGGAATACGCTCAGAACTAGATAGGAGTTGAGGTTGGGATTTTATCTGCAATTTGTGTTTTTACAGAGGTTCCAGAACTTGCATTAGGCTTATTTTCAGAAAAAGAAAAAAGTGCTTAAAAAAGAAGTAATTTGTTTTAAGATGTTCAGTCTCATTAATTAATAGCATATTGAAAGCAATTTGCACAGAAGCAGGATACTGAAGCCTGATTGGGGGGCGTGGGGGGAGGAAAAAAAGAACAAAACCAAACCAAAAGAAACCCTGTAACAAGAACAAAAAGTTCAAAACATGCCAGAATGAATTAAACCATTTGTCAGACAGGACCCATTGTGATTTACTCAATTTAATGGTAATAAAGTGTAAACTTTGGATTCAAAATTATCAGTTTTAAATAACCCAGGCTCTTACCACACAGCATTGAGGAAAAACCGAATTACCTTGCACAAGGTCCGGACTTCTCCTGACAGTGATTGCTTCAGACGGTGGCTTCGCTGCGTTGCTCTCCCAGCTGGCTGCAGGCGGTGCCGGTGGAAGCCGCTCTGTCCAAGAGGGATGTTCCCCTCCCTTTGCTCCCCGGGCGGTGGGGTCCCGCCGGACTCCGGAGGGACTGCGGAGCCCCAGGCCTGGCTGGTCGGAGACAGGGTCGGGGGTTTGGGCTGCACGGGGCGGTCGGGACTTCCTGCCCGGCCCTACCTCCGGGCGAGGACGTGGCGTCAGCTCTGGCACAACTCCTGGGGCCAGAGAGAACATCCTGCCCCTTCTACGGGCGTCTAGCCCCAGGGACTTCTGCTGCGCCTCCCATACGTGTTTAAAAAATAAGGAAAAAAATCATATTTTCTAAACCTTTCGCAGGCCAGCATGATGGAGATGATTGCATTTGCTCCTGCCTGCGGTGGCAGATTCCAGCAGTGTGCCAACGGAGGCCCCTCTCAAGAAGCCAGTAGGGGGTAGGAGCCTGATTAGGACTAATTTTGAACATAAACCTGTCCCTCCTCCATACCTTTTTTTGCATATTTCAAACAACCAGACCCATATTAGAAAAAGAGTGTAGGGAAAAAATAATCCTGTGATCCATGCATATCCTGACTGGAACTCAATTCATTCTTTCTGAATCTGGCTCCCATACCCTTTTTCATACAGATTTACATTCCTACAAGAGGATACATTCCTACCATACATTCTGTACATGTTACAATCCAGATGTTGTTAGCTTCACAATAAAATAAATATATTTACAGAAGAAAAAAAAAGAATAAATAATTTATGAAAAAAATCACTTCAAATCCAAAGCTCTCTTATTCTGCTCCCATCTTGTCACTTCATTGCACGTTAATGTCAATCTCCATCCCTGGTGTAGGTCTCAGAGAAATTCCATGCATGGCTGCATTTGGGACCACAGCACAGGCCCAGCTAGAGAGAGTCAGTGACTGGGCAAGGGGAAAGCCAGAGCTCAGCCCTTCCAAACCCGGCCTGCACCAGCCTTCCCAGCCTTCTGCTGAGTCCCATAAATCAAGTGTGTTTTTGTCCTATGGCATTCCTGTAAGGATTCTGCCACAGGACATGCACTTCAGCACCAAGGAGCCACAGGCACGGCCCAAGTGGCGAAGTCGATTTAGAGCTCGGCTCCTGCTCTCTGGATACAAAAACTTCAACTGACCCCACTTAACAGCACAGGTCTCTGAAAAGGGCACTGATGGGAGCTTTTGCCTAGCAGGTGGTATTTGTGGAAATACTTAGGTAATGCCAAAAACCAGGCAGCTCCACCGTCCTGCAAACCAGTTTTTAACCATGGTCAGGCAAGTGCCTACCAAGCTGCCGTGTGAGCCTGGGCTGTTACAGGTCTGTGCAGGATATGTTCCCAGGTACTCGAGGTGCAGGGTCAGGCAGGGCTGTGGGTTCTCCTGCAAGGGCCGAGGACTGCTGTGGAACAAGGGCTGGGTGGGAGCTGGAGCTGTCCCCCTCCTCCCCACCCTCCTTTCCCCTCCCTGGTCCCTAAAGCTACACTTGGTCAATAATTTTCTGTTTGAAGCAATACCTTACTTTCTCTTTAGTCTGTGTAATGACTGCAAATCCATCAGCACCCCAGTGCTTCAGAGTTCAGCTTGGGAAAAACAAGAAAGCAAACACCACCTGCCCCTCCCCCTCCCCACCAATGTTCCCCCTCCTCCCCAAGCCCGTCTCTCCCTGGCAGATGAATTGGGAGCCAGAAGAGCCTTTCGCAGCTGTACATGATGCATTTCATTTCAATTAGGAGTTCCTTCATTGCAAAAATGTATTTGCTCTCATCCTGTGTCTGTGTGCATATCTACGTTACATCTATCTATATACTAATAAATATATATGGCCTGTTTTAAAGTGCCAATTTATAAAAAGCTGCCTCCTTAAAAGGCAGGCAAGACCCAATTTCATCCATGACAAGAAGGGAGCAGAACTGACTGAATATTGCCAAATGACGTAAAACATAATTTAAAATTTCTTAAATAAATATAAAAGTTATTCCTAAAGAAGCCATAGGCATGTCAACAATATAGGTTGTAACCGGCACTCAACAACTAAAGTACCATTGGAAAACTAAAATGCCATAGCAACTTCAGCAATAGGCATGATACATTGCAAACATTTTTTTCTTTTTAAATTAAATGTACACCACAATGAACTTAGGGGAAAAAAAAAAAAAAGCTATTGGTGCAGTAAGAAGACTTCTCAGGTGTTATGGGGGAGGGGACCATGCATAGAAAGCTGTGTCTGTATATTCCTTGTAAAACGGGTCTATAAAGTGTAAAGCAGGTAACACAGTTGATACAAGAACCCAACTCTATACGAGATGCCAAGTGATGTCACACGACTGGCTCCAGTTTCAACAGCAATGGATATTAAAGCAAGTCCATCCAGTGCAGGTACGAGATGAGCTTCACTGCAGTAATACTGAAGTTGCCTTTTTCAGCACTTAGCACAGTGAGGTGGGAGAGGGAAGGAGAAATGCCTCAAGAAAGGGCGAGCAGACACTCCCAGCCCCACTCTGCCCACGCCCGTCAGTCAGGGAGATGCCACGGGAGGCTGGCTCTGTGGGCTCTGGGCACGTTGCTCCCCCTCACACCATTCCCAGGAGCTCCGGGTGAGGAGGTGCCGATCTCCGCCGGGTTAAGGCTCCACGTCAGGCGGGATGGGGGCCTGGCAAGGCGGGCGGGCTTGGGGACAGCGCCCAGCCCCAGGGCGGGAGCTGCGGCCACGGCAGCGCTCAGGACCTCTGCGGGTGAAGTTCCACAACTGTTTCCTGCCAACTGCTTCACATACGTGTTGGAAAAGGACATGGCTCTAAGTTTCAGGAATCACAGTAGTGCGCAGTGGGTACAGCAGGGAGCAAACACTTGTGAAACTCCAACAGAAGCAGCTCCCAGCCCTTTCTTAAAGCACTTTTTTTTTGTTTGCATTCAGGGAAACCGACTGCAGGCTTATTTGATCCAATTTTCTCTTTGCACCATACACATATAAAACATTACAACTCTGTATAAAAGTACAAGTGGTTCTTGTACATCTGAATTATGCAGGAACTATGTGAGCAAATCCTATCAAAATAGCTATTTTTTTTGTGTGTATAAACAGCATTTGTTTTTAGAAAAAACAATACCATAAACTGCAGAATCTGTACAAAAATATAAAATAAATTTGGGCAGCAGTTTCTAAACAGCCATGTAAATGCAACACTTAAAGAGGAGCAGGTTAATGCCTCCAAAAGGCTGAATTGCTAAAGTCAACCTATACAGGGCTAAAATGGTATTGAGATTATCTAAATAATAAAATTTTTTACCTCTTGCAATAAAACTTATAGAAAAAATAGACAAGTATGCACATGCAATTTACAGCTTTCCCCAACATAATCCTTGTGCTTAGCTTTTACCTTTTTTTTTCCTTTTTTTCCTTTTTTTTTTTTTGTAATAACATAACATTGTCTACAATACATATTCTTTCCTATACCAGGATATTCGGTCTTCCTTGAGGAACCACTTTAAAAAAAATACATTAGAAGTGGTCATACATGGATGAAGGCACTCCAACTCTGCTCGAAGCAAAAACTAGTGTGATCCTTTTCTTTTCAAAAAAGGCAAGCAAGGATGCATGCACAGTGCTGTGAATCGGGGCTGGGAGGGACTATGGAAATACTACCAAGTGTATATACTGGTACTTAAAATTAAAAAAAAAAAAACAAAACCAAAAAGTTGCTATATTTCTAATATTTTAAGACCCAACAAGCACCTCCATGATGTGATCCAGTTCCGTGAGATCCATTTTGAAAGGCTGATTTGGAGTTACTGGTTGACTGCTGTACGGAGCAAGAGTTTTTAGGAGCTCATCTGCTGAGACAGGAGCCATTTTTGAGGCAGCCCCTGTGGCAGACGTGCAGGGGTCAAAATCATACATGGACGTATCAATGTCAGCGAACAGAATGTCATCCAGGGTCAAGTCTGTGAGGAAACCTGTGGAAGCTGTTATCTCAAAGTTGCCGGGCAGGGGGTCCATGAGTTTGGATTCAGCCGTTCTGCTCTCGGGGAGGCCCTCAGGCTTGTGAATGTTGGACTCGATGGGCTGCGCTTTAGAGTCGTCGGCTGCTGATTCGGCTGCTACTGCCTCTGCGGAGGTAGGTGCTGGACAAAGCTCCTCGATTTCATCCAAGGCTGAGGAGAAGCTGTCCTTTACTGGTTGGAGAGCAGGAGGTGGTGGCTTCGTCGGACCATCGTGCTGGACAGCCGGGGAAGTGCAAAAAGTGTCGTCCTCGAGCAAAGAGGCTGGGGTGAGGCAGGACTCCAGGGGCATAGTGCTTACGAAGTCGGTGGGGAGCAGGGGCGGCGAGGCGAGGTGGCTGAACGCCGGCTGCGCCTCGCGGAAGTTGTCGCTGAGAGGGTCGGCAGGCTGCGAAGCGGCCACAAACATGGGCCTCAAGCTGCCTTCTTGTTTGAGTTCTTCCTGGATTCGCCTCAACATGTTGTTAATTAAAACTGTCTTTTGCAAGCTTGGCTCGGTTAATGGCCTGTGGTTATAAAGTTTCATAAGGGAAATGTTGAAGATAGTCTGACGCTGTAAGGTGTAAGACACCTTAGAGGGACCGTCAGTGGGAGACACCACTTTGCCTTCCAACCCATCTTCATGCTCGTCAAACTTCCGCTTTCCTCCTTTCCCCAACATATATCTGCAAGGGAAGAGAGGAGACTGATGAAGACAGCAAAGCAAGTGCACATCTGTCCCCATCAATAACTCAGTCTTGGCCCACAGCAGCGTGACGAGCAAGCAGCAGCAGCCACCTTAATGCAGGGCTGTGGTCCATCCATGTTTAGGCATGGCTGTGCTGGTAAATTCCAAGCAGGAATTCAGACAGCATCTATAATACTCAAGATCTTGCATGCTTGGCAGCAAATTTCCTCTTCCTTACGTTAAGCAAATACCTGTCCATAGGAGCACAAGCCACAGGCACTGTACTGAACGTTTCCGTACATTCCCTGACTGAGGCAGTGCTATGCCTGGGAATACAAATGTAAAGCACCGAGGCTCTCACAATGAATTTCCTCTTTTATTCAAAAGTGTGTTCACGGGGGAAGGGAAGAGAGGCTCAAGCAATTGTATGTTGAGAGAAACTTCCCCCTTGAGGTTGGGAGATCCAGCCCTTTCGTACACCAGGATATACACATATGGGTTTATTTAGCTGATCGCCTAAGGACTAAACTACCAGAGCAGGAAATGCAGTTATTACACTCAGAATTAGATAAATTACAGATGAAGAAGAAGATCTGTCAAGTCTTTTAGTCTAATCCCCAAGACCACTCTCTGCACTACACTCTGCTGCTGCTCAGATGGCAGATTTTGAAGGAAACAAAGGGGATTTTACCAAACTTGCCCCGCATTATAAATAATTTCTGAGCTAAGATTAAGTAGGGCAGTTCAGTCCCCAGTGCCATCTCTTCCAGGATCTTTCAGAGCGCCTGGAAATGCTCCTCTACACAGCACAGTCCCAACCTCATTTTGTCACCATTATTTTCGTGACACAAAGATCCCCCCAAACGCAGAGGAATGAAGGAATTGCTGTGCTATGACAGTAGCATGACCTAATGTTATGCTCTCTCATTTTCCCAGGTAGAGTGGTGAGGTGCTGGAGCTCTAAGCCACTCACTCTTTTAATAGGATCACAAGCAGCTCCCTGTTCATTCCTGTATCCCTCCCTCTGTTCAACAAATTCTGCTGGCATGAAGAATTCTGCCTTGTTTAAAAAAAAAAAAAAAAAAAAAGTGGAAGAGGCTTTCTAGCCCCAGGTATCCAGAAAGAAGTTGCAACAGCCATATAGATTTTTACCCCAGACCTGACCCTTCTCATATTATGCAGCCATCATCTGGGAGACAAAATTTGCCTTCCTTATTTGAGTACAATTCCCAATCCTCCCAGCGGGATTAGTGCCTGCAAAACAACTGCACTATGTCTAACACAGTTTGGTGGTCGCACACCAGTTCTGCAGACAGACAACGTAGTTAAACATCCCTCAAAATGACCGACAAACATTTAAGAGCAAAGAGCCTCTTGGAAAGCGGAAGAGGGGGCAAAAGAATTCAGGGTTTCAGTGCTAGAAGAGCTTCAGAAAGCATTTGCTGGGTGGTAAATCCAAAACCAGATCGGGTGAAGTGAGCCTCTTCTGGTTAAAAATAAGTCCCAAATCCAGATAATTTTCTAGCATATTATGCAATTAAAAAAAGAAAGGCGGGGAGAGGGAGCAGGCTGAGCAGAGCTGAGGAACAGGTAGGCTGCCATCCAAGCTCCTTGGCCAGCTACCAGCCATTCCTGCGCCTGGAATCTTGGGTGAACAAAAACTCTGAAATTTAGCACTACTGCCGAAGTCTGGTTTTTCTCTGCTCCCTAGTGTCACTTACATGGACTACTCCGGAGCTGTGCACATGGGTTTGGGGTGCGAGCGGGGGGCTTTCCTGTTCCAGTGTTCACAGTAGACACATTCTCTCTCACTTCAAACAGATAAGAACAACAAAGGGAGGACTGGGCTAGCAAGAATTAAAAACCCTGCCCAATTCCAGCACATTTTTAAAGCAGCCAGGGGTTAGGAGGAGAGTTAGCAGCTCTCCATCCCTTCCTGCTATCTCCTCCCCCTGAAAAAAGACAGACTCTGTCCTAAAGACATACCAGTGCTCCTTCCACAATGCTCTATTTAAAGAAGACATTTTTAAATGGCTTGGGGACTAGAAGAGTTTGAAGTTTGTCAGCCTCTGCCAGGAATGTATAAAAACATTCACTGCACAAAGCAAACCTTTTCCCCCATGATAAAGAAAACAGCCCAGGCTCCGTTCCCTGTGCTCAGTTATTCATCATTGCCAGGTGACGCTGCCAAGCATTTCTAACAAACCCAATCGAGCCCATTTCCACCCAAGACTGAGGTGCTGGTAGCAAACACATTTTTAAAGCTGATCCGTAAGAGCTAGGGGATCATCACTAAGTAAATATTACGATAACCTCACTACGTCATTTTCCAGGAAGCTCAGAGATGAATCAAGGTTTCCTGTATGTGTGACTGTCAAGCTTTAGCATCTCTCTCAATCTTCACGTAGTTTGATTCAGAGCTTGCCCTTTTAAAAGACAAAATAGATCAGGCAACTCCCAGTTTCACCTACTAGCTTTTCAGCACAGCTTTCAGTTTCCTTTCCCTCCCCCCCCCAACTAATACTCTCTGAAGAAGGTTTAACCCCTAAAGCACCAAAGCAGGATGTCAGCCTAAGCATGGGGGTTTTATTCCACCAAGGAGGTGGCTCAAAAAAGCACTGCTAGACTCTCAGCTTTGTAAAGTTTTATTTTATCCCCTTCTCCTCTGGTGTGCCAACGGGAATTGTAAAGCATGTTTTCCTCCAGTTTCCATAAATCATTTTATTCATGCCAAGCGAAGCAAGGAGGTGATATCTTTTTAGACCAACTGATAGAGTTGGTAAAACCAGACATGCTTGAGGGCTTGCAAGTCTTTCTCTGGCTCTCCATAAAGGAATTTCATAGTTTCTGACCACTGAAGCTTAAGACGATGTTGCCTGCTTGTTCTTTACAGTTCAAACTATCTCTTCTCTCCTTCAACCAAGCCGTTTAATGCCTGCATGAAAGGGATCAGTGTCGTATGTGTTAAGATACTGAATAACATTTTAAAAAAAAAGGATGCTGTACAATATCAGCATTTGATCTGAATCAGTTCTGTTCATCTCAAAAACTTTGCTTCTAGCCTTTCCAGCCAAAGCTCCTGCTGGGAAAATGAAAATGCCAAACTTAAAAGATCAGCTTGACCAAAGATTAGTACAAAATGAGATAAAACCTGCACTATCCCAGGTGTCAAAAAAGAGTTGTCCAACCAAGTCATGCAGCTGTGACAGGGGCAGCCAGACAACACCAACCCACCCAAATGCGACACTGGACAGGCAGAGATAAAGAGTCACGTTCACGGAGGGTCTTTCATGTATCTATTTCGGCTGAGCAGCAACCTCAGCCAGACGTATTTCTGCTGCATTTTCACCCATTCGCTAAACATAATTTTGAGGCTGGCTGCTAAGAGTTGAGACTGGATGTCGCTTTCTTGTTGTTGTTGTTGTTGTAATAAAGGCTGTTGCCGGGCTTTGGTCTGCAAGTGAGTTTTCAATGTTTCTTAGGTATGTGGAACCAGAAAGCTGAAGTAAGACAACAGAAAAGCTGCATTTATCTGGGGATTGGGGCGGGGGGATTTACTTGGAGATCTTCCCCAATATTATCTACCAGTTGGCTCCAGCTCTGGAAGACCCAGAACCAAAAGCTAAACCATTGTTGCTGAGAAAGATTCTACTCGCTTTTTTGCCCATTTAGGGCGATTGCACGCGCCTCAGCACCAGAGAAACTCTAGCATTGTTTGGGAGTTGTCTTTACTTAATTGAAAAACAAAAGTAGTATATTTTTTTTCTCATTTGCGTGTCATTTAGCTTCATTTTATTGGTTCTACATGCTGTTCAGACAGAGCTGGAAAAAAATGCAGTTGGGGCTCAGTAGAAGAGATTATCAGCCTGGAGTGGATGGTTCTCTGGAGTCAACCCTCATCGATTAAACACAGAAGAGCTCGTGCAATGCCTGTGTCTCTGAGTCCACTTAGTGACGAATCCTTTGCTCTCTGGAGGACAGAGGTGTGTGCACATTGTGAGAGGAGCACTGTGTTTACTGATTGTGCTTTGGACACTTCAACATCACTGGACTATTTCTGAAGTCTTTAATAACTGGGACTTTGGCATAGAAAAGCACCAGATCTGTAAAAACTGTGATTTTGCTCACCCAATAATAAAAATAACCTTTAATTTTAATTCCCGGAGACTTTTAACAATTAAGTTTAAAATATCTCTCAAGACTGAGGGCTCATCTTGGAAATCAATTCTATAATCCACTAGGCCCTCCCTGCTCATCGAGACAGACAGGAAGGAAAAAAAAGAAGGAGGAACTGAACCCCAAGAGGAACAGCGGAAAAGGATTTTTAAGAAGTCACATTTCCACTCACAGATGCATGCCACCCCCTCAGTCAGTCTAGAGGATGAACAGCTAATTAGACTGAGGTTACTTTTAGAACAAACACCACGTTGCTCAAAAACGTAAAAGCATCAAATCCCCGAGTCCACAGGCAACCATTCCTCTCCATGCAGCCAAACACTGAAACACAGGTGTGAACCACAGGGGCTTGTGAGAGAAGAGGAGTTTAAAGCAGGACCAGCTACCTTCTGAAATCTTGGGTAATTAAAACCACAGGGGGGTAAAAAAGGAGAGAGAAAGAAAAAGGCAACTTGGGGGAATTAAAGTAAAACACTTCTACATACGTGTGCATGAAAAAACCCAACAAAACCCCACAACACAAAAGCTCCCCATAAGATCCCTCCAAACTTCAATGAGAGCACTGACTTTGTACACTTCACTCCCCAAAGTTTCACAAACCTCAGATGTAAGTGAACCTCACCAGGGTTTCTCGGAGAACCTATCCAGTGAATTATGCAAGTGCTTTCTGTGTCACTTCTGGCACATGAAACATAATTTTCCTCTCCTCCATCCTTTGCTCCTCATCCTTGAGGGTTCCATTGGTTGTATCCTGGCCCAACGGTAGTCAATGGGTGTTTTGTTACTGACTTCAGCAGAATCAGGATTTGGCACAGATAGCTGCAGGACCAAAATAAAAAGGCCTTTTATGCCAACTGGGTTCAACTGGAAAGACAAGGGCCAGATCCTCTGAGCTAACAGAGGCAGGTTGAGCTGCTGTGAGGTACTCCAGTGCTGCTGGACCCAGCCTGAGGGACCACCTGAAGTTGTAACCAGTCTCCACAACTTCAAAGTACCTATCCCCTAGAGCTAGGCAGGCAAACCAGAAAACCTCTCTCTCTCTGTCCCTGTTTCCACATCCCCAAGGCCACAGCAGAGAGAGAAGACCCCCTGGGGCAGGACCGTGGGCTCACCCACCACAGAACGATGCTCCTTGGCCTGCAGGATCCTGGCAAAGCAGAGCAAACCTGCCCCAGCAGGTGGGAGCGCAGACATCTGAGAGCACTGGCACCCTCCTCCCATTCAAAGCTACAAAGGAAACACAGAGGGGAAGGCCAGTATAAACCTGGCAGCTTCTCCCAGCCTCTCTCAAAACAAGAGGGAAAGCTGAACAGCCCAAGTGTCGAGGTTTAACTCCAGGACTGGAGCAAATAAGCAACATGGACTCTCAGAGGCAACAGCCACAGCTCGATGGAAATCACCCCTCCTTGGGGATTTCATCTGCTGACACCAGAGTGTTTAAAGCCTGGCACGGCAGCATCCCCGGGAGCTGGGACAGCCTGTTCCATGCAGAGCTGCACGGCCACACTCCCTGTGCTGCAGCTGGTCTGCAGGGTGTGCACTGACCAGTCGGGAGGGGGGGGAGTTCTTTTTTTCTCTTTTTTTTTTTTCCACCAGGCTGCTTTCTCGGGATCTGATGCACTTTTTACTTGTTGGAGTGTACTGCATCCATGTCGCCTGGCTAAAGAGCACTCCTGACAACGCTGCCTGGTAAGAATTGTGTCTCATGTCACATGTGAGTTAGGAAACAAATCCCATAACCCCTGAAGAGAAGTAGAGGGAATGGAGCTGTGCAGGGGTTTCTGTCCTCTCCAGAGCCAGTGCTCAGACATTCTACATTTACAAGGTTTGTTTTCCCTGACACATTTTACATTAATTCTGGCTGCCCTTTTTTATTTTTTTTTAACTGAGTGAGGTTTAATAAGCACTTACAAAACTCTCCTTTAGAGTATATCAAAAAATTGGCCTCCTGGGCAGCTCTGTGCTTCCAGAGAGTACAGGGGATTGTTTTTTATGTTTGCAAGTCTTCACTGCAAGGCTGTCAGTGCCAGCAGTAACTGTAAGTGGCAGGTATTTCTCACACATATTTTACAGGACCTAACTCTTCCCATCTCCTGTGACAGATGGGTAAACCTTAGCTCTTCCAGAAGAAACAGAGAAGCAAGTAAAGCTCCTCAGCACCCCACTCCTGCATTTAGCAAGAAAGGCAGGTTCTCTCTTCCCACAGAAACACAGCCCCCTGCTTTAGGTGCTTCACACAGAGTGAAGACTGAGTGAAGAGCAGCTAGCAAGCTGAGTGACAGGGGTGTTTTCTCCTCTCCAGTTAAAATCAAAATAAGAAGGAAAACCATAGTGGGTGACTCTCAGAGGCTAATCTAAGTAGAACTTAGTTAGGGACTGTGCAAGGAAGCCTCTGGCAAACAGGAGACAACAGAGGAAGCTCAGACTCTCATTTGGGAAGCATCTGAAGTCGTGCAGCTCTCACGGGGTTTGCCTTTGTTACTCAGAACCTGGAGTCCCCAGGTCCCCGAAGGAGTGTCCATGTTAATCAGAAAGTAAGGTGAAGCCTTCCCTAGCAAATAAGCAATGCAATTATAAAGCCAGTCAATAGTGTAACGCCAGCCAACGTGTTCCAGCGATATTTTGAAACTGTAATCTGATCCTACTGTTTCCATCCTCGTGCCTTGCCTGCTCTCCCTTGTTGCATACTGTACTATTTGAGGCCCAGAGGGCAAAGCGAGCTCTTGCTGTTTGTTCATGATCAGAAACTGCATTTGGAGCGAGAGCTCTGCGTGCGCCGCCCACACCACTTTCTTGAGAGTTTCTTAAACTTGCAGCCCGCTGAAGCCCTGCTAGAAGGATCTCTGCAAAACAACCGAAAACACAAACTCCACTTCTGCCTTCAGTTTCCAGCTCCTCTTCACCACGCTATAAAAAGGCAAAGCCGCAGTCTAAGGCAATCTCTGACTCCGCAGTGTGTTGAGCCTTGCAGGAAACATATGCTTCAATTAAATTGGAAACAGTTTCTAATGCTGTCAGTTTGCTAAATGTACACATGTTCCCCTGGAAGAAGTGGAGCAATTTTAATGTTTTTGACTAACTGCACACATCCAAACAGAGTACGTCTGATAAAGCTGGAATGGGCTCCAATAAATATAGCTTAGAATAAATTACTGCCTCATTAAGTAATTGTTTGGAAAAAGGACAGCAGGTTTTCTAGATTATAGCCATGTTATTAAGGGTGTTTATAATATTAGGAATTCTATCAGGGTAGCAGAAGTTAATGCAAGTTTAAATCAGAGGAGCACTTGTTAGCTTGTTAAAGCATTAAAGACTGCCCTGGCAGAACCAGAAGGTGGACAAGACCGCACAGGTTCTGAGCATGGAAAGCCAGCAAGGCACACTACAAACCACTGTGAGGCTGAAGGCAAGAGCGAAAGCCCTGAGCAACTCTGACAACTCCTCTTCAGAACAAAGCAAGAGGGAGGATATACCTAGGCAACACACCAGGGTTAAAAAACATTTATTCAAAATAGGCTTTATTCACGTATGGGAAGGCAGTTGTCTTTACTGGAAAAAAACAGAACAGGTTTGGATTGCCCAGCAGAACTAATTTCTGTCTCAAAGATCTCAAAGCCAAAATGTCAATCCTCACATGTTCTGCTTCAGACAGGACTTCCCATGTGCTTCCTTATAAAACAGTGCCCAGAAGATGCAAACAAGCCCCCAGCCTGCCCTTTTTTGGTCTCATCCTTAACTGGAAGCTTTAGGAATCACACTGTCTACCATTGCCAACGCTGCCACAGCCCTTCACAGGCCTGGTGCAGACATGTCCCCGCTGACCACCAACCACTTGCTTTGAGCCAGATCAGGGTGGAGGAGTCCCCCCTTCCCACTACCAGGAGATGCTTTGTTAGGGTTACTTACTGAAGGGAGGGAGATTTTCCAGAAGATGGCAAAGCTGACCTCATCTCAGGTCACCTCTGAGCCAAATCTCCTTCACATCCTTCCCAGAATGGCTGCACACACCATCTACTCACAACAGTGCCTGAGCCACCACCAGGAGCCTCCTCCCTCGGGTTGAGCTTAGCTGGGCTCTGTGCTTCAAAGAGCCACCAAAAAGAGCCGGGCTGAGGCTATTTTGAAATTTGGGTCTCCATGTGGCAGTGTTAAGGAAGCAGCCAGGCCTCCCAAGCGTGAATCGAGTTCTATCGTGCTATGAACACACGGGCTCAGCACTCTGCTGAAGGACCAGGAGCTGCTTTACACACCTGGGCATCAGCAGCAGGAAATCAGAGCTGCAGTAAAGCAAACCAGGCACAGCACTGGGCCAGATCTTCTGACTTTACTACATGATTAGCTGATTATTCAGCAGACTCTGCTTGTTGTCACCAAAAAAATATGCGAGGGCTTCTACACACAAGCCTCCCTGGGATGAGCCAAGAAGCTCTTCCTGCTCCACACCACTGTTTCTTCCACAAGTGCAGCACTCCGGACCTCCTTGCATGGAAGCAGGAGATTGCCGGTCCCACAGGCAGGACGACGACACCGTGAATTCCCGTGTCAGTGGGCAAGGAGCCACGCTGGAGCCGGTGCACACAGCTCCATGCTGAGAGGACCAGAGCCATCTCTTCAAGAGGTAGAGCAGCAACAATTAAGATGGCTGTGTACTGCTCCAGGGCCCAATTCAGCCAAGACTGCCTTCCATTCCTTCCCACTGCAGAGCCAGCAGGCACCGGCACAGCGCAAGTGCTGTCTAAAAAGAGACACCTCGCTTGTAAATGAAATTCAAAACAATCTGAAAGAGCTAGAACAGCTTCCAGAAAGTGACACAGGCTGGGAAACACACACTCCCTTTTCACTGCTAAGATTACACGCCTGCAGTGACAAGATGTTACTGGTCAGGCTGTAAGGGAGAATGATGAAATAGCCAGCCTGGCTGTGCATCCCTCCTCCCCTGCACTGGCGCACAGAACAATGGATTACGGCAACGTTGTGTTGTATTGTACAAGACATCTCTATTGGCACACACGTGTCATGGGCTGCCTGGTATTTTTAGCATATGTAGGGACTGAGCACTGCAGACCCATCTCCACTGGACCTGTGCAATTCCTGCAAAGGTTAATGAGAATTGTGCGTGCACCCATGAGAGACAAGACCCCTTTGCGTATAATAAGAGAGAGAGTTTTTCTCACCTACGTATAATTACTTTGTTTGAATCCTATAGTAGCATCTTTTCCCCAAAGATACCTTGTTTTTCCCCCTTGTCATAGACCCTTAATAAACACATAGCGGGGGGGGGGAAAAACCCCACACTACTGAAAGACCTGAATGGTTTGCCAAAAAGTAGGTTATTGCTCTGAAAACAGTGTTGAATAAATTATCACAGTCAAACTGAAAAGCAGCAAATGGCAGGAGGGAAGAAGAGGAGAAAGGAAAAAAAAAAACCCTGTGAAGAAATATATACTGCAAATGCACCATACAAATCTCAGCAATGACAAGTCATTTTAGTTTCTGGCCTGCAGATTTTATTTGCTAACCGGTTTCGCACTACTGAGAGTTAGGAGAAAAGAAAGGTGTTTCCCTGGCATGTTTTAAAGTACCTTTCACAGTATATGCGTTGTTTTCAGCATTTTTGCTTAAATGAAATGAACATAACCCTGCAAACAAATATATTCTATGAAAAAGAACTCACTCCCCCTGCCAGTTTCTCTTAGAGAGGTGAAAAAGTTGTTGGACATTTCTCCACTACCAGTGAAAATAAAACAAATTAAAAAAAGGTAGCTAAAATTTGACACGGAAGTTTGCTAAGATGGTGTTAAATTATGTTGGACAAGATGATAACTCCTGGCCTTTCAGTCCAGTGTATTAAAGTTCTTGCATTTGTTGAAATACAGCATATGTTTCCATGTCCTACAAAGGAGCCTTCTGAAAACTGATTAAAGGGAACTTTGGCCAGCCTTGAACTATTCTCAATCAGTAATAGCTATGAGTTAGAAGCGAAAGAGATTCCATTTTTCATGGCACCTGCTCGATTTCACAATAAAAAGTACTACGCCAAAGCGAAGTTCTTTAAAACAGCCACCATGGGACCCATGTCTCTCCTATGTGGAGTAATTAAAACATTTTCAAGTAAGTAATTTAAACTTACATGGAGACACCCTTTTAACAGCATATTTTGACAACATGCGTATTAAATCTGTATTTTGAAGCATGTTTAGGACAGGTTAATTAACACAGAACAAAGAAACTTAACCACAAACTAGGTCTTTGGAAATTGGGAGCAGAAAAAACAGGGAGAACAGCTCAGGAAACGGAATGTCCTAAACTTCATTTCATATTCAGTCAGGCACAACCCATTCACCTCACCCAAGACAGTATTATACTGATTTTCTCCACAATCAAAAGAAAAGTCCTTGTCCAAGCACACATATATCATGTGGAAGGGGAAGCAGAGCAGCAACAGGAAGCTTGACACTGTGTGTCACACACACAGAAAATATTCTCTCTCTTGTATTCATTCATAAGCTATTTGTGGAACGCTTTAGCTAAGGAAGGAAAGTGGAAGGGTTGTTTAGAAGAGGCAATTTCGCCAAGCAGATGGAACAGGAGGGGGTAAGGGGGAGCCGGATCCCAGCAGGGTAACCCAAGCAGGTTATTGGACCCCGGGGACAGCCAGCATGGAAGTACCCTGGTCAAAAGGCTCCTAAAGCCTAAGGCACTGCTCCGACACAGGGCCAGGAGCAGGCACGAGACCCGACCCGCAGCAAATCAGGCCATGCCAGAAGTGCTGAAATAGAGTGCCTTGTCTCACACAAGGCGCACGGAGCAGTAAGAAAGCAAAATGTTACCACCACTGTTCAAAAAAAACACTGTGGTTTGCACACAAACGCTAGTCTCCTATCTTGATGAAATGTATATTTGAAAAATATGCAAATGATATGCATGCACGTGGACGTGTACCTACTAAAGGCTTTTTTCCAAGGGAGAAAGAGCGCCTGTAAAAACACATGAAAAGTAAAGTTTGCGGAGGCACCGGAAGATGATGATGATGATGATGTATTTCTGAATTAGGATTTAAAACTTCATTTTGCAGCTACCTGAAGTTAAGACAAAGCTGCCTTTAGGCATCTCAAACTAGTCAGACCTGCTATAGCAGTTGCACAGTCTGCTTCAAATATGCCCTCCACGCTCCTTTCAATCTCCACCCCAACATATATCCGCATAGTTTGCCTTCAATCATGGGTGGTTCTTGCTATAGCGCAGTTCACTCAACCTTATTGCCTGCCTGGCACGACAGGAGGGTTTTTTTAAGACTAATGTTACAGGCTACCATAAGAAACTGTATGAAAACAGCCAATAATTGTCACATTTCCATTAAAGGTGACTGTGGTTCAAACAGTACCAGGGTTTCTGGGGTGGGGTAGAAAATCTGGGATCAAGAAAACAGTTTTAATTGTTACATCTGAGGAAGTATTAGGGCAAGTTTAGATCTTTCCACCAAATCAGGGTTCCTTGAAAAAGGGAACTTCTTTTTTTCTGCTACTTCCATATACTGCCCAGTTTTCAAAATAACATTAAAAGAGAACAACCCACACTTGAACTCTTCTCTCTGTATTCTACTATATTAAGAATACAATTTTTATTCTAACTTCACTTGAAACAAGCTGTCAGATGAAATCCAATACACCTTACTGGTGTAAAAGCAAAGTAAACTGGATTTGGCTCCTAATAATAACACAGACTGAGGCTTGTGTCATTCAATGCCACTTAAAACTCAATTCCAGAGTGATATTAAGGAAAACTTTGTCTTTAAAACCACTGGTACTCAAAGTAGTGATCATGTTATACAGGTTGGGAACTTCAGATGTTCTACGGCAACACCTCTGTTTTTATGTACCAGGCTGAGGAGGGTACCAAACCTGGCCCCTCATTTGAAGAAGAGTGGTCTGACCTTGCCTAATGCAGGACTCTGAGCATGATTTCGATCACACTGCAACAGCCTGAATGCAGTTCACTCTGATGTGGTGGTGGCTGCTGTCTCACCTGAGCTAGTTGAGCCGAAGAGACACGTGAAAACCCAAAACTTGCTCTCTGGTGACTTGATAGTCTCTTCGGGCCTTTCAAACCTTCCCGCTCCTAGTCACAGCTTAAAGCTCTTTCTGAAGATTGATGAGGCTGTACCCAATGCTCCTGGAGACTGCCTCAACTCTCACTTGGAAATGCCCCTCGAATCAGGTCTTCCCCACCCCAAAAATCCCCTTTGTGCCGGAGGAATGTCCCAGCCAGCACATCTTCACAGCTCCTCCTGGCCACTTGGCAATGACACCCAGCATCTGATATGTTCACCAGGAGCCATTGGTGAGGCAAACCTGGTGGCACTGCAGTTTCTGTTCCGCACAGTGACACACAGTTTAATACCCACACAGCCAAGAGACAGGGCAGGGACCCTGCTGTGACACACACAAGCCTGTATTCTCCCACTAAACCTCTGCTGTCTCCCAGCCACACGTTTGCTTTGGACCTCAGTTTGGGCTTGACTTCAGCACACCCAAGAGCAACGTTAGCACAGCATTTACGGGGCTTGCCTTCTCCACTCGTGTTGAACAGCCAAGCATTGTTATCTTATTTTTGTTATAGTGTTTGCATTGGTAATGCCGTACAAACCTGAAGCCTCCACTACAGCAAACACAAAAATTGACTCTGTTTATAAAAGAATTAAAGAACTAACGCAGGTTGAGAGTCTCTCTCCATTTATAGAAAACAGGCACCTCTTCGTGACAGTAGTTTCTCTGACTGATGAAAGTTTAGAAATCAAAACAAGTGGCAGAAAACATGCAATTATATACCCCTGAAGAAAATTAGTGCTATGCTCAGATTGGCAAATTTCATCTTCCACAAACCATTAATTAGCAAAAGATTCATCAAGACTAAAGATCTGTGCTTGGTGCCAACCTGCTTACATTGAAGCTGGACCTTGCTCTCTTCCTTTGAAACACTCCTGATCTTTGGACTTGGTAACTGAAAGCTGCTGTTTCTGGCACTGATTCGTGTGCATGTTAAGGAACCACTGCAACTAGAGCTGTCTCCTTGTGAGCCAGTTACACTATAACGCTGAGTTAAAAGAAAGTGTCTCTTTTGCTATCCAGCCCTTATAAGAAGTAGATCACCAGAAGACTACTTGCACTTTCAAAGTACTGCATTCTCCTTGTTTGACAGATTACACTTTAAGATGTTACATAAAAGCAAAAATAGTCACAAGTACTTTGGATCACCTGTCTAGTGTTAGCACTGCCAGAGATGAACTGTGCCAGGAGTGCTTTACATCAGTGTGAAAAAAAGTCAGAGTTCCTAAAAAAAAAATGTTTTCCCAATGAAATATTTATTGAAAAAATAAAAGCAGCTTGCGTGAATGATGGCAAAATCCTTCAAACTAGATATTGCATAAAATCTGCTGTACTTCATGGAAGCTAAAAAAATAAATTTTGAATATGAAATTTGAGTGTTTCCTTGCTATTAGGACATTATCTCAAAGTCCTTGATGCCTTTCAGGCAGACAATTTGAGCACTTGGTATATTTGTGCTATTATTTCCACTGTGAAAGTCTTTATTTCATCTTTCCCACTAGAAAGAGCAGGTGTATAAGGGAACACAATTACAACTTTTAATAAATCAGCACCTACAGATGTATTTAATGCTCTTTAAGACTGCTTCATCTACAGACAAAACCTGAAGGACTTATGGCTATCAAGTTTCTTTTTGTTTGTTTTCAATCAGCTTCAGAGAAAAAGAAATCAGCTTGACACAAAAATCAAAGCAGTGTTTTAATATGCACAAAGTCTAGCTTCATTCGTTAGCAGTCCAATCCAGTTCCTGCAGAAAAGGAGTGGGTGGTTGCTGCTACCAACTTAAATGGAAGCAGGATCAGTCACGAGAGGAGGAATATCTAGAGCTGTTACATTGGATGCTGCAATACTTGCCTGAACAATGGAAGTATTCCGAAGAACATGCTCTCGGATACCTGTCCAACAGCACAAACTGCTAATCCTCCTCCTATCTCTACCACCACCGGTTCATTATGTTAAATCAGAGTCCAAAGACACCATCCTATTATGTAAAAATGCATGCATTTTAACTTCAGCCAGAAAGGGCTACTTTCAATTTACCCTGCTAAATCAGTTGGCTAATTTCTTGAGCAATCGTTTTTAAGAAAACACAGTTCATTTTTATATTTTGTTTTACCATGTGAAAGCTTCCTGTGCCCTTAGATGCAAACTGAGGTGCCTCTGTTAATTCTGTACCCTGTGAGAAGCCCGTAAGACACAGGAACCTTCACTTGTGCAGGTGCATGCCTAAAATTATCAGAATAAAAAAGGTAGAAAGCGTTGTTTGAACTCTCACACATAGCAAGTGTTTACTCATTTGAGAGACACAAGCATAAAACTGGTGTTCAGGGCAGCCAAGCCCTCTCCCACCGTTGTTTGAGCATTCTAGAGTGGCCAAACCCAGCACCCACTGACGGCAACGAGAGTCACCCTGATGACTGCACCAGGCACCAGATGAAAAAGCCTGGACTTCGCTGCTCCCGAGAGCCTTGGATCTGTCTGAGCACACGCCGCCACACGCAACAGCTCTGGCGTGCTGCACTGAAGTTCGGCTAAAGAAGCTGACAGCATGCCCCCCCCCCCCCCCCCCCGCCCGGATGGAGATAAAATGGGCAGATTGGCTTTATTTTACACCAGCAGCTGACCCACAGCTGTAAATCAGCCACCAAGGGGCCCACTGGACAGCACACAAACCCCTCCATAGATTACCAATAAAAGTGGCCCTGGGTCTTCCAGCTGTGTTTCACAAAATGCAAGAAATGACAGCAGGTAACTGTACTCCTATTTTCATACTTAGGAAGAACTTATTTTTCCAGATCCTGATGTGAGTAAAGCAGCCAACGCTCTAAATCAAAGTGGCACCGCAAAAGGATTTTTTTTCAAGCGTTCATCCACCCTGAAGAAAATCCTAATAAAATATATTTTTTGCCATCGCTTCCAAAAGATGAACCACCCTACTCACAAAAGCTCCTCCAGACGCCTGTTTCTCCGTGCTGGCGGTGCTCCCAAGGAAGACCCATGCGCGCTATTGCTCAGGGAAAAGACAGGCTAATCCCCTGCCCTAACACCAACCCCTGAAAAGGGCCAGGCAGCGGGGCCAGCCGGGTCCTGCCCAGCCATATGTCAGCTTTGCTACAGCGGAGTGAAAGTCTCCCCCAGGCCCTTTTAGCTCGCCCGGCACTACGGCACGCACTTTTCGGGGTTCCCTGAAGCCCCCGCTCTTGCTGGGAGAACGGAGCCCGGCTGCAGCCCCCGGCTCCAGGGGCTCCCCGGCGCACACGCGAACTTACCGGGGTGGCGCGGCTTTCCTGGCGTCGGAGGGAGCCCGGCTCCGGAGAGCACCACCAGCTGCACTACCGGGGCCGGCACAGCCACCTCGATAAAAAAGTATATTCCAGCTACCCGCACCTGCTTCGGCTCGGGATCCCCCCGCATCGGCGGGGGAGGGGGCGTATTTTAAGGTCAGCTCCGCCGCTCTCCCTCCTCTGCTCATCTCAGTACGAACCCCCCCGGAGGAGAGGGGGAGGATCCCCGCCCCGGGCTCCTCTGCCCGGGCACCAATTTAAAGATCGAGATAAAACAAGCCCCGATGACTCGCAAAGCCAGAGGGGGTGAGGGAGTGTCGCCGCCCCCTGCCCCCCCGATGCCCCGCAGCCCCCCAGTCTCACTCACCACATGCAGCTCCACCTGAGAACTAAAGCATGGAGAGGGGGAGGTCGGAAACTCTCGCCCTAGAG